>CAMXCT020005002.1:0-189894 GCA_947184155.2 Cladocopium goreaui | reverse complement strand
GACACGGCGACGCCACAGGAAAACCAGCGACTCGACACAAGACACGTGAATGCAGAAAAACCAGCATTTCGTACGAAACTTCCTCCAATTTTCACAGTTGGCAACATGACAAAAGGACAAGTTTTGCAGCTTCCCCCATAGACACGGCGAGGCCACAGGAAAACCAGAGACTCGAGACGAGACAGGTGGGAGCACCAAAACGACCATTTCGTGCGAGACTTCCTCCAATTTTCATACTTTGCAGCGCCAAAATCGACGTTTTCCTACGAGTTTTCCTTAGAACCTGAAAATTTGTAACCTCAAAATCGATGCTTCGTGCGAGGCTTCCGTCAATTTTCAACACATGTCAGAAAATGCCACGCCTGCCACGGAATTTGCACCTTGTCACCACTTGACGCAGCCCTGCCAATGCGATTTACAAAAAACACGCAACGCGACACGTCTAAAGTGCTGCGCCTGCCACGAAAAATGACGATGGACACGTCCAAAGTGCTGCGCCTGCCACGAAAACTGCAACACATCTTCTGAAAACAACGCAAAAGTATTGCGCCTGCCACGCAAAACGACTTTCGACACGTTCCAGAACACGTCTGAATGTCACGAAGTGCGACGCCTGCCAGGCGAAACGAAGCAACGACACGTCTGACACCTCCAAAAATGACCACCTCTGCAGAACTTCCCATAGGCACGGCCATACGGGGATCGCGCGAACGGTTGCGAACGGTTGCGAACGGTTGCGGACGGTTGCGCTCGCGAACGCAACGTCGAGCGAACACACCCTCAACCCCCAGACCCCCAGAGTGAAACGGGAACCCTTGCTACGCATTCGGGAAAAAGGTCAAGAAATCATCTCTCTCTCTCTCTCTCTCTCTCTCTCTCCATCGCCATCTCAGGAGATCAGCAGTCAAGCTCATCTGTATAAAATCATTTATTCATCTATAATCATCTATAATCATCTATAATCATAATCATCTATATGATGTCCTGAAAACACACTATCTCTCTATTAATTTGGGGCTTCTAGTTGTACCGATGTTCACTCAGCAAGCTTCCGCTGTTTGATTGGCAGCCCGAAAAATTCGCTTCGGCCTCTGGCAAAGTCTGCAGCACGAAGACTGCATGCCTTGGCGAAAGAATGGACTCGTGACTCGGATGATTTGGGCCCCGATGACTTGGGAAACCTCCATAGAATGTGATGACGCCAGATTCCTGATATGGAAAATCCATGAAAATCCATCATATACCTAGTAGATTGCTCATTGAAGCCCCAAAGTTGCAGTATAGACGTCCGTACATGTCATGTATCATTGGTAGCAAGCGGTTTATAAACATATTATAGCCCAGTTACAAACAGGGTATACCGGTATACCCTAACAATACGCGGGCTATAATGTGTTATAACCCAGTTCCATCCACTTGCTTACTAAATGGGATGCAACCCCAAGTATCAACATCAAACTACACTCCAGTCATTTCACATAGCTACGGAAAAAGGCCCATTTACACATGATCTATTGAACATGGGTGGATTTTAAATAGCCACCTTAAATTACCGGAGTGGAAAAAAACTCCCTTTTTATCCATGGTGATTTAAGGTGCCAGCTGGAAATTCAGCCTTGGTAAATCCTTGGAAATTACCAGCTGGTGATTGGTGATTACCTTTTATCCATAATTCCTCCTGGTAATTGTTCATCCTTAGCTGGCTCCTTTTCCTCTTAAGTGGATTCAATGGCCATATCAGGAACCGATTCATTGGAGGTACCTGCTATATATTAGGCCTATGTTTCAGCCCTAAATTTCAGGGCATATCCCAATAGAATATGATCAAACATATGGTACTAACGTACCTCCATTTTAGGATCCTGAAATTCCAATTGATTACAAAATGTTTTTTGGAATCTCGAATAACTGTGGCATTACCAAAAACCATTTACCATCAATTACCATATTAAGGCATTACCACGAACATAATTATGGTGGTATTACCATATTTTGACAATGGATGGAATGGATAGCTACCACCACCAAGGACACCGACACTTTTGAGACGTGCTGATGTCGCAAGACCACCTGACAGGCGGTAAATTCAACGTGGCAACGGGACATCTCCTGTATAAATAAAGGTTCTAATGGGAACATCATACATATATATATATATATATTTAAATATATGGATTATATAGATGTATAAATACATACATACATATATATATATATATATGTGTCATATATATATATACATATATATATATGTCATATATATATACATATATGATATATATATATATATGGATTATATAGATATATAAATACATATATATATAAATCATATGTATATATAATATATATATATATATCTGATATATAAATCACATATATATATATGTATATGAACATCATCTAGAATCTAAAAATGAAGGATTTTCAAGTGCCACATTTGATTACCAAAGGGCATGTTTGTTGATGACCCCATCCAACTAGTTCAATATATCCACCATAAATCATACTGGTGAGTAGTGAGTACAGTCTACCTATGTGCACCAACTTGGCAAACTGTGGGGGCACTTCCTGTAGATTGCAATACCACTGTAACATCAGGAAAGAAAAACATGGGACATGCATTCCCCACCATCGCCCTGATGGCAGCTGTCAGCTATCACCCAGGCGGGAAGTACTGGAAAACATGCCCAATTGAAGAATGGCTGGCAATCATGAAACTGCGGCAAGTCCATGGGCACTTTAAGAGTAGGCACCCCAAATGGAGAAGTTGTTTCCAAATAGCTCTATGCAGTTCCACGCCGTAATTGCACCAAGACCTCCCAACATCAACAAACCCAGCGCTCTGAGTGTCTGAGACTTCCGGACATCGCAGGTATCCTCACGACCTGCCAGCCGCCACTGGAAGTGCATCTTCTTGGAAAATGTCCAGCATCTATTGCTGAAATCTCACCTTTTTCTGTTTGAATTCGCTCTTTCATGATTGAACACCATAGTTGTTCAAGCTTGAACCAGCATCTTCACTTTCATGGGCTATATCCCAATCTCTGTGATTCAGCAAATCATCATGATAAATTAACAGCAATTCAGTTGAAACAACCTGTCACGTGAATTGTCACGTGCACATGTTTTACATTCACTACCATCATTCCGGTGACGTCGCAGTGAGTGCTATCATTTTTCCAATCAAATTAAGTGGGTTATATAAATCCAAGTACTATGTGTTACTTTCGCTTTTGGTTGTTACCAGTCTTATTGTTGTTGACAAAGGCGTCTTCATCATCTCCCCAAATCAGTGGGTTCAATAATGTGAGGACACTTGGTGCCAAGCATCTTATCATGTTCCACCATCGAAATGACAGTTGGTTTGCTGAGTCATAACTACCCATGACATCTTGATCCCCATGTCATCTAAGCATGACGATCGTAATCGCCTAAGTCCAGTCACCATAAACCGTCCCAACTACCCATGACAGGTGATTCCTTCATCATAAATTCACTCATTCTGGTTGGTGGTATACCTACCCCTCTGAAAAATATTGGTCAGTTGGGATTATTATGCCCAATGTACTGTATGGAACACAAAAAATGTGAACCACCAACCAGCATTAACATTAACCAACATATTACCCTTTCTTATGAGTCAAACCACGAATTTCCCAGATTATTGTTGTTGTGTTCATATCTTCATCAGAAATCCCCTTTGGGGGGCCCCACCTTGCAATATCTTGGGCGAAAAAAAACATCATCATCATGATCATCATCATCATCATCACCATCATCGTCATCATCATCATCAACTAAACTCCATTTATCAAGTGTTTATCACTATCAAGTCTTGATGTTGAAACCCGTTTTTTCCAACCAACAAGTCATCGTTAACTCCCCAGCGCTGCTCCGCTGCTCCCGAGCGGCCGAAGTCTACCCGGTGCTTGTTGATCGGAAAGGTCTCTGGGGCGGGGCGCAAAGCACCAGGCCTTGGACCAAGAAAAACAAAAGGGGAAAATCCTTAGGACATTCTGGATCTTCATTGCTATTATTGATTTTAAAATATGCGCAAAAAAACAAAAACACATATATTAATATATATATACACCTTTTTTTTGATGATTATGCATGGTTTTATGGATTCTCAACCATCCTAGAGTTGGCTTTTTGGGGTAAATCTCAAGGAAAACATGGTTTTATGAAGATTTTCATGTAGTTTTAGCAGCAAAGTATAGGATGTTTCCCTCAAAACCACTTCTGGAACTACTGTAGATTTGAAAAGAGGTTTCCAAGAGAGTTGGATCACCAACATACTGGGCATGTTTTTTTCAAGCCGTGCGTATTGGTGTTCCAATGCGTGAAAGGGCTCAGAGAAACATACAAGAAACCAAAACAGTTCATGCTGATCCATCATGGCAGTGAGTTTTCAAACCGATCTCGTGTTTGTTGTAGAACCTGTTTACCAATTCACGGTTCAATAAAGAAACACATACAGAAAGGGCAAAGTGCGAGGTTGGTCAGACTGCTTCAGCAAAGGGGTCTTCTGAGGTTGGGTGGTTTGCAGCTTCCGATTAGATATCAGATACCCACCAGCACAGCAATCAAAACGTGGTTTGCTTGAAAAACTCCAAATTAAATGGAGGTTTGTTTATAGCTGGGACATTCATCTATCAGTGGGGGATTTTCCAGCACACCATGTTTGATTGCAGGAGGAAAAAACACAAACAAGGTGCACGCCTCAACAGGCAGCAGGGTGCGGGTGTCAACTTGCCAAAGAAACCAAACAGTTCATCCCCGGCATCGCTAACGATGGTTCAATGAAGCTCCACATCACGGCTATGGACACAATCACAAGTTTTAAATAGCTATGTTAACTTACCAGAGTGTAATCCTCAAAAAAACATCACCAACACTGAGCTTTCATAATGCTTACCCTCTGCACCATCTCAATTTCGGTTCCCACGGCCCTACATGGCCCAAATGTGACACCGCACACTTCACCACGACCGCAACGTCGAAGCAGGAAGCCGCCCTCAGGAGCTGATCGTTCCAAATCTTCCCAGGCGTTTATGCAGTGGGTTTGCCTTATGGGGCAAACATGCTGAACATATGTTATTATTGTAACTTCTCTTTTGCCATTGGTAATTATCCATCAATAAGATATTGCGTTGATTATGTTGATTGCCATCAATAAGCAAATTGGTGGAATGACATCAACCGTTTTATACAATTGTTGGCTGAAACATGTGGCACCAAAACTCCGAGCACGCCACTGGATTTGGTGGCTGGGGTAAGGCCCACATCGTCCCACATCACCAGTTGCAAGGGGTTCTACATCTCAGTTCCGGATTTGCTACCTTCATATATCATCATATCCAATTTGTATGAATTTCTTTGAATCACAGCCGCTAAGCACTTTCAATTTGTGGGGGCCAATACTACACATGCAGCAAATCATAGGCTTTTAAGCTGGGCAGTGTATGAATATCTGTTATTCTCATCCTACCCGTCCATCTGTCAATCTATAGTCCTCCTGAATATAGAATTCAAACCGTATCCTCACTCAAATCGGAATATCTTTGAAACACCCATATTCATCCATATTCATCCATATACTTCAGGATGATATCTATATTTATCCCCCCGTGTGTATCATGTACCCTCTGGTAAACTAACATACAGTAACAATGGAAATCAACATCTTTAATAGGTAAATCAACGAACTACATGGGCCATGGCTTCAATAGCTATGTTAAATTACCAGAAGGTATCTAATTTACTATGGTTATATCACCACTAGAATGGGTATTTGGATATATTATTATTGCCAATTTCACATAGAATTTACTATGGTTATATTACAGGAAATGGGTATACCATCCCCACAGTTCGACCAATAGAATAGATATTTGGACATATTACCAGAGGGTATCTTCCCAGCTGTGTCTCCGCACCGTGGTGCTCATTGCCACCTCGGTGCGCCCCGGCGCCGGTGCCGGCGCTTTGGGCGTCTGCGTCCCCAGCGATGCCGCGGCCGCGGCCGCCGGCGCCGTGTCTCTCGTGTCGCGCGTGTCTCGCGTAGCGCTGGGCTTCTTCTCACGGGAAGCACCTGGAGGACCAGTGGTTATGGGAGTATCAACCGTCCATATAGGAGATATTCTGGGATATTTAAAGGAGATACATATATATATATATTCCATTCACACCATCAATAATTAATGATCAATAATGAGTATTATAGTTGAATACGTCTATTTATATTTCAATCCCAGGAATCGTATGTGGTTGTTGGTAAATGTTGGTGTATATATATAATATAAATGAAGATAATATAAACGTAATATAACGTAATAATATAGCCCTCATATTTAGGATATGAGTATACATCATAATAAGTTGGTTATAGTTGAGTAGTTGAGTACAGGAACACATCATTAGCATGTTGGAGAAACATGCATGTAGGAAACCATGTGTCCCGGGGCTCGTGCTATATAACTGGATTATACAATGATAATTGTCCACTTACTAAGTGGGATGCACCCCCAATGTAGCAAAGCCAAATAATAATAAAAAACATAGTATTATTGTTGGTATAACATAATTTCCAAGTTCATCCAAGTTCATAATTTCATTCCAAACCCACCCGACTGCGGTTGGAAACCGAGTTCCTATTGAAATCTCTCCTATTTGAACCAGTCCCTGGGATGTCTGTGCCAAATCGCTGGCATGGCTTTTAACAAAAGCCGGCAGCACCGGAGCAGAAATACTCACGCAAGGAGTAACCTGCCAAGTGGCCACAAGGTCGATTGTGATGGTCATGTGAAGGTTCATATATGCAAACTAGCTCTTAACAGGTAGCCCCAAATCATGTATGCATAAGGTTTTTGATGTCAAATTAACTTGAATCAAGGTATATTCAACATGTATACCACAATTAAAAAGGTTTAAAATATCTTAAACCGTATGTTTTACGATCCAGTGAATGACAATTTCCGAAGTTGAGGGAACACCTCAAGGGATCTCAAGGGTGCAAACATTGGCCCCACTAAAGCGCAAGTGGGGAACATGCAGCACTGCTTTAACTACCCATGGGTTGCAGTAGAAAAGGAAAGATTATATACATGTGCTCCATGTTCTAGACCGTTGCTTCCTGGTGCGTCAACCCTCTTGTCCAATATTTATTGAAACCAACAACTCTTCCGTATAGGTATGTGGGTCTGAAAATTTCGTACGCCTTTCGGCATATTAAAACAAATACATCAGTGTCCTCATTAAGGCCCGCGCCATCGCCAGGGACACAACACACCGGGTAGCAATCGTCCGGAACTCAGCAGGATGGCAAATCGGTTCCAGGCCCCAAGGTTACAAGAAGATAGGTGTGTCTGAAGAATGGAGGGTACCGACATGCCACAAACATATGGCAATTTAACAGGAAAAATATGAGGAACACAATGATGAACCGATAGATTTGGGAGTATCCTATCTTCAAACAAATCCATGTGACACCAATGGGGCGCATCGTATCGGGTAGGGGTGAATTTTTCAGAGAATGAATCAGCGCCAGTCAGCTGGACATGATCATTTCATTTTAAAACACCAACCCAAACCACCCACAAAAACCTTGGCTATCTCCACCATCCATTTCTAGTAGCCCCGCAACACCCAACATAACAGAAAATTCTTGCGCAAACCATCCACAACAGAAGATCATCGCTTTTTCATCAGTTTAGACATGCGTATTACTAGGTCAACATGCGTCAACAGTGTCCCAACAATACCAGCCAAATGCAGCAGCACCACCACCACCATCACCATCATCATCATCATCATCAATCCATCTATGATAATCATGAATAATCAAAATATGGCGGTTTCCTGGAATGGGGCTATTCCCAAATCATCCAGTCGTCATGGATGACCATGACTTAGTACTAAAACAAGCCTGGTAGTCATCAAAAACCATGACTTCGCAACTAAAACAACTCTGGTGTCGACTGGGGGTAGCCCCATGACGACTGGGAAACCTCCCTCTCTCTACGTTTCGCGACAACCGCTGCGACCCAAAAAAACCTTCCGAACCCACGGCCATGGCCGCGCGGCTGCTGCTGTTCACGAAGATCAAATAGCGATCCGTCAGGGCCTCCCGAAAGGCGCCCGCGAACTCCGGTTCCTGGCGTTCCACAGCGGCTCGACAGGGGCGATCCGATCGGTGCTTAACATCTCAAAATATGGCATGTTTTAAGACTGCAGCATGCCCAAGATCTTTAAGTATGGAAATGTGTTTATTGGGGAAAGTTTTCCATTTTTGGTTTCTGTTTTTTTGGAATGGATTCATGATGCTATCTATCGTATTGAAACGGCCATGTTGGGTATCCTTCAAGACCGATGTGCTTGTTCACTTGCAATATTTGCCCTTTCTTCAACGCCAAGCCTATCAACCATTGCCGAAAATTCAACACAAAAATAGCACCCAAAACATTTAGTGTATGGAGCACGTCCTTTGTCAACCCTCTGCGACCCCGTCCTTGTAGCTAATCAACCTTGGATACAAATCACCGTGCAACTTTGATGTGTGCTCATGGCCACATTCAAGGGTGAACCAGCTGGACGGTTTAGGTGGAAAGTGGGATGAAGCAAACACACTACCAATCACCAGTTCTTGAAGACGCGGGTGGTGCCAATATCATATTTTCAAGATTGCATTGCCATGGTCTTCTTCCCAAACTGTGCAACAACTAATGCAAAATTCACATCGCCTACCATGTCATCACTGTTGCTTACTAAACCTTCAGTTGAAACCTGCATGTTTTCAGATACCGCTTTCAACTGTTGCCTCCGCATGATTGTGGGCCGGTTGTGCCTTGAACGTGCTTCATGCCAACAAGTGTCCCACCACAAGAGGAAAAAATGAAAGTCAAACACATGAATACACATGACGCAACCATAGGATGACGTTGTTTCTCATTGGCACTCGTTTGGACCCTGACTGACGACCACGGTCACAAAGTTCAGTTCACGTACCGCTGCGATTTGTGGCAGGATGAATGCAAGAGCAAAGCTCTGCCAGAAATTTCATGGATTCTGAATATACATGGATATACATGGACATAAAAAAAAGAACGGGTTTCAGAACTAGTGCTTGGTCATCCTTCGCATGCGAAAGACCACAACAAGCCCTTCAGCTCCAAGGGGCAATTGTACGGTGGACTGTGCGCCCATGGGGCGCACCAATTCCAAGGTTTGAACCTCACGGATGTGTTGAATTGGCCCGCCGATTTGGGTTGATGGACCCCTACCCCTACCCCTCTGAAAAATATGAGTTCGTCAGTTGGGATGCTGAAATTCCCAATATATGGAAAAATAAACCATGTTCCAAACCACCAACCAGTTATTGTAGAACATTGTAGAACATCTTCCACCTTGTCCCGGACGATTTTCCGAACTACAACCCCCGCAGGTCGTGAAAAGAGACTGGAAACCCAACACCTTCACAAGTAAAAGGCAGTTTTCTTTAATGTTTTGTATGGAAGATTGTCCAATTAGAAACCCCACTCTATGTAAGGATTTCCCAGCTTGCCACGTTTGATGACACTCAATGGGACCAGGTCTCCCCCCAACACCGCCGTTGCAAATGACCTCTCCAAAAAGAGCGCAAAAACGATACCATTGAGACCTTAGAGGCTAGGGGCGTGCCATGCCAGGCGTAAACCCTCCTTGGATACCCTCCAATCAAACATGGGAATGGAGAATAAATGACTTACTGGTGCTTCGCAGGGAATGAGGGAATGATCCATAATCACTAGTAATAATCATCCCATTCCCCCATTCCCATCTATTCCCTACTAAGCACCAGTAAGATGAATTGTAGATGATTTCATGATTAAATATCTCAAAATTGGGCTTCCACATTGTCAGGTTTAGACTGAACCTTCGTTGCATACAGTTGCTAATATGCGAACGGGGCGTTCACCCATAAATCAATCAAACAATCGAAAAAGGACATGTCTTCCTTGACAATCTTGGACACCATTCGCCTTGTACATCCAGAAAGAGAAATGGCAGAATTGATCGTCAGTCTGGAGAAAATACAACATGGACATCTCAAGAAAAAGAAAAACAACATGGAAATATGTTTCATGTTAGTTCGACATTCCATGTTCTGAATCTACCTCAGAATGATTATAAAATATTATAAATATAAGTCCTACGGTACAGGTCTTCCAAATCCTAGTCTTTCTTTTTGTCAGTTGCAAAGCCCCCTTTTGGAGGTCCCTCAACTTAGCGCCTCTGAAGAACATGGGCACTGAGGTTGGTGCTTTCACTGCAGGTCTTTGAAATGAACCGTGGTAAAACCACACAAAAAAGTACTGGTTCCACCAAATCTCAACCAAATAACTGCCAAAAATTGAAGGATAACAGGACCCATCAAAATCGTCCGAGGGGAACCGCTTCATTCTTGCTGAGAGCCACATGTGATAAGTGGAATGCACCTTTGGAAACTGCCGTTTCTGAATGCTGATTCTTCCACGAAGTTGGCAACCCAATCTCGATCCGCGCACTGAGCCGGCCCCACGATGCTCCAAGTTGATTCACCTTCGGAAGGTTTTGGGGGCAGCCATGGTGGGAATGGATCAACCCATGGGCTGTTGATCATTGGAGTAACTGCTGGCACGGCAGCGGCAGCGGCACCTGCTTCGGCGCTTGTCCTTCCACCCATCTGGCGGGCAGCTCTAGCGCCAAGGTGCGTCGCCTGGTCATCATGGAGTTGGGTGCTGAATGGTGCTGAGTTTAGTGGTTGAAATGGGGGCTTTAAGATGGGCCAATGGGGTTGAAAATGTGGAAATATCGTGGCTTTTGAAGAGTTAAAATGTGGTTTACATTGGCTTACTACGGATGACGGTGGCATCATATAGACGACGGATGATCTGATGAAATTCTGGGTGGTTCATATGGTTTTTTATGGAGGTTTGACGTCGTTTTTTTACGTTTTTTTTTAAAATGTTTTTTTTAATGTACGACTGAATCAGTTCATCCACAGAAATGGGTATGATCCACCATGACTTCATGGGGTGAGCCATCCCCTTTGCAGTTGAGAAACATGGAGATTAACACGTGAAAATACAGGCCTTTCGGCAAACACGTGGATTTACGTAAACAACATGAGGATTTTGCAAACAGAAAAAGATGTGACCTGATGATTTCATATGGCGAATGGCAGAACAATACCCATATTTTTTGTTTTGTAAATGTCACGGGCAAGAATGCGTCTGGTAACTTGGTGAAACATTGATTGCCAGGTTGGAGCACAAGAGTAGGCAGCAAATATGAACGTCCTTGAAACATCTTCAAGCCCCCAACACCCCAGGTCAGGTAAAGATGGACAGTTGGAAGAACATGAAGCCACCATCCAATCAGGAAATGGGTCATAGATGGTCATAGTATATCTCATTGGCTGAAACCACCGTGACAGGGGGAAGTGCATCTTTTCTGTGCCACTTCCTAGGCACCAATCGCACACTTCATGATGCCTTGCACTCTTGATGGGGGCCCAAACGATGATGTACACCAAAAGCTGCAAAGTTATACACTAAATTAATCTAACCTATAAATTCAGATATGCCATACCTGACTTAGAAAAGAAACACAACATAACTGTCCAAACATAAAATACTCTAACGATGGGCTTCCCCTATCTGCTCTGGCTTCAACATGTTTCCTTTTTTTCGAGGGCTCCCAGGAGACATAGACGTACACCACTGAAAATCAACATGGAACACATCTTCAAATGGACTGGAAAAATACTTGGCTTTTCCTGCTCAACATGAACGACTGGTTGCTCCGCGATCCTTGCTGAATACTCTTCCCATTTGTTTGGTTCCGAGTGTTTTCCAACTACTATATAAAAACCTCCCATCTTATCAACGTTGCTATGTCCAACCGTTGGTAAATCCGTTAACCGGAACCAACTACCCTCTGGTAGACAAACCCGCCAATGCAAAATTCCATTGTTTGACAGCTTCCTTCATAGATGATTTACCTTAGGAACATGCTTATCGTCGTCCTCTCATCGAAACCTCAAAAAACACAATCAAACAATCTATAAGTGAAACATAAAGTGATGAAGGCAATCTGGTAAACCCGCCACCCGATTATTCACCATCTCCAATATTACCATAAAATCATATAAAATCCATAAAAGGTTGGTTAACACGTCCCCAAATGCTATAGTTTACGACACTTGGCGAGTCCCACAGGCTTAAACCTCCACTAAAAAAGGGGCACCTCAGCCCCTTGAGCTCCTTGTTCGCCTGCGAACATGATGGTTTTGCATGGTTTAAGCACGGAGAAAAAGGGTATACAACTGGTTTACCCATCAAAAATGGTGGTTGAACAACGTTTAAACATGTTTAAACCCCTTGAAAGGGTTGCACGTAGAAAATAATTTGGAATGGGCTTGCAAGAGCTATGGAACATGAATTTATTGATTAATGTCAATGTTGCTGAATGAGGTTGGTTGGCTGGTTGGTAAATGGTTGATAAAACTTGCTTTTTTAAGTCCAAAAAAGTGGGGCTGTCTTACAAGTGGCCTGTTACCATGCCTATGCGAGCATAGTTATCTAATATCGTCATCCTGATTGGTTTAATCAGGTGTTTGGTTTAATAATTTAACATGTTTCCAGACCCAGCATAGATGAATTTGAGCTAGTCTTCGGAAATCTTTAGATTCTGCCTGCAAAATACAATCTGGTTATTTAACATCACCATGGAAAATAACCATTTTTAATAGGTAAACCATCTATAAATGGGCCATGGCTATGCTAAATAACCATTCGGAAACTCAATTCCTAGCTCCAACTGGCTCCCCATTCTTGATAAAGAAAATAGATTGCCATAGGTCCATTCACTGCTCCCCCCTTCACCTCCGGATAGTCAAGTGACTAAACCCCTAACGACTTATAGTGAAAAACAGCTCTCTATCCCCTTCGAACTGGGCACTGGGTCGTAGTCAAACTGCTTCTCGAACCCAGCAGTTTCCCATAAAATCTGACGTCAGATTCCATTCATTTAATCATTTCCATGCGTTTCCCATAGTTTCCCCATGAGTTTTCTACACTTTTTCCGCTGAAATCCGCTGGTTTTCCCATCCTTTTTCCATCCCAAAATGGGTTCAACCGCGCCATCTCGGCCATGCGCTCCACGTGTTTCTCGGAGGCGGTGTCGTTTAGGGAGGTCCAGGTGGCAGTGACCTGACGTCGTTTAGGGAGGGATCTATGGATTAACCATGATTAATTCATCAACTATAGATCCATAGATAATGGTTAATAAACTATAATTCACTGTTTCATGAATGGCTATAGTTTATGAATGGCTATAGTTTATGATTAACCCTATGGATCTATTCATCTGTTAATCATCTGTTAATCCACTATAAATAAATAGTTAATATAGTGGATAATAACTAATATTATAATGGATTATTATCCTATGGATCTATTCATCTGTTAATCAGCAACTATATTTATAGTGGATTATAATATATTATAATCAACTATGGCATTAATCTATCATTAGTTGGAGACGGTTCATTATCCAATATTAATTTGATTGAATATGGGTTAAAAAATAGATTTATAATCCTAGCTGGGTTTAAGTAACCCCATAAACGTAAACCCACCGTGGTTGACTAACAGTAGATTTATAATCCTAACCTGACATTGTGGTTAATGATCGGGTTCCATGATTAATATCAGATTTCATCTATTGGGTTAAATTTATAACCACCTAGCGGGTCAAATGTATGAAACCCTATGGGTTAATGCTGATAATACTATTTCTAGGCTTAGTTAATAATACTTATGGATACTTATGGTTTAATGTTACGTCCAGTTTATTACTGGTCTATGGTTGAGAGGGTGATATGTTACTTGTAGAACGGGATAATTCTATAGTTAATGCCAGAAGAGATAATATACTGTGGATGGAAGAAACCCATAGAATCGGAGAAATCCTACACCACTTGGGATGGTTGAAACATTTGAAACCCTATCCAATGGGATAATAAACCACCTATCAGCTGGTGCGGGAGTTTTGTCCATCAGTAAGGTTTATAGGCAATATGATATAACTTATAAAGCCTGTTTATACTAGCTGCATAGGATAGGGATCTATGCTTAATATAACGACCCCTACCATGGTAATTGACTATGAATAACCGTAACTATATTAACAACACCAATTTTAGTAATTGTTGTTAATGGACCAAGAATATAGGTTGATAACTGAGGTTTCAAGGTGTGTGGTTGCTACAACCAGGTTTAATATAGGTTTGTAGTCAAAACAGCTTTAGGGAGTTATAACCTGAGGGAAATCATTTACACCCTCTGGCAAGGACGGGATAGGTTTACCGTTAATGTAACTAGGAAGAATAGCTAGGGTTTGTAATTTATGTAACTAGGCTCTATAAACAAAACACATGGTTTACAATTAACTAGTGGGTGAATATGTAGTTCATGCGACTGTTAGTGTAACTAATTATAGATCTGGAGAAACTAGGGTTTAATGCAACTCATAGATCTATGGTGAATATTAAATATAAACAGGTATGATATTGGTGAATTCGTTTAATACAACTTTCAAACTGGAGTTATATTAGAACATAGATCTGCAGAAACATACCTATGATCTATCTGGATATCTATCTGGACATCTATCTGGATATCTATCTGGATATCTATCTGTATCAATCTGGCTACCAACGGTCAATAGTTAAAATACAATTCTATAGATTTATGTATCCAAATAAGAACTAGTAGCTCTGGAGAAATTAGGGTTTATAATCCACTAGGGTTCAAACACAAGTAGCAAGAATCACTAGCGATTGTAGCAAGAGGTGGCTTGAGGTCATGTAGTTGGGATTACCCAGTTCTTTAAATATAATTCAAGACCATCCACAGTTGGTGGATCTCTATATATCCCCAAAAAGATGCGCAAACACATATACGTGCTGCCAGGATTCTAGTTAATGCTGTTTCCCCTATAATTTCCAAGTTGAAAAGGGTGAAGAAATTGTTAAATTGGTACTGGGATTGAAATATGGTTACACTATGGTTTCGTTGTGGTTGAATAGCTGGGAGAAACATTGGACACCTGGTGCTTTTATATGGTTGTGAGGATATTTTGCCTTTCTGGAGGCACCCACAGGAAACAATATAAACAGTGAGTTTAATATGAGTTGGGGGTTAAAGGTTAAACTATGGTTTGATGAAGACCTATGCAACGTAATACCTTGGCCAACAGTAGGCGGAGCAACAAACAACAGAAATGTGGCTTCGAGCAGAAGGGGGCCACTTTGATGTGGATATGTTCACCGGTACCGGTCGATGTTTCACGAATCAAAAGTATTCAAAAGTGATGTTTCACCAGTAGAAACATATCATTTCACCAATCAAACTGGTGATCAGAATGAAGCCACCAAGGACGTGTCCAACACATCTCGGGGTACCGTAAGGTGCCTTGTGGGGCAATGATGATGAAGCATTGGACTTTGGGGGTATCCTATCTTCAGAAAAATCCATGATGGGATTTTGATGGATTTAGTGAATGTTGGAGATTCATCCGAATATGAAATACAACTAATGTCAACTCTGGATTAATGAACCCCTGGGCTGTTTAATTGGGAGGGTACCATTTAAATCCATTTAGGTATTTGATGAAATGACTATTGGAGTAGTACCCCCCCTAATTTTCATAAACCATGGCTTTTTTTCATCCGGGGTTGACTCGTTAAAACCAATCATGGACCCCCCCAAAAAATGGAACAAATCCATCGGATCCCCGGGAGATCCAAAAACATTTGGCGTCAGCTTTGATGGACATATTCTGGGTGAAAAGGCCCATGGGGGCTACAAATTCTGACCAGAAAACAAGACATCTTAGATGTTCCAGACGATCTCTCAGAATTTCGTAATAACTAAAATCAAGCACCCTTAGCAAAGTCAAGGGTTCCACACATAGTGACTATAGTGGTTTGGATCACACAAATAGCGACAAGTGTTGACTACACAGGAAACGCTACATAGGTTGTCCCCATCGATGTAGCCCGCCCCTCCCTTTATGCTTGGGACGATTCAATCCCAGCACCTCTGGACATTTCACCATTAAACCCATGAGTGATTTGGACCTCTGATTTGCGTTCAAATATATATATATATGTATAATATATATATATATGAATAATATATATATATATATATGTATATGCATAATATATATATATGTATAATATATATATATATATATATGTGTGTAATTGCTTATTTTGCATATCTCGCTTAACATACCACAGCTGATTTCAAAGGGGTTTCTCATGACATTAATGTTGACTGCACCTCAACTGCTACCCATCCCCGGGCGTCCGAACCAACCCTCCGCAGAGCTTCTTTCCTTTCCACTGGGACTGCAGTCGTTGACACCTGCGAGGGACACCCCAACAGGCGGACCTGGTGGACCTGGAAACTACGAATTGTGGTGGAACTGGTGATTTCAAAACCGGTGGACAAATAACTAATTATAATTTTCCAAGCCATGCATATACCCATGCACATACCACAAGGGTCATTGCATATGATATGTGAATGCTTTTTTTTTTGGTAAAATAGACAGAAAACTATATTTTTCCGGAGTCATGTGGTGCTGCCTGCATATGTTCAAAGCTTTGGAACCTTCCACCCAGGAATTCGGGGGGCTGACCACACAAGCCACCTTCATACTTGGAAGCGCCTCCCGTTTTGTAAGCGGTTTTTCATGCATAGCGTGTTATACTGATGTGCACCTGGGTTGCTGCTCACCAACTGCCATGCACCTTCCAACGGCTTCGGATTTTTTTTTGAACCAAAGCCATTACCAGCTTTTGGTGGCACACCTCGACTTTGCAAGAGCCAGATGTGCCCGTAGCACTGCGCATATGGTTTCGTCTGAAAAAAAGGTGCCGCGGAATTTGCCGGTTTATCCTAATAGCTCCCTATTAAAGCCATAAACTGGGGTTGAATCGTGTTTGATCCCACCGTTGTCAGACACCATATGATTCTCTAAGCCATTTCTGGTTGGATGACACCCTTTGGCTTTCCAACCATCGGCTGCACTGCTGGATTAATACATCCAGTAATTGTTCCAGCTGCAGCCTGTGTTGCCCCTGCAGGCCCATTCCGGCAATCCAAAGCAGTTCGGTTGGTTCATGGGCGTGCCAATCTGGGCTGAGTCAAAGATCTAACGCCCACCCTCCGACCAAAGAAAAACAACAACACCTACCAAGAACAGGAACAGGAACAAGAACAAGAACAAGAACAACATCAACAGCAACAACAACAACAGCAACAACAACAACAACAACTACTACTACTACTACTACTACTACCGCTACTACTACAACTACAACTACAACAACTTCTTATGTGGGAGTCCAGAGTCCAAACAACGATCCATCCAGTGCCGGAAAAATGAGTGAGGTTTCTTTGGGGTCAAGAAAAATGTATTTGAGCAGTTCAACACGAGGGGAAACGCTTCTTTTGATTGTGACACCATCTTTTCCTTGGTTTCAATTCACTTTTGCCTGGCATGTCCAGACTCCAAGCTACTGTATAGGATTAAAACTTCAAACATTCAAATCCAAAGCGACTATCCAATCTACAAATCTAACAGTTATACAGTTTTACAGTTCAAACTTCAAGCATCAAACAATCTTCAAATCTTTTTTTCACGTCAAACTGAAGTGATTTGTCTAAAAATAGGGTACCACCAAATCCACAATGTGAAGCCATACCTCTCCCTATGACTAGATAGATAGATAGATAGATAGATAGGTAGATAGATAGATAGATAGGCAAACAAACAAACAAACAAATAGATACGTATTCCAGGCACTCCCAACTCTTTCCTCCCAATTGAAACCAGTCATGAAAACCCAGCCCCACGCGAGCCCATCACAGGTTCCGTTCCAAGCAACACAGTTTCCCCCCAAGGGTTGCATTGGCGCCATAGTCGGCATACCGGGTCTGGGAGGTGCTTAAGACACCAATCGGTTTTGCTGGGATTTCATGGGATAAACATATGAAAACCCATCCCCAGCCATGGTCGATTTATGGCAAATGTTGCCAACATTTTGGAGATGGAGGTGACCAATAAGTCATTGGGGTACCCCAAAACATCCAAAAATTAGAGCATTTTAGGATTGACATCCATCGTTTTTTGGATCCACCATTTTAAGAAACCTCCAAATGAGTTGGAACATCACGAACTCAGCAAATCAAGATACAACGGTAAAATGGTGACATACCCAGCAGGGATCAAATGGCTGTTTTAAGGGTGATTTGCCCGTATTTATATATATAGGCATCCCCAAGCAAGAGAACCGTATATTATATCCCCTAAATCAAAGATTCACATTTCTATCTTTTTTGGGACTTGCTATCATCATATTAGACTAGACTTTCATTGAACATTCAAAACATCAGAAACACATCATACCATCCCCAATAAACATCAATAATTAAACCAGTTGGTACAACCCACATATAATATCATATAATGACCAATCAACCACTGCATCTTTAGCTCCGTGGCATTGGTGCCATGGTCACTGAAAAGGTGTTGCCCGTCCACGTGCACCCTGGCGTCGTCTCGCAAGACAATTCCTGGGTCATCTCAACCGTGGCCTTTGAACAAATTCCGAAACGAAACGAAGGTTTTAATGGAAAAATCATATGGCAGTGTGTCAAAACCTTGTACCCCTGGTGAACATCAAAATAGCTGGTAAATGGATGTTCATCCCCCTAAAAATGGTATTAATAGGTATTGACCCATCCCCATATACGAACATAATGGACAAATATGGAACATACCCTCTGGTAATTTGTGACATAGCTATAGAAAATCACCATGTTCAATGGGAAAATCAACGAACTAAATGGCCATGTTCAATAGCTATGTTAGTTTACCAGAGGGTATATCCCATTAATATCCCATTAAATCACTATAAAATCCCATTAAATCACTATAAACTCCCATGAAATCCCATTAAACCACTATAAATCACTATAAAATGTGGGAAATATGGAGCTTTGGATGGGAAGATGAGCGAACTTCATGGTGCCTGTTCCACTGCCTTGCTTGCGCGGGTATTCAACATACCTAGACCACTGCAGGGACCCATCAAGATTTCAATGGCCATTTCAGGAACCGATTGATTGGAGGTACCTACCATATATAAGGCCTATTTTTCAGGCCTATGTTTCAGGGAATATCCCCACAAAATATGGCCAACAATATGGTACAGTACCTATATTTTAGGATCCTGGAATTTCCATTGAAGATTGGTATTTACCCCATTATTTGAGTACCACTTCTGATGGGACCTCATGGTTCCCTGGAGGGTGCCCCCAGTCTGATAACTGGGCATGGCGCATCTAAGTCCAGTTGTCATCACCATAAGCTCCAGCGAAACTAGTAACCAACTTCGCACACTGTGGGGCACCACCTTGTATCAATATAAAACCCTACTCAGTGGGCGTGAGCATCCACGAACTAATAGGAAAGGGAGAACACCAAAATGGCTGGCCACAAACTGTTCTTGCTGTTCACCCATCACTTCTAGAAATCAAACATTTACGGTGTAAATCCACTTAAGCTATCAAAACAACTCGAACATGGGTTTGTCTGAAAATAAGGTCGCCCAATCATTAAATCATGGTGAATCAACCATTTTCTCAACTAAAATGACCATCTGTACATCAGTAAAAATCCTCCAATTTTCCGACAAACCCAACGGTGCTGGTGACTACTCCCAGGCACATCGCCGAAGCATTGCTGTTGCGGACCCATTCTGACACAGTTGCCGCGGAATTCAGATTTCTCCCACGCAGGTTCTGGAGTCGTCCCGTCCACAATCCATTCCTAAGATCTGTCTCGACATGGGGATCTACCCAAGTTATGTTCTGTTTCAAGCCACGAAATCATAACAACGCGCGTGTGCGTGTGTGTGTGTGTGTTTTCATGTGCTGGAATGGTTTTAGAGTTTAGATGTTTAACCAAAATTTTGACCGGAAACCATGGTTTTGACCGTCAAATATGAGTGTTGACTGTTAATATTCATCTCAAAACGCGGATTTTACTTCAAATTCATGGCCATTTGAACAGGAACAAATGGGACAGCGAGGCTCTGTATCTGTGGGATTTGAGGGATACCGTATATTAGGACATTGCTTGAGCTGCCCAAATCTATGAATGTTCATTGCGGCTGATCGCATCCCAAACATATGGAATCAATCAGAACTTAAATTGCCGAGTAAATCAATATATATAAAACCCTTTTGGATGGAACACCCAAAAAAGAGAAACGGTTAAGAGCCATATATATATATATCTCTCTCTCTCTCTCTCCCTAAATATCTGGTAACTGAATTACTCTGCCTTGGCGGAAAATCCATCATTCAAACCCCTCTTCAGATGCTGTTTGATTTTCAAACTACCCATCAAACATTCAAACAATACTTTGAAAACATCCTAAAACCATCTAACACCACATTGATCGAAACAAAAACGGAACTAAAAACAAAACGCAACACCAGATCAAAAACAATCGAGAACGAAAACATCTCAAAAAACTCAAACCCAGATTCGCAGCGGCGTTCAAGACACAAACGCTCGTCCTTTGTGTAACACCAGGCATCACCCGGAGGCCCATGACAATGTCCATGCCATTGAGCCGAGTCCTGTGAGCGATGCCAACGGTGGACCCTCTGGTTGTTTAACAGTTTGCTATGGAAAATGTTCCATGTATTGATGATTGCCTATTAAAAGTGGCGATGTTTCAAAGCCATGCTAAATTACCAGAGGGTATACACATGCAAAAAACACATATGGATCAAAAACATTATAATTGGTATATTGCGGCGATGATATTGGTATTATATTGGGTGAAATAATGAAGGAATTAATGAAGGTATAATAATGGATTTCACACTCAAAAACAATGGAATCAAAGACATTCTAATGGAGATATTACAATGGGAATATGCTGCAGATATTTTACTGGTGATATTCAAATGGTGATATCATGGGGAGGTCGGAATGAAGATCTATATAATGATATCATGAGAGTTATATAGTGAAAAGATATTACGGGAATATAAGGTATCCAAATAGTATATATCCATATATTACGGAAAATTAGTTAAAATTATGTTATATGGTTTTGTTATATGGATATGTAAGAGCAAACCATATAACATTTGGAACTGACCAAAACTGTGGGGGATCCACGGGGATCCTCCAAAAAAAACTCAAAACGTGTCCAACATTTGGCATGGCAAACCTCATATAACCTACATAGTTACTGCAGTATTTTATGAAAAATGTAATTTGGGCTGGTTACTATAGACCCCAATTTAAAGCAAACAATGAAACCAAATTAAACTGAAATGAAGTAATGCCGGGATTAGAAGACTAATAGACGCTGGTTGGTTAACTAGGGGAATTCCCTACTACTATGTCACCTGCTACTATGGTACCCCCCCAAATGATCAACAGCCCCAGGGGTGAATCAAATTCGGGGGAAGACCTTGCGTTATGTTTGCTGACTTATTGACTGATGGTCCCATAGCTCTATATAAATATTCCCCTATAGACCCTAGTTAACCTTGTATCCATCACGCCGGTTTCCTCAGGAAAAACCGAGTCCTTAGTTGCTTTCATCTGCAGGGCGTTTAGCCCACAATCCTCTTGGCAATCGTCTTCCAATGGCAGCTCAGTGCTGCATCGCGCTAGCCACAGCCAAGCAAAGGTGCAGCATGTGCGGAAGCGACAAGTCATGCCTACCATGCTGGTAGGAACGGTTTCCCGGAATTTCTCCCGGGGTTCTTTATCTTTTAAACGAAAGAATCCTAGAGTTTCTTTGGGTTGCTTTGAGCCACACATTCAGCGGCAAACGCAGTGGTACTGCTGTGGCTCAACTTTCCCGAGCGACGGATCCAGTTGGTTTTCCGTATTTAGAAGTCTTGAGTCTTGCACCATGGGCTGATGACCCCCATCACCACCATGAAACCCTCACTAACCAACTAATATCTAATTACATTAATCAACCGTTCAATAAAAAACTATCCAGAACTATCCAATCAGTGTCCCAAGTCTCCTGACCTCCAATCTTCTCATTTTCCTTTTCAAACGGACATCGCATGACATCGCAGTCACCGAGACTCAGCTCTCTTTGGCCGGTTCCTCGTCCAAGATCAAATGTGCCGTCTCTGGAATGAGGTCGCTGATCCATAGATTCAGAACCTCCCGGGTCCCGGAGCTAGTGGAAAAACAGATTTTCTGGGATTAGGTAAAATAATCATGGGAACCACTGTAAAAATCATGGGATTAGGTATCCCAGAGCTTTTTGCAATGGGAGGTTTCCGAAGGAAAAGGTTCTTAAGCAGAAAAACCTGTTGTTTTAACAAGGACAGACTTTGGTATAACAAGGAAAAAGAGGGACCAATTGGCAAAACATGAGTGGCAAAAATGGGAGACGGAGTTGGATCATCAGGTACCCTTTGCCAAGGAACAGCCCCTGCAGCCATGGTCAAAAAGAAGGCTAACCAAGTGCCCGTGAGGGCAGTAATCCTGAGGTGTAGTGACGTGGTTCTTGTTTGAGATTTAAATGGATTTAAACATCAAAAATTGTGGTTTTATAGGGTTTAACGGTTTAACCATCAAAACATGTTATTTTACGGGATTCAATCATCAAAACTGGTACGGTGGTTTAATGGACTTTAGCCAGAAAAAAAGAGTGGCTTTGATAATGATCTAACTGCATTTATATAATGGCATAGCACTGGGGATATCATGGTTTATAACTAACCAACTACAACAAATGGGATCAACCAGGTCATTGATGATAGTACGTATTTATAGTTCATATCCCACTGTTGTAATTAGAAACCATACCATTTGGATCGAATTGATTGCATTCTTTGTATAAACCTGACTATCAACCCCAATGAGGCGTTGAAGTCTTGCTAGTCAGCCCGGGTTGACCCCTTCTGGTAATCAAACATGGCAGGCTGGGAAACAGCGGACTAAATGAAAGTGTTCATGGGAAAGTGTAGCTATATACATGATGGATTTTCAATGGCCATGTTTGATTATGGGAGGATACCGATGGACCCAAACATGTGAAACCAACGACCAGAAAAATGCCACGGACGGTGGATCAGTGGAACTGAATTTTTCGATCGCTAAGCTTTCCATAGCGAGGCAAGAGGCTTGCAATACCGGAGGGTAGTTCATATTTTGGCGGATCTCATGCAGGTTTATTCACCCACTGGTCTAAAACCTATGTCACAAATGATTTAAATACAATTCATAGGGGTATACATCTATATAAATAGTGTCCGATGCAGTCCCTATATATATATGTAAATAATTATGTGTGCGTGGATGGCAAACAGAAAGTGTTCCCGAGTTCAAGCATGAAATAAACACTACAGTAAAGTTGTTAAACTATTACAAATGGCATGTGCTTTGGGCGTATAACACACGTACTTGTGTACATTGGTCTGCCATCAGTGGTTTATGGATTCGGGTTCCGATGGTTGGTTGGCTAGTGCTGGTAGGTGATGTCGACTTGGATGATGTGGTAGGTAAATCAAATTTGCCAGCGAACTTCATGATGGGTTGACGAAAATTGCCAGTGTCTCATATCATCAAATGGTTTAGATGGCGTAAAACTCCTCCATATGCAGCTTCAAACTATCCAATAACCAGCCTCCACTTTCCATTCCATGATTCACCACCAGAAATCAACCACATCTTCCACCCCCAACTTCCCAACCCAAACAAACGTGACATTACTACATGTTAGATCAGCATTTATGGCTACATCTAGAACCCCCTACCTCGGCGGTTAGCGCATGTTCGCATTAACATCCCCAAGCCCAACCCTGAAAAAGGCCAGCCTAGTTTGTTATAAACTAACCTATATATACCTATATATTTATAAAAAAACTCATATAATATGTGTGTTTTTCAACATAGGCAGAAATCAAGTATAGTCTCTTCATCACCAAATGCAAACCCCCAAAACAAAGGGACGTTCAAGGTTCGTTGTTCGGGGTCAACATCCCCATTAATATCCCCAATAATTGTCAATATCCCTATAGCTTTGCCTTAACTGTTAGTGATTCCATAGCTATGTTGAACTACGAGAGGATACATTGGTGGTTGACCATTGTAAATCTCAGGTTTCCATCAGGTTTTCTGGTTGAATCACCAAAATTACAATATATCAGTGTATCCGTATCAACAGTTAGCTACCCTCTACCATTTCGAATGTATATATCCAGATGTTCAATCATTGTTGGCGGTGATGTGTTTCCATATTTTCCACCAAGTATGTAATCTTCACCTATGAATTCCACTATTATGTGTTTAGGAAACTCGATTAGTAGCTCCAGCTGGCTCCCTATTATTGGGAAAATAGACCATCAGAGCTCCCTTCACCGTACCCTCCGTTCACTTTGGGGAGAGGTGCATCATTTAAATATTCCACGAAGAAGTGGTTTTGAGTGTTTAAACCTATCTATCTATCTATATATGTATATATGTATGTATAATCATAGTTGTGGGGCTTGCAGTATATATCCCAATTTCTGGAGGTTTTAACTTATAACCACAGTTATATTATCTATGAAAGTAGTGAATTACCAAAATTATAGCAATTATAGTAGTGAACTACCAAAGTTATTACCGTAGTTATTATCATAACCCATGAACCCCATAGTTCTGGGTAAATAAGAATAATTCACTCACCTTACCATATTTATATCCATTGTATCATATTGATATGTTTATATAACCATGGTTGGATTAATCTAGTCATGTACATTATGTACCGATAGATTTGTTTATATAGCACAGATGTAATCACATAATTTAACATCCATTGATCATAGTTATTACCATAGCTATATCTTGTGTCTGGCCCATTGTCTGTAACAGCTTTCACAAACTAGAGCACGATTTTTGCACGGAGGGGAGCACCAAAGAGCACGATCTAGAGCACGATTTTTGCACGGAGGGGAGCACCAAAACAGCACGATTTAGAGCACGATTTTTGCACGGAGGGGAGCACCAAAACAGCACGATTTAGAGCACGATTTTTGCACGGAGGGGAGCACCAAAACAGCACGATTTAGAGCACGATTTTTGCACGAAAAAAAATCGAAAAATGCACGAAATTCCTTGTGCTCCTTTTGAAGAGGTTTTCATAGAAAATCCATTTTCCGACTGTTACAGAGGTTAGGCTACACCGAAGCTATATCCATAGTTACTATCACAGTTTTTACCGTAGTCCTTACTACAGACATATCCATTCTATAATATTGTTAATTATGATGGTTATATATTAATCTAGTATGATGTATTGATATGATGGTTATCTATTGATATGATACATGATGTACCAATAGATTTGTTTTATATACCACAGATGTCCCAAAAATCCATAGATCCCCCAGCTCTGGTCCCAGTTGCCCCTCGAAGAACAAGGGCCCCAGCATGGCCGCCAGTCGGCCCCCAGCCAGGCACACGCCGCAGCCCAAGGTCCGGGCTTCCGCGGGGTAGATCTCATTGGCCACCTGTGATTCGAAGGGTGCCATGTCATGGATATACCCTCTGGTAAACTAACAAAAAGCTATTGAACATGGCAATTTGAAACATGGTGATTTTCTATAGTTGTGTAAACGTTTACCAGAGGGTACAACATTTCAAAATATGTGTATATGTAGATATATGTACATGGGTAAGCGAAGACATATGCATATATATACATGTATCTTGTATATACTGTTATTGTTTCGATCGTTTACATACATATGGATATATATTAGTTGGGGAATATCCTATCTATCGGTCCATTTCAACTGTCTAGATATCTATCTTTCTACCTAGACCTGCCCAAACACCTCAACGGCCAAAAAACACAAAAAGACTATGTGCTAAAACACAAACCATATGGGAACAAACGGAGGATCTAGGTATAGATGTCTAAGCCCGTTTGGAATGTTTTAATCTTATCGAATCTTGTCGTATCTGTTGATCTATCTAGACCCTCTGTTTGTATACATTATGGGAAATGGTGTGTTACCCCATAATTTAGTGTATTTTGGTACTTTTACCGTTTTTGTTAAGTTATTTGGGGGCTCGACAGTAGGTAGACAGATAGATAGGAAATCATCTGTAAATGGACCATTTTCCATGTCAACTGTATCTACCTATCTATCTGTCTATCTATCTATCTGTCTGTCTATCTATCTATCTATCTATCTCTATCTCTATATATATATATACATACATACATACATCACCGGGATATCCCCACCTACCAGGCCCCACACCCCCCTCCGGCCTGGTATACCAGGACAAAGCCCAGCTGGGCCGCCATCTTCACACCATAGTACCCCGTAAAGAGGCACACATCGAAGGCCTTGCATCGTGTTCTCGGGCCAGGGGACGGTGAAAACCCTATGGAATCCTATGGAGTTCATATGATTTAATATGGTTTTATAGGATACTCCCAATAGATATGCCAAAAATATATCAAAATATGGGGCTACTGTGGGCAACTGACAATTTGCGGGAGTTTTTGTTGGGCAAGCGGCGATTCCCTAGTTTTTCTTCATGAAAAGCAGGTACGTTACGGCCTGCAACATCCTCAACAGTAGCAGTTTTTACGATTTCAGCTGAGCCAAGCCATGTCTAATTGACCATGATCTTTTCTGTAACTTGGCTGCGTTAAACCCATTCAAGCCGTTGTAAAAACCTCAAACCACACTTTGCGCATCCAAAGGGGCCCAGTGTCTGTCGCGATTGTTACCACCGACGATGAAGAGCCTGACGTCTGAAAACCACGGAGCTGTGGTTCTAACATGTTCTAACGTGGCACACCCAATACCAAACACATCCCCAAAATCATAAATGGATTGTATAAACATCAAATGGTAGATTTATTAATTATTGGGCTTACCACATTGCTGCGGATTTTATTTGGGCTTAAACTTGGGAATATTGAAAAACTTGAAGCAAACTAGGAAATAGTCTATGTCAAGCCTATGTCCATGAATCAATGCAAAAACATGGTCGAAACAATATGGACTCGACATGACTCATCTGGAATAATTGTTTGACACGGATTAAACCTCAGCCGGGTACCAAACAGGACTTTTCAAATCCCTCTGCCAATATCAAATACGCCCCAGGAATCCCTAGTATTGGATCTGTTCATCGGGGGTTCATGATTCTGGTGATAATATTTGGGATATGTATGGATATGTCATTTTGTAATATCGGCGCGGTAATGATCCATAAAAGCTGCACATGCATCCACATTTCGAATGCTTTAAAGCACGCTCAAACATATATTGAACCACGTTGAAATATGTTGCACTCCATTAAAGGGCCATAAACTTTGATGGCAACCCTTACAGTAATTTCTCATCGTTGATCCACCATTGATGGTGATCACCAGGCAACAGCAGGACGGTAGCCAACATGGTCAGGTAGAACTTCAAACTTGTGATCCTCAGTGACGGGAACTCTTTGATCTGGGGGGGCGGTCTGTTTTTGAAAAACTCATTGGAAATCATTTTATATATCTGGAGGTCATCTAGAAATCAAAAACAGCCAATCCAAAATAACCATAAATAACCAACTTCAGTTATTAATGGTTACCCTCTGGTAATTTGTTACATAGCTATTGAAAATCACCATTTTTCATGGGAAAATCCACTATAAATAGCCATTTTCAATAGCTTTTTGTTAGTTTACCAAAGGGTAACTATGGTGTGATGTTGGATCCCTCTGCTTCTCACAGCGGCCCCAGCGGCCATCCGGGGTATAGATCGAAGTGAAATTACCGCATGGTACCCTCTGGTTCTTTGACTTAGCTATGGAAAATCACCATTTTGGTTGGTGGTTTCAACCCCTCTGAAAAATATGAGTCAGTTGGGATTATTATTATTCCCAATTATATGGAAAAACAACACATGTTCCAAACCACCAACCAGATTTTGTTGAAAGGCAAAACATCATAAATCAATATAAATCATCTCTAGGTGGGCCATTTTCCGCTATGTTAAACAACCAAAGGGCATGCGTTTTTTTTTTCCAATTTCTTTGGGTGCGTTTGAAGACAGGACATCCGGGGAGAACATCTAATGGATTCCAATGGTTTTACCCTCTGGTTATGACTCACATAGCCATGGAAGCCATGGCCCATAGAAATAGATGGTTTACCGTTCTTAAAAATGGGTGGATTTTCCATGGCGAACTGTTAGATAACCAGATGGTAAGTATTCTCTACAGATATCTACAGATCTATGAGTTTCCCAATTATATCAATTATGGACCTGGCAATTGTATACATCGTTTCTTTCCCGCAGGGACCCCAGGGAAATCCAAGTGAACGATATCTATATATTTAGGAAATGGAAATAGCTTCAGGAAGGACACACGTTGTCACATTGTTTCTGGTGAGTCCAACAAGAGTCTGGCAAGCAATGGCCAGGTATCAGCATCATTCCAAATACATCTCAAACAATTGAAATGATAATTTCACCCATGGGTTTGTTTGTTCCGGAACAGCAGGATCCCTCCTCCCTAAAACTGAATACCACTGCTAATACCAGACTCGCATATTCACTGGGCTGTCTGTCACACAAGTTCCACCCTACAGGAATCCATAGGAATGAATTACTTGGATGACACGGTGCAATCCACAACAAACAACAACACCAACACCAGCATGTGTTCCCAACACAGAAAAGACATGTTAGACATGGGCATACAATATGGCCGTCCCAACATCCTAATGCCATCTCTGGAGCCTGGGGTAGAGCATACCCAGAAAACATCCTCAGTGCCCCGATTCATTTCGGACAACGGCGACAACGGCGAGGTTTCGGCATGGTTTCTGAAAATGGGGGACCAAAACTGGTCATGTGAATAGGACAAATAGGACAATTGATGTTGGGATATCCTAGTTCAAACACACCCAGATGGGTCAGAAAATGAAGTATAATTACCCCCAAATGATCCCAAATTACTATTTTGATAGGGAAATATGCGAACATGATGCTAATTTAATGGATTTGGGGGTACTTTATTTTCAGACACACCCACATGTTACTTGATCTTGGAGACACCTGTCTTGCATAGGAAATGGGTATGTTGGTCCGTGGTCACTGATTAGATTCTGGAAATTCTGGTCGAAGTGGGAATCACTAGCGTGGCAAATGATACCCAAAAACCCTCGCATACCCTCGCAAAATGAGTCCCGCTATGCTCCGTAACATCTGCTTGCGCTGTCAACATATGCCAAATTGTTTTGCATTTATCTTGCGATCTGGTCAGCGCAGAAAAAACAACATATGTGTCGAAATTTAGATGGTCTATGGTTGGTTTACCCTCTGCTACTCAAACACGGCAATGGAACATCCACCATTTCCAAATGCTTTTCCAATTCCAACCTTCATTGATGATTTTCAACAAAAAACACCTTCATTTTCAGATGAGTTTCCAATTAAGACCTAAATTTCTAGATGATGTTCGACCCCCCAAAAAATATTCATGATGTTGCACTTAAAACCGTAATTTCTAGATGATATTCCAATGAACAACTTCATTTACAGGGTGTTTTCCCAGTTTGCCATTGCTATGTTTGAGGACACCTGAGGCTACATGACCTTCATTCTTGGAGGTGGCTCCCCAAAGCTGAAATGCCACCCTCCAGGAATTCAGACAATCCATGGCTCCTTTCTCTCTACATGACATTTCTAAGGCTTTCCATATCGTTTTGCTTTTTGATTTTGAAATCATAAACACTGGAGGCTCCCAGAAAAGAATCACCGCGGTCGATCTTCTGCGGGTGATTTTCACAGCGCCAAGGCACCCAAAACGATGCCCGGCATTTCCCATAGCGCGCCGAGAAAGAGTTGTTTGGCTGCACCCCTGGGCGCTTTCGCGGTTTCAGCTTTAAGGATTTGGCCCATCAAGTTTGGATGTTCATCATGGGTTTCGCGATTTTGCATTCTTGCGATTCTACCCAGGCAAAATGTAGAAATGGCTGAATTTACAAATCCATTTTGAGTAAGATTTCAATGAACTCTATCTTTTTGGGGATCGCAACTTACAAGAAATCAATGATTTGAGCAATACATCTGACAGTAGCTGGCAGTGATTTGACTGAAATTAATTGGATTTGAGAAGCAAAGACTTCTTTTTCACATTTTTTTCACCATAATTATGTAGTTGGGAAACTCTTCGTAGCTCCTTGGCTCCCCATTTGATATATCGAAAATAGATCCCCATAGCAACAGCACCCTCCTTTCACCTGATATTCAATAGAAATGGCGAGGATTTGTGTCCCAGCCACTTGTCGACCAAGTCGGACAGGACTTGCGGGAAGGCATAGAGGGAGCCAAAGTAGGACAAATTGGTGATGAAGCAAGAGAACCTTAGGACACAGCCAAGGGCCCATCAATGGGGGTTCAAACAGAGTGACATGGCATTTCACTTGCATGTATACTATCCAGAAGAACCTCCCGATAAAGATGATAAAGCAAAGCGCCCCTCAAAAAAGGTGGTGTTAACAACCAAAACAATGGTTCCAACAAGCAAATCCATGATTCCACCAAATACGTATTCAGTAATGTTGATTTAATTAATATGTTTGATGTGCATTTTTTTAATAGCCAAGTTGGTTTATAACTAGCTTTCTCTGTAGTTTTATGGGGTTACCAACCAACTTACAACATGGCATGGATGGCACCGACTATCAAAGAAAACAACGTGCAAAAAAAATGTTCAGCTAGCTAATGTGTATGGTAATGTCTATAATATATATATATATATACCACCTGGTACACTAACGTAACTATGGAAAATCACCATTTTTTTTAATGGGTAAATCCACGATTTCTATGGACATGTTCAATAGCAAACTGCTAGTTTACCAGAGGGTATATCAACATATTCACAGAGATATATAAATAATATGTCTATACTTGATTGCAACACAAAGGTCTCAAACGATCCAAGTTTGTCCAAGTGTCGCCACGGCGAAGGTGGGAAATAGCAACTTGCTGCCCAAAATGATCTGCGTGAAAAACGAGTGAAAAACAGCAGTGCTAGGAATGTGCCGAAAAAAACATTTAAAAAAATGTTTAATGATGTTTGATGGCATTTATGTATATGTATTTTATATGGTTTAACTGGACTTTATTGAATATATCATGTAAACACTTGTTTTGAAAGCAACAACTGGGAAACATGGGATTGATATTGTGGACATATAACCCACAGTACTTGCAAATCCCATTGGAAAATAAATTGGATTATCCAACAGGTTGGATATTATTATTACTATCATTATTGTCATTATTGACATGAATGATAGATACATATATATCATATACCCAACCATAATTGGATATTACCAGTTGGGGAATCTACTGGGAATACCCTCTGGTAATTTGTGGCAGTTTGCTATATGGAAACCATGGCCCATTTAGTTCGACGATTCACCTCGCGGAATGCTGAGGTTCAATGTGCCATTAAGTCTAAACATGGCAATGGGAAAATTCACTATGAATGGAGGTCTTAATGTATATAATTATAATTATCTGGGATTAATACATCCCTCCCCATTTACTATTAATATAACTAATGGTCTTAAATTATCCCATTATACATATAAATGGAGGTCTTAATGGTCAAATCATCTGTGGGGGACTCTACATTGCCATGTTTGATGGAGTTTTTTTACCAATCGGCACCTCGAACATGGGCGTGGACATTTCTCCCAGGTACTATCCACGTCCATCCTCAAATTGTACCTCTAGGACTGGAATGCTAGCCTCATTTTAGGGTTATAGTCACCGGGGATGGTTTGTGGCATCGCGGCTTCCCTTCTTTTTTCTCGTTTCATTCTATTTGTTGCTGGTTGAATCTGATTTCTAGCTGGCTAAATCCTATCGTTGAATGGTTAAATCAAATCTTATTTCTTGTTGATTGTATAACTCTCATTTTTCGATGGTAAACTCCTAATTGTGTGTCGTTTTTTTGCTGCTGAACCCCCTTACTATGGTGTGTATCTGGGCTTATCTGGGTATCTCAACCCAATTTTCCAGGCTCTTGGGCAGCTCCCTCACCTGGCCCTGCCGTTGCAGCACGCCCAGGAAGTTCTCAGAAGCCGCAGGGGAGGGCTGGGGAGGCAACCTGGCGGTTGGTCCCCTTAGGGCCTGATCTCCATAAATCTCCATAAAGTCCCCATCTAAATCTCCATGACCCCCACTGTTTTCACGATGCCTCCCCCGTGGCGCTGGTCCAACCCGCTCCCTCCCACCGTCCCACCTGAAATCCACCGAGACCTCTGCGCCATTGTCCCGGCGCATGCTGTCCAAGACCAACATGGCCTCGGCGTGACCTCGCGCGGCAGTCACGCCGGTGGGAAATGTGATACCGTAGGTAGGGCATGGGATTTCACTATATAGTTATACTGGTGGGTGGCCCCTGAAAAATATGAAAGTCAGATTGGATCATCATCCCAACTATTGGGGAAAATAAAAGCCACCTTCCAATCCACCAACCAGTATATGAATGGTGGTAGAATTTATTTTTGTTTAGTTATAATTATTCGAGATCATGTGTTTTCAAACCAAAGAAAAAGGGTATCCATGATAGTTATGGAACATCAACATGTTTGACAGCAAAACTAAGTGGAACATTTTCAATAGCTGTGTTACATTACGCAAGGGTAGTGTGGTAGAACATAGTTGTTTCCAGCGAAACCGGCTCTAAATTTTGAGTTCAAGCCTAAGATAGGAAATTGAACACCGAGGAATTGTTGAAAATATGTCTCTGTCATGAGAACGCCAGGCCGCAGGCCGAAAAGTGGCTAAAACGGCTTCCCACCCGACATAGTTCTGATAAGACTATAGGAGAAACTGGTAGGGTTGCCATATGTTGCAATATATATATATAGCAATTAACCTCATTTTTTAACGGCTCCCTCAAGACTCAAATTTCAAACAGGAAGTTTCTACTGGAAGAAATGCCCACTCGCCAACTTGCCGAGCATCTGCCCAAATTGATCCCAGTCAGCTTCAGGAATACGGATACCCCGACTTCCGAACCGCTCTCTTCCAACCACTATCCAGTGCAGTCAATGTACCCTACTTGCAGCTTGTTGCATCCCTTGTTCCAGCCAACTAACATAGCTATGGAACATGCCCTTTTTTTAATAGGCAAATCATCGACGTTCATGGGCCATGGCTTCCATTGCTACGGACAATTCTCTGCCAAATGACGTCCTTTCAACTGCAGGTAGCTGGGTGATTGATGCAGAAACGGAGCACCTGAGATGCTGCGCCCCATGGATTGGGCTGTGAACAATTTTTACAATTCATGCACGTCCAGATTTTTCATGTCTGCTTCCAAAGGTACGGAATGTTGGAATATGTTGGAATTATGGGATTACTTTCAATTTTGAATATTGATTTGTTTTCTTGTTTAAGGGAACGCTACATATGATTGGACAATCTCGAGGTGCACAAATGGCTAACCTTTTACGTACTCCAAGAAAGCCGGTCTTTGGTTGGATGCAACCTACTCCAATTTTCTGCAAATAAAAGCGGACGGCAAGATACGGCAAGAACAAAACTCATTGCCCCAGTTTGGGCAAACCAGTGAGCCCATCTAAGCCCTCAGAAGCCCAACAAGTCTCGGCGGATACACCCTGCCACCATTGGGTTTGTCATGGTTTGCCGATCAAATATGACCATTAAGTTGGATGTTCCTGAAAATGGTTTCCATGGCTAGGTTGAATTACCAAACGTCATATCCCAAGATGTTCCACATGATTTCCATGATATTCCCGCATTCTACTTTGATTGACTACCAAATCTTCTTGGTAAATCATCATTACTCCCACTCAACACCATGATTCCCATAAAATATTCCCATCATATTCCCATCATATTCCCATGTTATCCCAACTATCCACTTGATATTCCTGTTATAGTTGGAGCTTCACTGGTGGATCCCCATATTTTTCCCTGAGAAAACGGCAGCAGCGCCGAGGTGCTTAGACATAGCAGGAGCAGTGGTGGAACGGCGCCCATCTGAATAATTCGCCGCCAGTCCAAGTGCTTCCTGTAAGCGTTGACCAGAAGTTCAATGGATTGGTTTAAGGGAAAATTTACTGGTTTAAACCCCATATTTAATTGGAAAATCCATGGTTTCCTGGTTCGATTTTCCCTTAAACCAATCCATTGAGAAGTCTGACGATGATGGCTGGATGGCTAAAGAATTCTAATACGATTATACCACGGATCATGATCTAATATCGGTATGAATTATCATGAATCAAATATGTAATGTGATATGAACTAGAGTTATGTGTTATGTTCATTCATATTTCATTCATATATTCATGATATTATCAGATTTGCTCCAAGAATGATGAAGAGAACACCTGCCATGTCGCCAAACGAACACTTGTCGCCAATCGCCGGGCAGTTTCCATGGAGGCTGGCACATGGGTGTTCGTCCATGTTCATTCCTAAATACCAAAACAATTACACACAAACATGTCATCTTTATTGTCATGAGTGCTGTCTTTTGTTGTTATGGTTAAAACGGTTGCAGTACATATTTATCATTGTTGTTACTGTTATCCTTACTGCTATCTGTTAGATATATATACATACATATACACACACACATATATATATACATACATATACATATATCATATATATATATATACAGTATATACATAATATGTATACAGCTATCATTATTATCATGATTGTAAGTATCTATAGAGTTAATATATGATCACTCCTGGCCAATGAATCCGACTCAGTAAGGTCAGTGCCATCATGGCATCGGCAGGCAGCTTGATGCCAAGGATCAAGCTGGGGTCATCGATCTGAAGAAGAAATGCAGCATAGATTTCCTACCAAGGTGCGATGTGCATCTGGCATCATCTGGCCATAATCCAACTGGAAACCTCTTTGGACATTCTTCCCATGTATCATTTTCAAGCCAAATATGTCCCCTCTCTCTTTCTCTTTCCCGGTCTCCGCGGCTGTCTCCCCGTGTCTTACTTACATTGGCTGGTGATCGCAACTCATGGAATGCACCCAGCTATATATCGGGGGATTGACCAGTTCACAAACTCCATAACCCATCTCAGTACCCAATATCCCTCAAAACTAGCAGCTAACTAGAGCCAAACTGACTTCTGCAGTGGCCTCACAACTTGACCAACCATTCGCTAGTTCCATGTCAGTTTTTACTGGGAAACTACGGCAACTACATTTAAAATCATTTATATAAATATACGGACTTTTAAATGTACGAACAGGTATTGTGGACTACCTCCGAGGCCTCGCGGTCTGGCCCGCCCACATATTTAAATGTCGTTACCGTATGGATCAAACCCCCGGGAGGTTTGTAGGCTCGAGCTGCCAAGTCCCATCTATATCCAAGCGGCTCCCACGGAGAACAGGGACTCAGTCCAGATCGGTGCGCCCAACAGCCCAGGTGGTGGCAAATTGGGTAAAGACAAAGGTCGAATCACCAACTTTCCGCCCGTGGTGGCTATCATTGACCGATTTTTACCGAAGAGTAGGGTTGGAACAACTCTGTTCTACCTGGCTTTTCTGCACTTGAAAAGAGCAGTCAAAAGGAAATCATCAACTCATGTGGGAAAGATGGGTTCAACACATGCAAGCCTTCATATTCGAATTTGACATGCACGCTACGGTCCAGCCACAACCGGCAAGACAACAAGTTCATGTTTTGAATGTTTTGTTGACCCAGTGCATGTGGAGAGGTCGCTCTGATGTTCCATCAGAAACCCGCCCATATCCGCCCATCTAAAAGTGGAGAAACTACTTATTCCAGATGCAGTATCTGTGTGTGTGTGGAGTCCGAGAATAGGCCACCTTTAAATTTGATGGCCTATCGGTTTATGTGGCCATTTTGATGGTATACCGAGCCCATTTTCAAATACATACAGCAAATTGTTGGATATATACTTTACTTGTTCCATTATATCCCCAGGTTCTCTAGTTCATTTTCCCATATATTCACTAAGTCAGAGTCTGAAAGTTCGATGTTCAACTGGTTGGTGGTTTCAACCCCTCCGAAAAATATGAAAGTCAGTTGGGATGATTATTCCCAATTAATATGGAAAATAAAAAATGTTCCAAACCACTAACCAGCATGAGAAGAGTTTTGAAGGCCTGAACCCAACGCCTACCATTAGCCAAATGAGGAAGAGCCCATCATGAGGATGCACATGGGGTAGCACCTGACTTATATTGAACACATCCATCCTTCCTCCCAGAAGGATCATCAGCCCAGGCTCTTGCGTGATGGCCGCCGTCAGAATTCGACATCTCCTTGGCCGCTGGAGGAATGTTGGAGCAGGGGGGTGGCTATGTGCAGAGGCTCAATGGGTGAAAAGTTTCTCTCTCTCGCTCTCTCTCCAATTTTGAAACAGCCAGTTTAGGGATGCCTCCCTCCCTTTAATAATAATAATAATAGTAATAAACAATCATATGTCTAATTAGTCTAATTGTCTAACCATACTGGAGGAATGAAAGGGGGTTAAAGGGCAAACGTCTGTGAATTATGTAAGCGAGAGGTTTTGCTTCCAATATGTTCAAAGGTAGTGCCCCATTAAATTTCAAGATGGCTTTTGGACGGATTTCCTATGTGACGCAGGAAGTTGGGGCATGCTCCAAAGGGACCATGTAGCACAACTGGGAGTCACTTCAGACCCTTGTGATGCAGCCTTTCACCTGGTTGCAACTAATCCCAAATTGTCCGTGTACAAAACTGGAAAGGAAGGACGGTAAGGACCCTGTATGAATGGTATGTGTGAGGAAATTGTCGGACGGCATATCCGCACTCATGCCAAATCTGAAACCCATTCTCGGAAACCCGTTCCTACTGGCCACATTATATTCGCGGAAACTATCAGATTAGAAAAACATCGACTTTCAATAGGGGACTTCATTTCCACTTCTGTCTGTATATGTCTGTTTTTTTACTCTCATTCACTCCCACTTTTCCTGGCACCCCCACTTCAATCCGAAAATTCCTACTTCAAGATTGAGAAAAATAGGATTCATCCCTAATTCTTGAAGATTTTTCTTAAAAAAAAACTATAAATGCAGGTTTCTTCCCAAAAAAAATCGGGGATATCTTACCTGCCGCGTTGCGAGGGCGTGATCTCGGAGGCAATGGCCATCCAGGCAGGTTGTCCCACGCCGATGCCGAACCCCACCACGAAACGCCAGGCCAACAGGAACTGAGGCGTTGACGTATGGGACGTATGGGCAGATGGGGGTTGAGATGGGAAAAAAACATGAAAAACATATGGTTGTTGGATATTAGCTGTATCTGTATGTATGTATGTATGTATCTATCTATGTATGTATGTATGTATGTATCTATCTATGTATGTATGTATGTATCTATCTATCTATCTATGTATGTATGTATGTATGTATCTATCTATGTATGTATGTATGTATGTATGTGTGTGTGTATGTATGTATGTATCTATCTATGTATGTATGTATGTATGTATCTATCTATGTATGTATGTATGTATCTATGTATGTATGTATGTATGTATGTGTGTGTATGTATGTGTATATGTATGTGTGTATGTGTGTATGTGTGTATGTATGTATGTATGTATGTATGTATGTATCTATCTATCTATGTATGTATGTATGTATGTGTGTGTTCAATCTATATAATCATCACATATATATATATATAACTATAACTATTTATAATATTTATGTGCATATGTATATAAAGATATAGATAGACAGATAGATAGATAGATAGACAGATAGATAGATAAATAGATAGATGTTATGTGTGGGTGGGTGCTACAAGATGGCATGGATTGGCTTGGTACGTGTTGTGTTTTCATGTGTTTACTTTTATAGCATGGTGTCTTTTAAAGGATTTGGTAGGGTCTAATATACTTATATAACTTGTATAGATATGGAGTATGTTGTTCAGCATGTTGATAGAATGTTGAACTCATGTTAAACTATATGGCCATCCTCGTGGCTAAACAAGGTATGGAAACTCCATACATTTGACAATGGCACTGCTGCAAAATTCCTCAGGGCAACATCCCTGGACATCCAGCATGGCTGGCTGTTGGATCTGTTGGAATTGGGATCTGTTAGATTTCCATCAACATGCTTGATCCAAGTGAATCCAAGTGACCTTCCAGATTTGAATGATCTCTCCTAGCTTAGGGGCCGAACCCTCCACAAAGCAAACGCTGACCTTCCAGCTTTTGCAGGGCACGGTCCAATGGTTTGTACCATATCGAGGTGACATATAAACCCCATCTCTTCTTAAAGCCGTCTGGGACCCTTCAAATCTCCAGCGCCCAGACCAAAAACAAGTCCAAGGGGCCCCAATGCAGCTGGCCGTAGAGGATAAGATGCTGAAACAAAAAATGCCTCAGTTCATGCTGAAAATGACGGGAAGACCAACATGCCACCTGGAATCATCTGGATGTACCTGGATTTTTAGGTCAGGAGATGTCCTCAGCAATCCCAAACATGACATGAACCGTCCTATAGCTATGCTTGGAAATAAGTAGTGGATTCTATTGGTGACACTTGTGGTAAACCATATCTAATACTTATAGATAATAACATCTATTGCCCTCAGGTTATTTAACATAGCCATGGAAAATGGCCCATTTATAGATGATTTTCCCATTAAAACATCCAATTTATAATGGATTTTCCATGGCTATGTTAAATAAGCAAATGGCACATGATTGAACACGATTGCACTACATTATTCCTGAACGGTTGACACTTAGGATAATGACTCTACGTAAGTTTTGTATAGTTTTGTCATGGCGCTTGGTGACCGCCCGATCGACGGCCACCATTTGTTTGTCAAATCAAACCTGGCCAATGAACACTTTCTCAATTTTAGTTGGATGAATTTCTCTGCGTCTCTACGTTTCCAACTTTTTTATATATATATAAATATACAATATAAATCTCCCACTTCTGTGCCCAAAGTTATGACTTAAACAGTTCTGTTAAAATCATGCAACGAAAATATGCCCCTTACAACCCTTACACTTTACACAAATGGGTTTGTCCGAAAATCTGGCACCAAAAAAAAAGTGTGTTGTTGTCGTTGTTTTTAATTTTTGCATGTTACCTATTAAGACAACAATTTTGAAGAGCATCCTTACGCTTCACACTGGGTTTCTCTGAAACATAGAGTGTATCCTCCACATTTCCATTTCACTGGTGATAATAGGAACAATGACAATAATCTACCGGAATTGGGATACACGATATACGCCATTTTTCAGACGCAGCCATCTTGTTGGTGAGAGCTATATCCCATTACATCCTTGCTATGTATACCATTATGAATTTCCAGCTGTATCCCCAGCAATGTGGCAAACCAAATATCTGGAAAAATGAAAGAGCGGAAACTTGCAGCCCCACAATGGGGATGATTCCCCGATACATTCACCATGATTCCAGTCAAAGTGAGGTCACGACAATTTACCCAGATACATCCCATCACATCCCATCATTCCATCCTTCGATGATTTTCCCAGCCAATCCCCGCATTGATGGTGAAGCCCCACATTCAACTATTTCAACTGATGGTTTCACTATCTGGTCATGGGTCAAAACCCTGGCACCCAACCCTAAAATGAGCTGCTATCGCTGGATGTCCTCCCAAATATGAGAATATCTGGGCATCCCCAAGTCATAGCTGCTATAGCTGGATATGCATCCTCCCAAATACTTGGTGGCTCATCCCACTTAGTAAGTTAGGAAAATAACCCCAGTTATAAATGGGATAAGTAGGGTTAATCCACTTATAAACTGGGGTTATAAGCCACTTACGAGCCGTGGGATGAGCCACCAAGTATGGGAATTTCATAGGTAACTTGACCCATCCCCCATGACCAAGGTGCAGAAATAGGAGGTGAGCACCGCCTCCCGGCGACCGAAGCGCACGCCCACGGGGCCGCTGGCGATGTTTCCCACCATGAGACCCGTGTAGACGATGGTCACCTGAGGATGCTGTGGCAGGGTGGGATGGTGATTTTGGGGTTGAAAATGGTGTGTAAGGCATTGTAAAGCCATGATTTCAATGGGGGACTTGATTTTTAAGGTGGTTTTGGGAGGTGGTACATATGTTGATTTGCTATCTCAGGTGTTTGAGTTTTTTTTCTTTCTCACGGCAATGAGACGATAGCAGCAACAAACACAGGAAGTCAACCAGCAAGGGGAGCGAGTGAGGTTTCATGACACATCTACATGACAATTGGTCACGATGATTTAAGTTGGAGGTCATTTCTTGGACTGTCCAACAGAGCGTCAACTGGCGAAAACAATGCAATCTTCATGTTCAGGCAATGGATGTGGGATAGTGGGTCAAATTAGGTGCAAAAACATCTAATGATATAAAATCATCTGTTGTTTTTCATAAGTTTACAAGTACTACTTTGACACAAGTTGAACTGGAGTTTATATGAATTTATGGTGTTTACTGTAGTTCAATGGCTTAGTTATCATAGACCCACTTGTTTTAGCCCCTCACGTCCCAGGCACCACGAAACCCTTGAGGAATCGTGACAGCTCCCATTCACGCGACAAAGTATCGGCCACCTCAGCGGATTCACAGGAAAACAAGAGCTGACTTGTCACCGAATTCGTTGAGAAACCATATTTTTTAATGGTCAAATACATGGTCAAATATGGTCAAATATGGCCAAATAGTTTTTTAAATTAGTTGAGAAACCGAATTAGTCAAATATGGTCAAATAGGAAGTTAAATATATATTATATGGTCAAATAATGTCAAATACTACACAAACTGACATGCCCCTTGTGGATGCAAACCACCTTGGTAACGTCAACCAGCCAACTGCCAACAATGATTGATGAATTTGTAGTGGCGTAGTCCCGATGGATTTCGTCCCAAATGTGTATCATCAACATCAACCCATTAGTTGATGAATCGTGAGGCAATGAACTTCTGAAATGCTCCGTGACGGTTTTCCATGATGATCACCTCATGGATCCGATGGTGCACTTGATAGTTTTGACAGCTGATTTACATATGTAGAGAACCAGTTATATCAGTTCCAAATCGAATTACTAGTGGAAAAAAACGATTAATGAAGTTAGAACCGGAAAATCAAATTGTGGAATAGGGATCTATATAGATCAATCAAGTTAGACTTGGAACCCATCATTTTTATTAATCACCTGCTGACCTTTCAGACGCCGCCAGGCAGCACTGCCAATCAGCAACAGCTCGGCGCCATCGGCCATCCAAACGCCGCCGCCCAGTAGACCGGCACGGATCCTGGGCGGAAGTGGAACAAAAATCAACCGGAAACCAGCGATATTTTAATGGAAAAAAAAGGGCTTAAACCAGTAATTGTTCCCTAAGAAAAGCATTGAAAGTAGCAGAAGTTTTTGGAAGTTATGGAAAACAACAGGATTAATCAATGGAATTGAATTTCTATCCATCATGAATTTCACCACTTTTAGTTTCCATAGTTTCTATCCATCATGAATTTCAAACGTGGAAAACATGCTGGTCAACTGATTAACTGATGGACAGAACTATGGAAATCAAGATCGGATTAACATAACATACTGGTTGGTGGTTGAGCCACCCCTCTGAAAAATATGCTCGTCAGTTGGCGACTATTATTCCCAACATATGGAAAGTCATAAAATTCATGTTCCAAACCACCAACCAGCATATGATGATCTTTACCAATTATTACATTAGAATGGAATTGAATATGGTGATGTTTCATGATCAATCTGGTGAGAGTAGCAACGCAAGGTGAGGCCATCTAGATAGCTAGCTTCAACTTGCACGGGCTCCCCACCTTGTGACCGAATAGTGGTGGTGTATAACTGTCTGTAATCTTTGTGTTGCCGGGTGGTTGGGATGATGACTTTGGAGTTTGGTGCAAGCTTGAGCTAGGACAATATTTCTTGCTGCTAACTTTGCATTAGCTGTTGTCTTGCTGTCCAAATCTACCAAGTTAGGGCTGCAGTAACTGTAGGGATTTGTGCGCGGATACAAACACCTTGCCGAATTTGTTATTCAGCTAATGGTACTCAACGCAGGGATTAGTTGTGCTGTAATAAACTGACTACTGTACCGGCCGCTCCTTTCCTCCAACAGGTCATGGCAGATGACAGCCATCAACTTCCAACGCAGTTCATCAGTGGAACTTAGTGGCATGCTCCTCAAACCGTGATAACTTAACCATCAACTTCAATATGCTTTCTTGGCTGGTTGGTGGTTTCAACCCCTTTGAAAAATATGAAAGTCAGTTGGCGACTATTATTCCCAATGTATGGAAAAATTGGATAATAAAACATGTTCCAAACCACCAACCAGTTGGGTTCATTTCCAAGACTTACTAACCATGATTCCAGTGAGATCACAGTGAAGTCACTTTAATTTTCCCACAAATAAGTCGCTCCAAAGCATGACCGCTGACCGCTGCCCTAGCGTCTGCGCAGGGCCCATCCCGATCATGTCAATCACCTCTCCCAGGGTGGGCTTGTCCTGTAGCGAGTGCCACATGACAGGGGCCCCCTGCGTGGGATGTTGGGGTAATGGCCCAATAGAACTTGCTATAAATCTTAGGTATTTTTTGTTGTAAATCCACTTGGTAGGCCAGGGTTTCCAACATTGAATTATTTTACACTACCCTCTGGTAAACTGACATAGCCATGTAAAATTACCATTTTGAATAGGTAAACCATCTATAAATGGACCATTTTCCATGGCTATGTTAAATATCGTTGTAAATCCACTTGTACACTTACAACTGTGAATGCTTGTTCGTTGGTACGTTTTGGAGACACGTCATGTAAAAGTGGTCATTGTCCAGTACTTGGTGAGATTGACACGCCATAGGGAAATATGTGATTTGATCTCTGTTCGGCAATGTAAAGTCTGCCTTTCGGATTACTCAATTGCGGGTGGGATGAGGTAACATGGATTTTGAAATCTTGGATCTAAATTGTGTTCCAGAAATAGATTTGGAGGGCACAGGTTCGACAAAAACGGGCAAGGCCAATCCCAAACAGAGCTGGGGGTCGTTTAATTTTAAATGTAATTAGTGAGTTTAAGCTGAATGGTTCTTGGAGAGAATCCAAGTTCCAAATGGTAAAATCGCCCTCATCATTAGTGACTAATGGAGTTCCAAGACAGCTGCAACAAGCATCGCCCTGCACCTGCGAGTTCGCAGGGCTAGCCATGGCACCAGCCTCACACATTTGATGCCAAGGTTAGTGACAACTAGTTTAAAACTGCAAATTGGCAAACCGTTAAACTAATTTAAGTAAATAGTTGGGTGGTATACCTCAAACTGAATCATTTAGTATGACATGACCTTACAACATGCACCTTAAAAATTCTTAAATTCTCAATGATTTTAAGTTGTGCTGGCCTACTGGCCTGCCGGTCTCATATCTTCACCAACCCATCAACTGCAGCCCCAGCTCGGCCTCGAACTTCGCTGGTGCCGGGCCTGGTCCTTATGTAAGATGTAGCGGGCAGCTGCACCTTAGAGATTCTGGGCCGTGCCGCACCGTGCCGGGGAAGCTCTCCCTGAAAATTTCTTGGAAAAATGCCAGCACAGGACACATACCTAACATGGCCTAACATGTTTTAAGGCCAAAAAGACTTACAGTGGTATCTCTATAAACAACATTGCCCTGAAATATCCCAAGTATCCCAAACCTGCTGGTAGGACGAGGCGCATCCGTTGGTATCAGAGGTTCACTCTCAGATGTAGCAGGCTCGGATCGTAAAAATGGCAGCAGCGAAATGGAATCGTATCCTACTTGTGCATATGTGATCATATATGTGACCAGTTGCATTGCACTGGGCTGTTCTGCCCAACAAAGAGGAGCTTGTGGCAATAGAATAAAAACAAATCAATAGATTCTGAAGTTCCTTTGCATCCCAAGATTTTGTCTATAGTGGATGGCGCCTTCTTCCCAAGGACGGGCTAAAAACTGTGGGATGAACCCCTAGAGCTACCAGGCTACCAGCTATTTTGATGCTCACCAGGGATCTGCAGGATGTTAACCTGGGGCAAAATGATGATAAGACAAACATAGTAAACCTGTAACAAACTTTTCTTGGGGGTGATTCCTCTTCCTGACAAACTATATGTAATTATTTATTAGTATATATATATATATCTATCTATCTATCTGTTATGGCGAGGCCGTTGCAAGGTTGCTACACTTTAGTCAGTTTCAATCCATTGTCGCCATAGTCCATACAGTATTTTGGGGTTTCCTCCTCTCGGGGACGCAACGAGGCACCTTTTCCCAAAAGCCATGTTTGGACCAACCCATAGTTCCTCATCTAAAAGCTTCCAAACATGAAACTGGTTGGTGGTTGAGCCACCCCTCTGCAAAATGATGGAGTTCGTCAGTTGGGATGATGAACTTCCCAACTGTTTCTGGAAAGTCAGAATCCAGTCATGTTCCAAACCAGCAACCAGTAAATATATCTATATTATACCATAGTTAATCCATATATTACCATATAACCCATAATTATTTAATCCATCCATAGTGAAATCTTCCATCATCCCCAGTTCATCCCAGCTATGGATAGGTTTCTTAGATCCCCATTGATACACCACCGTTATAACCGGCATTGCGGGGCGCACGCAGTGCTGGTTCCAACGATGGCCACTTCGGCCATCCGGCCGCTGGCCTGGGGACAGGCCTTGGCCTCGCGAGCCGGTGTAGCATAGTAAGCCCTGGAAGACCCATGGTTTCGGAAAATTAACTATAATGTGGGGCCCCCCAGCTATAAGTTGGTTTATAACCCCCAGTAACTATAGTTATAAGTACCATAAACCATAGTTATTGGAGTTATAAACCAACTTAGCTATCTAGGGCGCCCCACTTTGTATAATGGAGGGTTAATGATGGTTAATGATGGTTAATGGTTGATGATGGTTAGTGGGTAAATCATCTATATCTGGTTGCTGGTTTCAACCCCGGTGAAAAATATTAAAGTCAAATTGGTTTATTGTTCCCAATATATGGAAAAATAATGTTCCAAACCATTAATCAAATTATGTAGCACTATGATAGTAGGAATATACGTTTTCTATTCTGTATAGTTATGTGACACTAATATAGTATTCTAGTATTGTAGTTGGAAAGGTAGCCGTGCTATAACCAATAGAATCATTAGAACCTACAAACATGGGAAAATAGTGGTTGGTTTGATTGAAAAATGTTAACTTGGGGTTTGAGGTGTAAGTTCAGGATTTTGTTGGGTTGCTGTCTAATTAGCTACAAAAAATGAGATCATGGGGGGAAACGGGAGAGGGTCATCTTAATCTCATCTCAGTAAATGATAAGGAGCTTGGAGGTAAACCAACACTGTCGGAAGAAAAAAAAACACATTCCAAAATCCTGGTTTCAACATGCATGGCTTGAATTGAACCACCGATCTAAATAAATAAATTACTCACCATCAACACCCTATAGCTCTATAACTCACCCTATAGTCTATACTCTTGTAGATGTTGTTTTGAACATTGTATGTTCACCAAACTTGCAAAGATGCAAAACATGCAACAAACGGGGTTTGCCGGTCACTTCGCCACATTTTTCCTTGATCAACCCTGATCGGCTACCCTCGCAGCTGTGCCCTCGCACCCAGTTCACATTGGCCAAAACCGCACTGGCTGGCAAAGACTCCTCCGGAGGTCCATTCGGGGGATAAAATATGGTACCATTTACCCCAACCAAGTAAAATTGGAATATGCCCACAGTTGTGGTGATTCAAAATTAATCATGTTCAACCAACTAAAGTTGATGTCATGTTTCAACTACGTATACTTAATTAATTGAGTACACTGGAAAAGGGCCCTAGCCCGCTTGGTTGCACATGTGTCGGACGTCGCTGTGAAAATCCGCATGTTCAAGGGCAACATCCTTTTGGGTGATATCGGTTTCCAAACAAACATCTCGGGGTTCCAGACAAAAATCCCCATGGCCAGGAGGAGGATTCCGCTTCTCCAAGATAGTCCTGCAGCAGTCGACGAACATCCTGCAACGCTGCCTTGTACTCAGCATCATTGCCTCGGTACAACACTCACCGCCAAATCTTCGTCTCCCGCTATGGTAAACCTTAGGTATACCCTTCAAACAAAGAACATCAACAAAAACATCTGTGGTATGCTTCAAACAACCATTTATAAACATCTGTTGTATTCTTCAGTCATTAACTCATGTTTCTTTGACCAAATGTCTTGAAAAGGGATTGAACATCACCAAAAATGCCGAGATAACTCGCCTTCACCAAGGGCTTGGAGATGGATGTGTCCAACCTTGGGGCACATGGAGGCACCATGGGATTTTCGAAGTCCGAAAAAAGGTGCTAGTGAAATAGTGAAATAACTTGGGGATCATGGGATTTTCATCAATTTTTCTACTGGTTGGTGGTTTCAACCTCTCTGAAAAATATTAGTCAGTTGGGATGATTATTCCCAAAATATATATATATATACATATATATGGAAAAATAAAAGTCATGTTCCAAACCACCAACCAGTCTATATTCTATTTCAAATCACGAATTTGTAATTGTTGGTTTTAAGGCCATGGGGATAGATAGGGGATGCTAGTTGGCAGGTGAAGCAGGTTGATTTTGGTGAGGTCCAGTGTGGGTGAGGCATACATACTTCATCATGTTTCCATGTCATGTGATTCATTAGACTCTACAATCACTAGATTATTGCCACTGAAAGAAACACCATATCTTCATTGAATGCACGCATATTCACGCCCACCTTGTTTGATCCTATAAGAGTCCACATCTTCATCACTCCCAAGGATTCCAAAGTTTCATGTTCCATTGGGCCCCTGCCATGGTGGCCAAAACGTAGATGCCAATCTCGGAGGAGGAACAACCTCAGCCGACTGTCATCGCATCCCATTTATCAAAGACCCAGTTCACCACGTGGCAATGTTTAAAATGGTATATGAGTGATATCCCATCCCTATATCCCTGCAATGTGGAAAGGTCATGAAAAAAAAACATTCAGGCTTTGAAGCTGAATTCCCTTTCCGCACCGTCTGGGTTTCCATGCCCCAGCAGCCCCTCCATGTCAGCCCTAGCGCGGTGCATGCATGGGAAGGACGGCTGCAGGGAGGAACTTTTGATCTTAAGTCTTAAGTTTAACTGTTTTTTGGAGGATGCCAATGCAACTTATCTTCCACGGACCTTGTGGCATTTTGGAAACCAATCGTGGCTTCAGCTTATGTTCCATACATGGTGGTGCAAACCACGTTGTGCATGATATTCCCAATTCTTAGTAGCTGATTTTTGAACATCAAAAAACATGGCTTTCCAGACATGAGTCATACATGTCCACTGTCAAGTGCCTTTTGCCTTCCTCAACGTTTCATTTTTGTGTGCTGGTCGGTGGTATACCTACCCCTCTGAAAAATATGAAAGTCAGTTGGGATGATGAAAGTCCCAACCTGTGGAAAGTCATAATCCAGTCATGTTCCAAACCACCAACCAGTGTGGGATGAACCTCCGAACCAACCCATCGAATGCACCTCGTGCAGCTGGCTTTCCACCAGTTGCTGCAGGACGTGCTGAGGCATCCCCTTGGATGTACCGAGCAGATCTCACTGGGGAATTTCGGTGTGATTTTCATGGGAAAATGTTGGGTTTAACATGGTTTAATCATCCCAAATAACGATTTAATGGGATATAATGGGACCGTATTTAATGGCGCTATATTCTTAAGGCGCAAGTTGCAGCTAATGCAGCCCCTATAAATCCTCTTGAAGTGACCGTGTACAAAAGCTGAAACAAGAGAATCCTCAACTGGACACACCTCCAATGAATCTGCCGGACTGGTTTCTAATCTCCACCTTGTTGAATCCAAACTGCTCGACGAACCGCGTCCTAAACATGAATACCTCCAAACAAAAATATCCAAAACTTAGGTTTCCCAAAACTATAAACTTATAGGTTTCTGGAGTAGATATATAATCATTTATTAACAAGAGCAAACATCAGCTATGCCTTTTGGGGGAATCCAATCGCATCAGTGGTGCCCGGACGATTTTCCTTGCCGGCTTCCTGCTTTGTTGCCTGGTGTGCGAATATGTACCAATTGGCCCACAGAAGGATCACATTTTAATCATCTTGCGTCTTGAGTATATTGAGGTCTGCGTTTTGAAGGGGTGGTGAGTTTGACACATACCGACACCCATGTGAAAGTTGGGTGCTGGTTGGATGTGAACAAAGCCCTTGTCATGGGACGATAGGGCCCACATAGCTGCATGGCATGAGAAGCCGAGTCTACCAGGCAAAACACAAGTGATGATTTGCAAGCCTAAGGTGGGGAAACAGCATTTGGCATGCAAATCTGCGAGGTTAAAATCAAGAACCACCTGGAAACAAACACAACACTTCATAAGTGCACTCGATCCCAACCAACTGGACTTTGGAGACATGCTTATGCTGCATCACATCTTATGTGCATAGCATGGAAGCTTGAGGGTTGCTATCAACCACTGCCTGCAAAGGCTGTGGCGGTAGGGCCTTGGAAAGGCAATTGCTGGGCCAAGAGTTCAGCCACAAGTAGTCGCTGAATGTTTCTGATGTTTATGGCCGTGCTTACTGCACAGGAGCATCCTGTGTTCTTCATCTTTCTCATCTTTGTTCATTTATCATGCCACTTAAAAGTTAAAACACAACCGCCTCCGAAAGAAGTGACCATATTTACACAGTCCAATGTGTCCATGGCAACTTGAATTCAAGGGTGTCAAGTCCTAGACCCCACCGACTGTACCTTCAGAAACCGTGCTGGAGTGGCAAAATCTAGCAATCATCTCTCACTTTCTCTCAACGCTTCTGAGTTTCCCCTGCAGGTTCTGCTGGCCGTTGCGAACCCGGGACCGGCCTACAGAAGCAGGGTCGGGTGCTGGGAATACGAACATCACATTGAAGCCATGTTAATAGGACCCCAAGGGTGCCATGTAATGACCCACAAATCCAGCAGAATTGACGCAGGTACAACTTGTTCATGGTAGGCTACCCAAATCCAACATAATAAAACATGATATCCAAAGCAAATAACAACCCGTCACCTTCCAAACTCATCCAAACTCAACATCTTCAATATAACCGTCAGGACCCCATCACCATCCAGTTGCTAGGGTTCCCCCACATGAGGTCTTATCCGGCGCATTGCACAGGGACTATCGCGGAGTAAGCGGACTCATTTTCCAGCAATGGCGGGACTGGGCTGGATGATCTGCTTTGCTTGTAAGGGCACTCAGCTGTCCATGTCGTCGATGTCATGTGATTCTTGGTTCAAAGACACCTGTACAATACCAAAAAGTATTGGTAGTGGCTGAAAAGGTCGAAAACCAAACATCAAACTAAATCTTTGAGGTCAGAGATGGCAATGCCAATCTCGCGACTCCAGGCCTTTTGCATCGTGGAGCTTTCCGCCGCATGTTCGTTCCATGTTTTCCAAACTGATGTCAACACGTTTTGAGCCACGCAGCAGCAGAAGTTTCATCATGAGCGTTTCCGACTTGGACAAGACTTTCCTCCATTCGGCCAGGGTTCCAACGCCCACGGCGTTGTCATGTTTGCACATGAACACCTTATGAATCGGGATGATGATGGATGATGTGAATTTATATAATAACAAAAGAAATCCAGCAGCAAAGGATGATTCGTTCAGCCGCCGTTTTCCTGCACCTGAGGCACTTTGGCTCTACCTCACTAAGCAATCACCGCAAAGCTGGTTGAATCAGCATTTGCTCTGCCAGGGCCTTGTCACGCAGCTGGGTTCTGAAAAAACGGGGTTGGAAGTGGCTCACGCCAGTGTTGCTACAAATGGGTCATGCTCGACGCCCGAACTGTTTTTTAATAGTTTGGGCTTTCCTTTCCAGAAACAAGAATAAACAATCGAAATTATGAGAACATGGACTTGGAAACTCGGTCTGGGTGAGGAGGCATAAAAATATTGGGATCATATTACTGTGGGATATGTCGGCATGTCTGAACTCCAGAAAGTCTCTTATGTCTTTGTACCAAGTTCCTACTATACCTGAGGCTTAACTGAAACCTACACAGCTAAGAATATGGTCATACAACACCTGCAACATCCTCCAACGGTCCTTGGCTTCCTCGCCAGTGCTGCCACAGTGGCCACTTCCGAGCGCAAGACGCGGGGGCCCAAAGAAACCGCATGGAAATCTGCAGCAGCAAACCTCGGCAAAAAAACAATGGGCTGAAGTTGTATTGTGTTTGGGGACGAGTGAAAAGACAAAAATAGGCCCTCAAATATGTTCTAAAGCAGTGCCCAAACCACTTTCATCAAACACCTCCTGCCCTGGAACATCACACCATTGACAATCTGAGCGCTAAAATGCTGTCAGTCAGCATTTGAATGCTCCAAGCAGTGGCATGTCGAATTTCCAGGTCATATAAGGCAGCCCCCCCTAGTGATTCAAAATAAACTTCAGGGCCATAGGAAAAATGTAAGACAACTGCACCAGCTGAGTGTGCAGCATCTCGAGTTCTGACCTGGGAGGAGCATCAGGACATGGGATCGAACCCGTCGGACTCTATATGCCAAGTATTGGCAGTATCATCCCTACATTGGCCGAGTATCATCCCTACATTGGCCGAATCAATTGCTGTTGCTCAAGTTAGTGGTAGTTCTAGTGTTATTCCCAGCCTCCCTGAGAAAAGGGCCTCGAGATCAGCTGGAAGTCTTTGCAACCGAAACACCCTTTCCCCTTTGCAGCCTGCCCTAGGTTCCCCGAACTCTTCCCAGCCTGCTTCAGGACCTTTGCCGGAAATGCTCGAAACAATACATTTGCAATCAGTGTAAATTCAAGGCTGACTATGCTGCAGTTTAAACGTGTTCAACAGGTTTGATCGTATCGCATGGGGTTTTCCAGACCTGCCGACATCATCTCTCTACAAAGTACACAAAGTTGACATAAGAGGCACACAGTACAGATATGAACTCAGGCAGTTGCCAATTGCCATCAGAACCTGGTTGCTTGCGGCCCAAGCGATGACGCAAACATATTCAGTCAAATTCACTCTGCACGCAATGAAGTTTCGCATGCCGACATCAAGAAGTGTAGCCACCGCCCTGTGAAACCAACCCAGGTTCATTCCTTCAAAGATGTTCCAATTGTCCTTTTCTTTGAGGTAAGCAAAGAGGTGACTCAGTCATATTTTGCCCTCACTTTGACACATCTTCAGAATGAATGAAGTCGGCCCCAAGAATCCGCTATGCCTGCGTAGTCGGCGATGAATCCGGCGATAATGTAAAAAACCTCATGAAACAGAAACACACACACACACAAACACAGTGAGAACCCCCCGGCGCATCCGGAGTGATTTGCGCAGTTGGTTGCCATATCTTTGAGTTCAGACTGCCATAATTAGCCGTCTCTCCCTTATACACCCAGAAAGTGGCTGGGATCGAAAAAACACTCCCATGGAAAACAATCTAATGCAATGGTAGGCAAGTGAAGTAATGCCATCAAACAATCAATTGGAAAACAGTGACTCTCACAGAGTCAGAGATGGAGACAATGGGCCAATCCGAATCAGCAAAACACGTAAACTGTACTTCGAGCGACCCCCAGAGTGACAAGTTGTTTTGTCATAGCTTCTGACATCTCATCTGGAAGTATATATATATATATATGAATATATTTGGTATATAATATAGATATATAAATAAATGTGTATATTTTCTGACATTCTATTCTGGAACTTTATCTGACATTCTATTCCGGCATTCTATTCTGGCATTCTATTCCTTTCAGGCATCTACTCTGACATTTTCTCTTGGCATTCTATCTGGCATTCTTTCAGATCTATCTGACATCTATTCTGACATTCTTTTTGGCATCTATTCTGGCATGCTATCTGGCATCTATTCTGACATTCTATTTTGGCATTCTATCTGGCATCTATTCTGACATTCTATTCTGCCATTCTATCTGCGACGAGCTGGAAGAGGAGTACACGGGGGGAAGGAAAAGAAGTAGGAAAAAGAAGAAGAAAAAGAAGAAGAAGACGAAGAGGAGTTGCACCTTTTTTTAAATCTAGAGACCCTCACCTGGCAGGTGGGGAACACAATGAACATACATATGCAGCTACATTGGCATCACAAAATGAAGGAAAGCGATATTTATATATATATATAATATATATAATATATATAATATATTATATATATATAACCCGCTGGTACTTTTCTGCCGTCTGCTGTCCCGGTCTTGCAGCAGCACAGATATGTCCACATCGCGCCAAATTTCGCCCAGCCACGTTTCTTCTGTGTGTTCTATTGAATCAGCCAGCCGAAACTCGTAACCGCCAGCCTGCTTCATCTTTCCGGAAGCACACTGGGAAATGCTTCCGGTATTCACAGCTAGAGTCCTTCCAGCGCTGGATATCGAGTCGTGCAAAGTCCATAGGCCAGTGCTGCCACAAACTCTGCTGCAAACGGGCTTGACTCCTGCTGTTCGTTTGAAACCCATGCTTAAAAAGAAATGGGCGGAGTTCTCAGCTGGTGTGACGTACTCAAGGTTTTCAACTGAATTGTTTCCCTTGTTGAAATCCTTGTGGTTCACCAAACTTTGTGCAGATGAAGGAGGAGGTCCCAAAAAAGCAAGTGCCACAAGGCGGTGAACCCTGGTAGTCTGCTTGAGAAGTTTGGTTTCGTAGTATCCAGAAACACTGAGGTGGCCTCGGGTCACATGCCCGTGAAGTGATTTAATCCTTCCATATGAACTAACAAATCTCCCAGGCATCTGGACGCCCGAATTAGGATTCAACATTGGTCGCCACTCTTCCTCATCCAATTCTGCTTCTTCAAGGTCTCGGAAGTGAAACTCGTAGCCTCCGGCCGGCGAGCTCGTGCAACAGCTTCTCGAAACTGTTCCAGCGGAAATGCCAAGTTGTTTTGCTGCAGCCGCGATCGAACAGGAATGTGACCACTCATGACCTCCAATCACCCTCCACACAACAGGCCTGGACTGAGTGTGCCAAGAATCCCTTCGGACGCCGGTGGCATGGGAATACAGCTGGTTCTGAGCTGCCGTGACGTACTCCAAATTATTCAACGCGTTGTTTGCCTTATTGCCATCTCGGTGATGTACCTGCCACGCCTCAGGGCTTGGGGGGCAGCCATCGTGCGTAAGTTTGACTACACGATGAACAGGCCAAGTTTTCCTACCGATTCTGACAGCACAATATCCTTCTGGAGTGAGTGTTCCTCTCGATATGACGCCAAAAGTGCTGCGAACCCTGCCCAAGGAGCTTACTTGCCAGCATTTGCTTGAACTTTGAAGCTGCTGGCTTGATAGGCAGCGAACGGCTGAACGGAGGAAACATCCAAACCCAGAGCAGGGACGCCAGGCTTGCAGGGTTGCAACAGCCAGCATTCACATCATCCCGTCTCTGCGTGCTACAGGCTTGAGATATACACAGGGCCTTTGCCATTCGTAGTGTCAACCCTCAGTTATGAGTGCCGGCCACTTTTGTATCTTTTGTGGGCTGCAAGCATACACATGTGTGATAAAACATTCTGCAGTGCTAGCTATAAGCAAGCTGATGATGCTGCCTGATGTATGAACTGCCTCAATGTCCATCATGCCTTGAAGATTCAAACCTCTGGCCACCATGCAGCCATCCCCTTGGGACCCCTGAGTCCTCCAGCAGTGCCCCATCACTCAATGGCGTTGGATGTGCCACAACACGGGATACAGCACCTTCCAGATTGAAACCAGAGGAATCTGACTCGCACCCTCTATTCATCAACCCCGGCCCCGGCCATTATATTCATACCTGTCACATCTATAAGGCCTCTCTTTTCCGGGGTCACATAAACCTTTGTGAAAATGGTGGGAGTTTTTTTGATTCAACATGCCTGTGATAATGGGCTTTGACGTGCTTTTATTTACAGTCAAAGTCGGCCACATGTATATTCATGGGCAACCACAGCCAAGAGCTCAGTGTGTCCCCAAGTCCCCGAAAAAAGCTGGACCAAACACATGCATGAGCAACACCACTTTCATTCTCCACGGCATGCCCAGACCTCTGAAATATCGGAGGTAATCACAGTAAAAACATCATTAGAAAACTGCAAAAAACGACTACAGCAATAACACTCAGCATCTCAATGGCCTGGGATGATCTGCTGAAGTCTTTTGCCTTCCAAAAGCTCCTGGTCTGCCCCTCTGTTATGGGGAAAAAAGTATGTCTCTAGTATCTAGTGGACATCTCATGACATCTCCACAAGGTTGAACACTAGTTATAGTGAACTAACCTGCGCTCATGGGCTGCAAAATTTCATTTGCAGGCAAAGGCCAGACACACAAGCAAATCTAGTGTAATATGTACAAGCATCAAATTACTTCAGTTTCTGGATGTGTCTAGAACCCCCTGGAATTTAGCATCAAGCACAACACACTGATTAATAAACAATAATAAACAATAAACATATCTATAAACATTGATTAAACATCAACATTCCAAACTTCACCCAACCTACCGCAAAGCTCCCCCCCGTCGACGTCTCAGGCCCAGCTCCTGCAGATCCGCTTCCACCGTGATCTTCGGCATCATCGGGTCCTCAGCCTCGGCGCAGTTGCCCGAGATGCTGAAAAGAATGGGGGTCGGTCCGGTAGGATATCTTTCATAGATGTTGAATCGAAACGGATTGACAATCAAGTCTGAAAACATCTGAACACCTTATATACTTGGGGATGTATGATGATATTATGGATGGTCAAACATCATGGTTTTCCGTATGCTCCGTGACCTAGCCTAATTTTCTCCCTAAAATCAGCCTCGAGATGCCTCGAGGCATTGGCACACATACATCATTATTAAATGATTGTTTATGCAATAGGAACGTGCCAGTGGCTAGAAAATCATCAGGAATTTCATTCAGAATAGGTTATCATATCATACCATGAAGAACTGCATGATATTTATTGATATTTCATATTCATGTGCCCTTCAAATCATGAAATCATCACGTGCCCGACGCATGAACAACTCAGGTACCGTCCGGACACCTGTAAGGCTCCGACCCCTGCGAGTCCCAGGCCCAGGAACTTCCGCAGGTACTGCAGCTCCATGACGTGGCTCCTAACGGATCTTCTGTCCCTGATATTCTTTGTCGGGCAAAACCTGAAAAAATGAGATTTGAAGAAAATGCTTTTTTTTTCTAATAAAGGATTGCACTTCTTGTTTTCCGGCTATACCAACTTATCATCTTTTCGGTAGGCAGGTCGTGCTGGTGTTGATGCTCATGAGGCTGTTGAAGGGTTTGATCCCACGGATGGCGGAGAGAGGTTCTCAATATGAGAATGAAGAATTGGACCAAGTGATGCCTCAAAGCTACTCATGGTGAACCCCTCTGGTGCATCATAAGTCAACGGATTTTGCCATCACTCAAATCAAAACATACATATTCATTTTATGCCCAAATCCTTCAAAATGACAATGGAGCTCCTGAAGTAGTTGGCGTCCACTTTGGAAGCACCACAAAGGATCAGGTGTCCCACCTCGGTGAAAGGGGTCTTCCATCCTTCCATCACCAAGGTTGGGGAGGTACCAAGGCTCTGGATCAAGTTCTCCACGCTTGAATATAGAAATAAAGGTCTACCCTGCTTGTACCCTTTAACAGCCCATGGTGTATGTGGGCAATCTCCCAGCAAAAGTGTTTTCACAATTTCAAATCTATCAACCCTACTAATCACAACATACCCACAAATGTTCAATCTGATTCAATCTCCTCAACCTGTCCTTGCCCATGCACAGAAAGGATACCTTGGGGCCTAGGGGCCCCCGCGCCCATCTGAGCAACTCGCGGCCTTGCAGCATGGAACATCCCAACAGTTCCATTTCCCAGCGTTTCCCTGCTGGTTTGTGAAATGTCATGAACATTGCTTCAACATCAAATGTGTGAGAATCTCAGGTCTATACCCCCATATCATCCCTCATCTTTGAAGATGGACAAGCACTTTGATATAGGTTTGAGATTGGAATAAAGTATACAACAAATACAAAGTTTATCAAAGTTTGGTATATGATTTGTGAAGTATCCAAACTGGCACTGTTTTGATCATGATCTTAGCACCACCTGGCACAGCTTCCCCTCACCAAGGCCCCAGGCAGCAAACGTTCCAGCTGCGAGGGCCGCGGGATGGCCAGCCTTGGTGGTGTTCCCAACCTGGAGACCTGGTGATCATATGGGATCATCAAGCTGATTCTTTTCAATTTTTTCATATATATATATGTATATATATATATTGATAATCATAAAACATATTGACTATCAAGTTGATTACTATTATATAGCTGACTATTATCAAGCTGATTACTTTCATATATTGTCATATTAACATGCCACATTATATATATATAATATAATGTAGGGTAGAACAATAATAAACAATCCCCTAAATCACCATAAATCGTTGGTATAAACCATTTTGTTAATTAATCCATGTATTATCTATTAGTTGATGACCTAATCCCATCTCAAAACTGCTGGTGAAGGATTCACCAATACAGTCGGTGAGACAATGGTATGAACCGCCCAAACTTAGAAAGAAAGGGTTGACAACTTGGCAACGGTCCGAAACCACCAACCGCACAAGCACAACGTGTTGCGGCATCCTATCGTGCCAACAAAGGATTCTCAATGGTTTCTATCAAAAAACACATTGTGGGATGAAGTCACCGGGCACGTTAAAGCTTCACACATCGATACCAACTCCAAAAATATGACCTGAAGAAAATTAAGGCCTAAACACAAAACTTTGATGCCTCATACTTATCCACTCTTGACATCCATTGCGGCAAGCGAAACGAGCATCCCCTTCCCTCTGTTGTCCAGGGTCCACGCAACAAATGCTTCCGCGGCCTGGGAAGACCGGAGTCGCCTCAGGCCGCAAGGGGAAAACTGTTCTGGTTGGTGGTTGACGGACCTACCCCTCTGAAAAATATGCGAGTCAGTTGGGATGATGACATTCCCAATATATGGGAACATAAAAAAATGTTCCAGACCACCAACCAAGGTCATGGGTGGAAAAATGTGTGAATGGATGTGAATGGTGTGTGCTGGTGGTCGCAGCTTTTTTTTGGAAAACATCAGATTTGCTGTTCAACATCGCGCGGATTTCCTGTTCTTAAAACCTTTACATTGTGATATGCCTTCAATACATACAGCCCCTTTTGAAGAAATCATGAGATTCTGAAACCCAGATCAACCCACTCCTACCTGCCATCACCATCATTACCAGTGCTTCCCAAGGCCAAGCCACGCAGGGGCGAGGTGAACAACACCTCCACAGACTTGGGCTTTGGCCTTACCAAGAATCCACCACACATGAGAACATCGAACATCATAAATTTCTATGGTGTCTATTGAATTATTGAATATGTAAATAATTGATGGTCATTTTATGATGGTTCTGATCTGATTTTGATGTTTGCATGCTGCCACTGACCGCATAGCGCAATGCCATCCGCCTGCGTCCGCGACCTCCAGGCGGCTTCTTTGCGCGATCCACGTCAGCCTCCCACTGAAGCGTCACCTGGCCAGCCATTCCAACTGCTGATTGCCTACAAAGATACACATTGGATGCCTCAATCTGTTGAACATGAAAACCCTGCTAACTCTGCCAATCTATATATGCTACATCTGCCACTGGTGGCACATCTGCCATTCTTTACATGTTCGAACATGGCGAGCTTGCTGGCTAGATGCTGGCTAGGGGTTGGGCACATAGCTAGCCAGAAACGAATATTGCTTATTCAAAACGACTGTATTGACGTCCATTGTCCCACCCACAGGATCTCTAGCTGAGAATGAGTCATCAGCTTAGAAGTGAACCCCTGTAAGTCCGCTTGCAGTTCCGCTGTCGTCGAACGGAATGTAGTGCACAATATTGCACAATCGAACATGGGGATACATGGGGAGGTGAAGAGTAGTAAAGCCGGTGATAAGTAAACACCTAGACCCTCCAAGTCCCTGTAAAAATGGTGTTTTATCATGTTTTACCATGTAATTTACAAATTGTTTGAGGTATTTGGAGGCTCGATGAATAAACCCTAGGTGGCTACCTCTGCATCACCAATGCCCTCATCGACCACGCCACAGGTGAAATTAAACCTCGGTGGAAACGGATTAGTGGCTCCAAATATCAAACATGGGGAATGCGTTGGGAATAGTATGGGCATGTAGCAGATTTCACAGTATAGGTGGGGTTTTGATGCAGAACAAGTAAGTGATGGTGGTTCTTGTTGGGCGTCATCATTCTAAATTTGATGGAAAAAGGAGCATATCTTTGTCCCTTGGGTATCCCCAGGACGTTCCACGGGCTGAGCCAGTTGCTTGTCCTCCCCCGTGGAGTGAAGCAGCAATGACCTTGAAACGGCGTGTCTCAGAGCCGGGCATGCGCTGGTATTGGGTTCCAAATCCTGTTCATCCGCATAACTACGTTGTAAATCATGCTGAACACTTTTTTTTTGGGGACCTGACTTAATGTTTCAAACAAAACTCTTGAGAAGGAAACCTGTTTGTTGGTTTAGCATGGCCTAACCACCTGTTGCGTTGATAATATGACCTTATATTGATGAATCACGTTGGTAAAACGACCCCCCCAAAAAAAACTCAAATGCAAACCGTAAAGTCCATCCACGTTGCTCCAAGCACTGACACTGCACAGCAGGCTAGGCAGCCCGACTCCAGCCTCTTCACTCGCGGATCTGCAAACGGCAGCACCGCACGCCTACGACATCTTCTATAGGACATGGTGGGGCTATGCGGATTGTGCAAATGGATGCAAATGAGGTGTGAAAGTCGTCGAAAGCACACATTGACTGCCATCATTCTCTATTCAAATATATCCCAAGAAGATGTCAAAATCAAAATAATGGAAGTTGATTGGGGACATCATCCCAATGAAAATACCTTAGCAAATTACCTCTGCCAACCCAACATTGAACATGACACTAACGCACTAGAATCAGTAGAAAATCCAACATGCTAGCAAGCAAATCACCTACACATGGGTGAATTCCCGGCCGGGTTTGACACCTGAAGGTATTAATTGGATCCCAAGAAGATATCCCATTTATCCAAGTGGGAGATGTCCCAATAGCCACCCTAGCCATGTCTTGGATCCTTCGTGCCCGCTGCCTTTGAAGGTTTGCATCAAGGGTCACCTCGTCAAATTCCAGCAGCAAGAAGCGCCACCTGGGCTCCGGCAGGATCGGTGTGGATGGTATGGTGTGCTCGGACATGAAACGATGCCAGGAGTGAAGTCAAGGTGTTGATATATGTTGATTGTTACATGTTGCTGTGCCAACATATGACCTGTCCTTACAACTTCAGTTGACATTTGCCGATCCAGTCCGTTTTTGTTTAGGTAAAAAAAAGTTACCCTCTGGTAATTTAACGTAGCTATGGAAAATCACAATTTTTAATGGGAAAATCCACTATAAATGGGCCATTTTCAATAGCCATGTTAAATTACCAGAGGGTAATCACCCAACTGGACTGATGTTAGTAAAGCCATGTCATAAACCACCCCATGTGGATGCTTTATACAACACCCATCTCCCTTGGATGCTCCCCAACCGGGCCACTGGACGCATCGAGGCGACATAGGAGGATCACCTGGAAAGGTATGGCGATCATGGATACTGTCACTACCACTACCCTCTGGTAATTTAACGTAGCGATTGAAAATGGCCATTAATAGTGGATTTTCCCATTAAAAATGGTGATTTTCAATAGCTATGTTAAATTACCAGAGGGTATAAATGGTAAACCGTGGAAAGAACTGAAACGGGATTGTCCCTTTGATCACCATTTCTGACTGCACTCTCCATATGGACAGATGACTCAATTTACACAAGGGATTTGCGGTGATTGACTTAGCAGAAAGGAGGATTTATCTAGCAAAATCATGTAGAATTAATCCTTTAACGACCACAACAATATGGAAACACTTCTATTTGGTTGTCATGAGCATGATCTACTTTTCTTGTGGGTTTTGAATATCTACGCTGAGTATCTGATCTACTGACGGTTGAATGCAATAATAAACCATCCATAATTGGGGATTCGGCAAATATAATAATGGGAATACAGTTGGGATATATGATATAATATGTGGCTTATGTTGGAAGAATCTGGGATATATGATACAATATGTGGCTTATGTTGGAAGAATCATGTTCCGATTGGTTTATTGGGAAGATTTGAGGGAACATCTTGTACAATCGGAAGCCGTGGTTTTCCCCATCAAATACAGAGGTGAAACTCACTTGTTGGGAGCATAAAACGGAACGTTGAAAATATCATCAGCGACAATCAGCAGCAACACCGACCTATACAAGAGAACTGGGCTCACATAATAGATATGTGTGGAAGGTGCCAATAACAAGGCACCCCAAAAAGGTTGAGAAGTCCAATGTCCAAAATGATCAATGTCGGTCCAGAGTGCTAAAGGGTCTGATACAGAATCTACTCTAATTAATGATATGTCTGACATCAAAACGCTGAGGCCCCCAACAGCCCAAGCTGCCAAGCCATACCTGCCATACCTGGTACCTGTGGCAAAGGGAGGGCCCCCCTTTCCCCCCCAAAAAAAGACACTGCTGCAGGTTCACAAACTTGACCAACTAAAAGTACGGATCCCTGAAGCGAGGATCCTTGGTTCATAAGTGGGGTAATTTCTGGTGGGTTCCAAACAAAGAGGGGATGATTCTCACTAACACCACCCCCTCGTCAATTTTGGGTCAGGAAAAAAACAGTCACAAGCTGAAGCATCCTGACCGGTCGTCGTGAACAAATCTCATGCTGTCTTCTGTAAGATGGAAAACTACAAACACTCCCAAAAGGTAGGCATTCTAATGGCATTCTATCTTTCCATCACAAGAAAATGGTAGAAACAGTGTTGCAACACCCTACGCCCGCATAGCTGCTCCAACATGTCCCAACTAAGTGCATTATTTGGCTGGTTCTTCTCTTAGCATCCTTTATGCAAACCATCACTCTCCAACCGTAATGTCCAGCCTGCCCGATGCATCTGGCGCTAATCATCAATCCGCATAGCTGAGGGATCGGTGAAAAGACATTTAAAGACGATAAAGAGGGGGCTCAAACCTGTGGCTCTGCACAAAGCGGCACAAAGGCTATGTCTGACGCATCTGCATGTTCAACAAGTTAAAGCCAGACTGATCGCAATTCATTCCAACTGCGACGTGGAATTGTGATGAATTGTGTAGGTACCACTCATTCTAGCAAAGGACCCTCTTTTCTGCTCCTGGTCTTGTATAATCTTGACACGTCTTTTGGCACGATGATACAATTCAATCTTCCAGCTGAGGACATCAGAATCAGAGCAGCATCTCTTACAAATACCCGCAGCATTCCCAGCACAAGTCTGCCTTAGACAGTTTCCAAAGAAGTCTGACGGCACAGCACAACAACGATAAACACATCCTAATTATCGCCTATCGCGTCCCAAAAATGAGGACAAAGTCTTACGGCCTTGTGCTGCACAACTATGTCACTATGTATTGCACGCCTGTTTTTGTCTCACATTAAGATCTCCTAAACTGTCAAGCCTAGAAACACCTTTAAAATTTATACAGAGCGCAAATCGCACAGCGATCAGCCCTGAGCTTTCAATCCATTCCCTTAAGGAACGGAAAGGCTATCATTCGCACCTGCCATACGACATAAAATGGTTTGAGCTGTGCCCGTATGCAGCGGCAAAAGTGGCTCAATTTTGTAGCTCTACCCTGCATCTATTACTCATTACTGGTTTCAATGCTCCTGAAAAATACTGCAACTGGGCTATGTCATGTGATACAGTATCCCTAATTTAAATCCTTATATACCCAGTTTGAGATAGTTTGAGCAGCTATGCTATTTTATTACACCCATATTTTGACCCAATAGTCTCACAAATATCATGCCAAAAGCATCCCAATTAGCTCCATACAATCTCAATATTGAATATTGCCTTCGTATATGATCTCCATAATATCCCCAAATTCCATCATTCTCTCCATATTACAGACGCTTTGTTACCACCGATTGGGTTCTTTACATCCAAGCATTATCTCCCGATTGGATGAGAATGGGATTCCCCTTATGGATTGTGATCATGATCACTATACATACTGTACAATATATTAGTGGTTAATTATGGTTAATTAATCACTATTTACATATACATATATATTTTACTGTATAATATACTATATATATAATTATATAGTGGTTGATTAATCATCAACATTCATCAAGCAACCTGGGTTTGAACACTGCGCATACCATCGTTGGTTCTCTCTTTGCAGCTGCTACGGGCTCCTCAGTGACGCCGTGCTTTGCGTGAGCCGCATCGAGGAATCCAGTTGGTCCCAGCGCTCACGTTCCATGCCCGACCACACCATGCGCCTGAGCTACATGGCCCATCCAAGCAGTGGGAGTGACATTTGCTGCAGTTGTAACTGGTGATAACTGGTGCATTTGCATTTTATTTGCTGCAGTTGTGGTGGTAATTCAATATTGGGGGTGTTCTTAAAATGGTGGACGCTAAAAGCTTTGTTTTGCATGATTTGGGGGTCTCTCATTTTATCTCATTTTAAGTTTTTTTTGTTGGCCAATGGCCCTCCAAAAGCATCCAACCTTTCCCTATCTTTCCCCATCAAACCACGTTCGGATGATTTTGGCGCCTTTCCATTTTGAGAAACACCCGGCAGAACTGGGATCTGTTCAGATAGGTGCAACTTGCTGTCATCCATTAGTGCCAGGGATCACCTGTGCCTCACCTTGCGTTTGGACCAGCAAACATTTACACATCCACTATCTGCTTGTTGCCAGGTATTTGGAAATGCGTCATCACAGTTGAAACGCGTTACCACTCACAAACATCCTAAAGACGAACAGAAACATTGGACCGGATTGGGACCCTTTCCAGCGGCCCGTGTTGAGTCCCACGGCGTTTGTTGCTTTCGATCTTCCCATGACCTTAGACGGTGCTGCCGATGCCAACTGGGTTGTCACATTGTGGGAACTGAGGGGTAAGTTCCCTGGCAGATGTGAAGAAAATCCACCATGTTCATCGAGTTTATCTTCAAGGGGTTTTCCAGCTGACAGACCTACGCCCACCTTAGAGATCCTTAGATTAAGTCTCTTGAAGTGGGCTGTCTCTCCGCTTCAAATGCCACGCCAAAAGCGACTGGCTCCACACATATCACCGGCATTCACCGGCATCTCAGGGCGTGACGGTAAGATGAAGCCGGCCCGATCTGGAATCATGCCTGTCACCATGGACCTCGTGCTGAAGTGGGGGACTACTGGACCGTCATCCCGAAGAGCATCACAGCAGAACCATAAACACAATCCTATACCTCCCAAGAACCAAACCTGGCAATGGCACATTCCCATGTGCAAATGAGTTGCCAACTACCCCTTACCAGGAATGGATACTTTCTTATTGCCTTAGTGAAGGCGGGCCATCAAAGACACCAATATCACCAATGCACGTATTGAAGGAAAATGGGCCCTCCAAAGCCTTACCTCCTACCAAGTAAGGCCTCATGTTGCAGGGTGATTGACCTCCATCAGCCCGTACCAATGGACCTATTACCATCTGCTTCCAAGGCACATCCCCGGCTCCGACAAAATCTCCGCAGCGCTGCGGCTTTTGGACAGCCCCGTCCTGATCTCGCGGGGGCAGGATGCCCTTCTGCACCCATAGAACACATGTGTACCTAGACCATCCTAGACCCGCAAGCAAAGATACCGTGCATTTTATTCATAAGAAAAACACACGTTTGATCTGTTGTCCTACTCTTAGCCAGGGAAAAAGGTAATAAAATGACTGAACTACTACCCATCCAAGGTTGACCCGAAAAAATACACCCATTATTAAATAGAAAGGAAACAAGTCCCCAAGAACACACTTTCATGATCTATCATTTATAATTATAATTTCTCACTTTTGAATGGGTACTTTCTGGTCAAAGTATTGCATATCTACCTCTCTCTCCCTCCCTCTCTCGGGTGATGTTTGGGGTCATTGTAGGCAGTTGTTTTCAGCACCTGGATCACTTGGTCACCAGTGCCCTACATGTCATTCATCAAATCCGAAACCCCCAACAAGCCACATCCCACTCCCCTAAAGTGTTCCTTGCCAGCACATCCGGGTCCCATATCTATAAGTTCCGCACCCCTATTCCCACTCATCCTTTAAGAGCCCAAACATGCATAGATATGCATAGATCACCGGCAGTCGTAATAGTGGTATAACTCTACGTCTCAGGCCGATCATCGCATCACCATGCATCACCTGCATCCCAGGCACGTTTGAGGACGGCTGGACGTCAACGTTCCCTTGGACTGGAGGTACTCTTGGAACAGAAAGTTCCGAGACGCACTCACCTGAGCTGGGGATGGCTGGGGGCGGGGAACCACTGCGGCCACTGCGTGGGTCCCATGCTTGAGGAATGTTTTCATGAAAACATGGGATGACATGGAGGTTTCCTGGTGTACCCCCAAATCATCCATTTAAATCATATAAAAATGATTTTTCATTAAAATATTATAAACCGCCCAGCTATTGGGGTACCCCCATTTTAGGAACCTCCACATGGGATGGTGTCGTCCCACGACTTGGCGCCGGCACTCCGTGCAACGGCGTTGCGCATGTCATGGCCAAACGGGCTCGACCTGGGCTGAGCTGTTTGGGGGGAACTGGCGGCTGCAGTAAGGGAATCTTGGTGGTACAGTAGGAAAGGGTCTGCCAGGATTCTGTGTGGAATCTGAGCCAATGAATTGCTAATGATGCCTATGGGACTATACCTTGTTTGGGAGCAGAACAGTGAACAGTTAAAAAGTTATATAACTAGAAGAGCCGGATAATTCACTCATCACTAATCTTCGCTACACCTACAGTGGGACATAGATGGGCACCCAATACACCTATTGGTCTATAAGTTTTTCTACGATGGGAAGGCCACTTTGAGGTAGTCATAGATCTTCTTCAAACATGTTAAGTCTACAGGTCATTGATATGGCATGTAGAGCTATTCCACACCAACATACCCCCAACCCACACAAAATCTAACTGGATCAACACGTAAAATAACGCCGGAGAATTAATGCCATGGAAAGAAAACCGACATCCACCCACTAATCCCATCTAACGCTGTTTCTCCTTGCACCCATTTAGCGTGTCCCTGAGATACCCCTGCGTTGCTCCCGACTTGGACGAGAAGAGCTGATGGTTCGGAACATCCTCAGCCAGGGAGGTCAGGGCCATGTCCCTGGAAAACAATGATTTTGACCAAACATGTCATGAACAAAAAAATGAAAAATATCAACATAGTGGCTCTTTAGGGATGGTATATGGATGGTCTAGGCCAGTGGAGAGGTGAATTTATTATGCTAGTGGCTGCTAGTGTTGGTTCAAATTGGCACGCATTTAAGCGTGGTTTGGACTTTGGACTAGCATCTGCCAAGAAGCGTGTCATGCCAACCTACCCATTTCCGGCAATCTCTGCTAATCAGCATTGGTAATGATACCAGAATCATCCCAAATCGATCTGTCAGAAACCATCAGAAGCTACTACCCCACCAAACCAAAACACCACAGAAACTCCGTTCCGCAGCCCCAGCCAGCCCTAGTCAAGAGACTGGGATGTCTCTGCCCGAGCCGACGCAGTGTTACCTCAACTGGCGGCACATGTTCTAACAGGATGTGCTGCATGCTGCGGTGATGCTAGATTGCAGAGGGAACAGCGTGGAACAACGTGGAACATCGTGGAACAACATCAAGGTGGACAAGGATTCAGGCACGGAAACTTCTCAAATATAAGTTGAATCCCACATATTTGTTTTAAGTTGGGATGTTTGCCGGATTCTACTCTCAAAGGGCTCAAAAGTTCAGAAGCACTCGTAAATTGGAGAGCACGGGACTTCATATTGATGCAAGAACCATCTGCAGCGGTCCAGTAAGAACTGTGGGTTCCCTGAAAATGTCCAAGAGAAGGAAACTTGCAAGCCCCATCTTCGACAACTGGTTTTCATTGATGAAACACCCAGCTCACTGAGCCTGGAACGTTCCCTCCAATGAACGCCCAAGCATGACCGGGCTCCCCGACACCGCAGTGCAGCTCTTTCTTCTTCCTTAATTCCCAGCCCAAGTTCTGGGATGGCGGTAGCACTGTCCGGCACCAAAACATCATGCGCTAAACTGCCAGCCATGGGTCACAATTTGCACACCAACAATTTTTTGTCCGCGCATTAACCTTTAAACAAAATTATACAAAATTCACATTGATCCACCAGAATGCACCAACAACTCCCATCCTGAAACAATGTTTCCCTTGGGTGCCCCGGCGCTCTTTTCCCAGAACGGAACCAACACCTCCTGGCTACAACGCCAGCGCATTGGATCGAATTGGGATGTTTCACAGAAGAACTGCACTTGGCGTGCCAACAGCACAACGCAACTGCCACATCATCAGTATCCTCGTTTCGTTTTTCTCACCAAGCTTCTACATTGAATCCCTTGCAGTGTCCAACTTACCACCATCAACCCAGCCCCATCGTCGACCACCAGTACTACCATCATCGCCAATGATCACTCCTCTGGTGGCCGCGGCCCATTGAAGCGCTCGTGGTTCCTAGATCCAGCGATCCCAGATCATGATCCGTGATCCGGCCATGAGAAGTCAAGAAGAATTGCACCCCACACTAAATGTACCCTCTGGTAATTTAACATAGCTATGGAAAATCACCATTTTTAATGGGAAAATCCACTATTAATAGCCATTTTCAATAGCTATGTTAAATTACCAGAGGGTACCCCTGAAAGGCAACTGGAGCGTTAAATGCTTTTCACCACCTTGAAAGGACGTAATTCTTTTTGCCTTCGAATACAGTCCTCTATGAGTTCCACGTTAGAGTTCGGTCTTGACGATGTCCTCAAAGTTAAGAGATACAAATGAGGCAGCTGTTGTAGACCTCTGAGGGGCACCTCCTGAACATGCTTCCCCTAGGGTCATGCATCCACAACATCAATCACACAACCAACAGCCGAGTTGGTTTTAAAATAAAGGCAAAGCCAAAAACTACACTACACGAAACAAAAAAATCGGGATGGTCAAAACTCAAAACCCATACAGTAATTTCCTTCTTTGTGTAATTAGATTGCTTTCCATCAGCCAAGCAGCTAACAGCCAAATCATGCCAAGTCCAGGTATAAAACATGTCCATCTCCCACCGAGTTCCCGGCGCAAAGCTCTTGCCCAGGCGTTCTAAATCGCCCGAGGCGGTCAGGTGGATCACCACTGGGCCTGCGAGAACGTGAGGCCTATCGATCCCACCATGACCATTTTGACGGCAAACAGAAGTCAAAAAACACAACACCGAGCAGGGAAGGATTCTGAAATGCTGGGTTTGTATTTCTCCATTTGTAGCTTAACAAGAATCCGTTGAACTGTCCAGCCAATGCTTGCTCACCAGCAGGAAAACACTGCGCAAATCTTTTCCAGCATTCCCCCCTCTGGAAGCTTCCTTTGGGTGACACGTTACTTTGGACTCAGCCACCAGCCTCCTCAGGATAAAATGCATCATGTTGAGCATTGGCCAAATGATTGCAGGAAGGATATGGCCATGGCTCACAAAATGACTCAAGTCTTGAAATTGGTCCAAGGGAACATCAAAAAAACAAATCTTCAACACTATCTTTCTTGGATGGAGATTTTTGGCGTTAGATCCTTTGTCTAATTCTAAGGGTCATGGCCATTTTCTGAGACATGTCCCAGTTTCACCATCACATTGTAGTAAGCACATACTGAGCACGATTGTGCAAGCTGAGCTCTGGAAAGGTCCATGGGCAAATTGGGCGCCACTCTGGGGTCCCAACCTCTAATCGGGACTCCGCATCCCCCGCTCTCGGAGATGGGCCTCCAAATCCACGTCACGCCACTCTTCTCCGGGCAGGGACTTGGCCTCTGCAGTTTCCCCTGCATTGGCAAACCTAAATTCATAGCCACCGGTGCGCTTCTGCCGACCCCGGGCGCACATTCCAACTTTACTTGCGTGCAAACCCAGGGTCTGCGCGGCTTCTTTGATGGAAGGAAAGTGCCTCCACTTCTCTTGGCTCGCGTACGCTCGGCCAAGAACAGGCTTCCACAAGGAGTTTGGGCCTTTGAGGTTGGCAACACGATGCAAATTGTTTTGACGAGGAGTTACGTACTCCAGATTTCCAACTGCATTGTTGCTTTTATTCATATCCCGGTGATTGATTTGCGTGTGCTCTGGAGCTGGTGGAGGCCCAAGAAAAGCATATGCCACAAGGCGATGAACACGTTCTTGATGCAACTGCGATGACACAGTCACAATGGTACTCCGATACCCGTCTTTGCGATGGTGACCAAAACTTATATGCCCAGATTTGGACTTGATTCGCCCAAGCGAGCTCACCTTTCTGCCTGGCACTGCTTTGCCAGTTCCAAGACTGATCATTGGCTTCCACTTTTCGCCAGGGAGCTTTTCATTATTTGTCACAAACTGATACTCACAACCATCAATCTGTGCATTTCTGTGGCACCGTCTGCTGACAGTCGCTATGCTTTGCTTCAGTTTTTGTGCTGCTAGACTAATGGAGCAAACCGGGTCCCGTTCACAACCACCGGTTTTGATTGGTGTGTGCACTTGCTTCTTGGAAGGTCAGAATAAGAATGTCCGATGTTCTCAGACTGGGTGCCCAGGCCAAATTTGCAGCCTGATTGTTACTGCCGTTGCCATCCACATGGTTCACCTGCCATGCTGCCTCGCTGGGTGGGGGTCCATGAAAAGCCCATGCAACCAAGCGTTGAACGTTGAACTTGCAGCCAGCTGCAGCTATGTTAACCTTGCGGTAGCCGTCTGCATCCAAATATCCCAATGTAATTCTTCCTTGGCTTGTGCGGCACCTTCCCATTGAACTCACCTGCCAACATTTGCCTTTCCCTTGTCTGACAACACTTGGCGACTTTGGCGTCCCAGAACATGGTACGACTTGTACAAGCGGGAAAGTCAGCAGGCAGATCAAAATCAAAGCCTTGGATCTGCCCAGGCTGGTGGTGCGAGGGAAAGGGGCCATCATCCTGGGCACAGCTTCAAGGGCTGGTCAACCCGGTCTTCTGAGTGTGATCCCATGCTGGAAGCCAAATGGCTTCAAAACATGCAAGCTTAAGTCAGGATAATTAGTGTGAACGGAACTGCCGGAATGATCCCTTAACTGAACCAATACTCTCAACAAATATAGAAGTATTAGGGGTGCCTAATACTTAGTCCTGAGCATGCACCTACAAACTGACCGCGCGAATTACGCTGGAAGGTCATATTAAACTTAAACTGAAGTGGTGCCTGTAGACTCAGGCTTGTTGCCAAGGCATGCAATGTACCGTGCAAAAGATTTGCATTTGCTGTACCTAATGTGGACAAACCACTCCATCCAAATTTGTGAACCTCACTTCCAACTGCAGAAAGAGCATCCGAGCCATACAGGAAATTTCGATATGCTTCATCATGTTTCACGTGCTCCCAATGGGGGCACAGGAGTGTCAAAACCTTCCAATCATGTCTAACAAAGGCACCAGGCCATGCCTTTCGCGAACTCTTTGGCCGCGACGCGGAAGGATTGCTTCTGTCGAACCTCAGTTGGGTCACCAACCCTTTTGCCGTCATTTTGATATTTGAAAGAAGGGGTATCAGTTGTCATAGGTGATAGGTGATTTTCGGTGTCAAGGGGCTATGTAGTGGGCTCTACTGATAAATCCAACAAACGACAATCAAGGTGTTCCATTTGTAAAACCCAAAGCACCATCACAAAAAAAACATCAAGGCAAATGCTGGAAGTATCTTGAATGCCCCTTGACAAACAGGTAATGTAATGGATGATAATTTCTTGATGACCCCAAAGGTCTGCCAGCAACGGCCTTCGCTTCTACAAGAGGTCGTTTTCAATATGCACCAAACTCACCAAATGAAGGCAAATAACAGGAAAAAATTGTTTGTCTCAAACTGGTTTCCATTAATGTATGTCGTTGCATATTCCTCCTCTTCATGTTTGGCTGGTAAGGTGTGACCTTCTATGTACCGAGCTAATTTCTGGGCGAAACAGTTCGTGAGCCACAGCCACAGCCGGTCATTGTTGGTTGATAGCCGCTGGTATAAAACAAGCATGGTACTAAAATGTCCAAGTTGCATATCATATAATTGTACAGACACATATCACCCCGAAAACTGCTCAGTAAACTATCAATTCAACATCTTAACTCAGAAAATCATTGACCAGATCCAAGAATAACCTGTCACCTTATGTCATACAAAGAATCAACATCTGACTGATTGACTGTAAGTAAGAGAAAAAAAACATGAACTCCAATGATAATCAAGAAAAAACATTGCATTTTCCCTCGCCATCTTCACCCCAAACCCCTGCGGCGCCAAGCCCCCGAGCCGGTGGAAAGGGCACCGACGCAGGGCGTTCCATCCGCATGGCCGCGGCGCGGTGCTGGCGCGGTCGGTGGGACTTGAGCCATGGCGGGTGGGGATGGATGGACCTGGACCCCCATGGGAATCTAAGTGATGGTCATCTTGGGGCAAGAACTGAAAGATTTTGGATCAATAAATCCGGCAGAACTGGCTTGAATACAGTTGAAGTAGTGTTGAAGTATACACAAAAAATATGGTTCCCACCATCCAAATGTGGGGTTATCCTGCAAATCAGGTTAGGACAGAATGCTTGGCGTGCGTCTTCTGAACAACTCTCATTGCATTGTAGAAGTCTGCATTAGATGCTTTTCTTTGCCCAGTTGAGCTCCTTTTACACTTGATGCCATCCCAATTTTCAATCACTTTGCGGGCCCCTGGAGCTGGCATCACATCCCGCACATGCCCTGTAGATCCTTTTAAGAGTGCAAATGCCAGCAAATAATTTGACCATTTAAGTAAACATCATCTGTGGGAGTTGTTTGATGGCAAAAGAAATCATAGTGCCACTTAAGCGGCCATCAAAATGGTCTCAGCTAGGCCTGCCGTTTTGCTGTCTCAGCTACGGCGCGGCTACTTTGCTGCGCCCTCCGCCAGCACTTTGAGCGGAGACACGGGAGATCAGTGACGAAGCGGTGAGACATGTGGCTGGTTGCCTTGGTCACTTGGCTGAAGTGGATGTCACCTACATCGCATCTGGTAGCCCTTTTCAGCACTTGATAAATTACTTCTAATTCCTCTGATTGCTTCAAAGAAAAACATATCCTTCCTATAGTGTTTGTGTTTCATCAACTTCTGCACTGCCAGATTGCTTTCATCGCCACTCAGCAGCGGTCACGTCAAATCAATTCCTGGGCGAAGTCAGGACATGGACAGGGAAGGAAGGTGTCAAACGAGATGCCTTTAACACTTCATCACCCGGATATCACCTGGTGGTTTGAAGATGTTTAAAGTTTAAAGCCCACAAATACCCTCCATGTCACCAAATCCCTACTCTGTTTATGTCCAAGGAAGAACCCCTCACACACTTCCACTCTTGCCGGAGGAGAGGCCCTCCAAAAAAAAAAATCGGAATATATGTGGGTGAACCAAACATCAAATCTCCAAATTTCAGCCCAAGCACTGGTGATTTTCGCGTCCTAAGGCGTGGGCCCACCATGCCGTCCCGCCAGCTCTCTCAAGGCAGCAGCAGTATGGCCCGCATGGCCTGACAGAAGTCGTGGCCTATGGGGCCCATGGTGAGTTGGGAATAACCGGGAGCTCACTGGAAAACAACATAAAACAACATGAAAACATTAGGCTGCCATTTTTGTTGATGCTGTGATAATCTTTTATCCAATTTTGGATGGGTATGCTGAAGGTCGAGGTGCCGGGAAGAGGAGAACATCTTAGGCTTGCAAAATATGATGAAGTAAGAATAAGAGTTGAGTAGAACCCCAGGAAGCTGCAGAAAGAATTGTGTGTGCTGAATGACCAAAGAACCAAAGAATTACAAACAAATGACAAATGATGGTTGAACGATAAACATGGCCTGCAGTAAAACAATCCAAACCGACGTCCCTGCAGTATTACACGATATTACAAGCACTTTTGCTGGATGGAAAATGGGTGGGTGTATGGATACCATCCATTACTATCCAAAATCACCTACATCGTGCAAAAAATGACCCATATAACTTGTCGAAATAGTGGCAACAAAACATCCAACAGAAATTACACACAGTATCGTTTTACATCATTGTAAAACCGCGGGAAGATCTTCCCAGCAAGCGAATGCAACTGCAACTAAGTCCCTTGATCTACTGATTCCAATGACAGGTCGTGGGCTGATCCTCCAACCCAGCACCTTGATGCGCACGAAGTTTCTGCAGCACCTGTCCAGCACCTCACTTCGCGAAGCGAAGGAGCACCTTTCTGGGGGCAGTGGTACAAACCAACCATGGCGGAAACATACTCAAATTTGTTATTATTTTTTTGTTTTGCTGGGTCCTGTAATCGTTCATTAAATTGAACATATTGTTAAACCAATGCTGGGATTTTAGATTATCTATCGCTATTGTGAAACGGGAAATGTTGTACATCTACCAAATAGTTTATTCATGGTTTAGATGGGTTCATTCATTTTGAGGGCTGGCACAAGCAACGCCTGTGAATGACCCATCTAGAATCTACAACCTCAGATTCTCAGATGTTAAAATAAAACTAGAATCAACATGATGCTCAAGCACATAAAATCCTGAACCCTATTATTACATGGAGGTTTCCTAAGTCATAGGATCACCCCATTCTTCACCCCGTTGAAGGATATCAGCCCCCGCAGACCGAGGCGCTGAGCATCGGAAAGCGCTCCTGCAGCCGTTCAAAGCGATCCTTCCAGTCCTGCCCCGGAAAGGTTGGTCCATGAGGGCTGACATGGCTGATGCGGCTGATGGGTGGGCACCAAAAAAGACATACAGAAGGTCACTACACGGTGGTTCCCAGGTATGCTGGTTGGTGGTTTTTCGCCACCTCTCTGAAAAATGATGGAGTTCGTCAGTTGGGATGATGAACTTCCCAATATATGGAAAGTCATAATCCAGTCATGTTCCAAACCACCAACCAGTATGAGTTGGTTTATAACCTCCATTAACTACAGAGATATGCATCACAAACACGAGTTTTGGGAGACCCACCTCCTGGAAATTTCATCAACTGCCCCAACAAGGGATCCCCAATGGAATATAGGTCCATTACTAAACCAAAGTGTCTGGGAAAATATCTAATTTTACGGGGGAGGGAGTAAACGGTGAACCTATTTGTCTGATTTGAGTTGTTTTCTTGTTGTTGGCTAAATCTGGATTTGTAACTTAAATCATATCAAATGATTCACCAGCAACAAATCCTCCGTGTTACTTCTATGCAAACCATTTAATGTGATATGATATGATATGATATATGCATCACCAGTCACTCCACAAGCATCTGGTAGATTGTTCTGACGAACATGTTGGTCAAAGTAACACGACCTCCTCAACTATGCAGCTGTAGCATCAATGGTCACAAACAGATATGGGGCCAGAGTGAACTTTGGCCTCCTGCTCGCATTCTCGCTCACATCGGCATACGAGACATAGTGCGGTAGCTTGCAGTAGACACCATGCAGTGAGGTGTGAATAGTATGGATGTAGGAAGTAATGTGCGCAATGGTGCGGTTACTTCTTATCTCTGTGTGTCTATGTGTTTGTTGGTCAAATCCCCATTAATTGGTGCGACCACTCTCCGGTCCGCTCGCTCGAAGCGGCCCAGCGGTCCTCTTCGTCTGAACGCAGCTTAGCACCTGAAGGATTGAAGCCGTTGGGCAAAATTGGACGGTTGGGTCAAAATGATTCAAGATCAGCAGATCGGTAAACACCATGATGGTCATATAATACCATATAGTCATATAGTATTAAATATTAACTAGTTGACAATCATCCAGCAAATAGTTGATCATTGGTGCCCCCCAAAATTGGTGCGAATCAGCTGATGCGCAGATAGCTGGCAGCATCCCCCAAGCCGGGCCTTCGCTGGGATTCACCCATCCAGACGTATCCACCTGACTCTTCGAGGCTTCACCATCATGGTCCTACGGTACTTACAAACCTATCAGCCCAACTAGGGATGGTCCTTGAGCATTTGCTGAATTTACCATCTGGCTATTTAACATAGCCATGGGAAATAGATGGTTTACCTATTAAAAATGATGATTTTCCATGGCTATGCTAAATAATCAGATGGTAGTGATTGGAAAATGGCCAACTCACTGTTAGAGATGCACCAAATATCCAGTCTTGTGCTGATGGTTCCCTGATTCCCTTGATAGCAAAGGCAAAATGCAGGCACTTCTGTCCGGCGTCTGTTGTAGGTGTAAGTGTGATGATATCTGGCATAGGGCCATTTGCACACCCACATTGTAAGACTTATAAGAGCAGTCAGTGAAAGTAAGGCATTCTCTCCTGGTCATTCCCTATATACAAATGACGAACACAACAGCCCTGAAATAAAGACGTCACAGGTCATGTGGCTGGCTGAAAAACCAAAGTTAGAACTCGATGAAACTGATTTCACCCTTGCACTATGTATGTACCTTGCATCTGACATGGGTGGAACCCAAAGCTGCTACTTGAAAAATTGTCCTCATCTTCAAATATTATGTATATCGATTGATCAATGGCCATTTCAGGAACCTAAGTTAGAGGCACGCACATGTCGGAAATATCACCACAAAATATGGTCCAACATCTGGTACTAACGTAGCTCCATTTCAGGGCCCTCAAACTCCCATTGAATCCCAGCGCCAGCCCTGCGTCAACCGCAGTTTCCAACCTCCTTAGGTCGCTTCTCACGCCTGGTTCAACAGTTCCGAACATGTGAAACCACCCGGCAAATATGTGGATCACCCGCAAGAACTGGTGATTTTACTCAACAAATTGAATTTCACCATGGAAGGTGGGATTTGACATGATTTAACTATCAACTACTATGATTTTTGGGAAGTTAACCATCATTTATTTAAGTGTTTGAACCATCAAAAGTGGAAATATCATCCAAAAATTGTGGCTGGCATTCTTTTAAAACTCAATCCCATCCCCCTTAATACTGTATACCAAGCAAGCAAAATCCTGGCTTCTGTATTGGGTCATATTGGGAACTGAATTCCTGACGCATACTCATATCCATTGTATATTTTCACAGATCCTACACCCCTAAAAGCAAACATGGAAGTCATGGAAGCTTAAATTTGCGGCCATTTCCATTGGAAGCTGATCTTCCAGAGCCCATTCTTGGGGCTATCAATTAGTTCATCCTTTATCCCCATTAAACGGCCCCAAAATTTCCCCTTAGATCCTCACTAAATCAAATAAATTTCCATAAACACCTATAACATATATAACAGTCCCCCAACTAAATCACCACAAAGACCCATGGTTTTCCTATGGAAATCTTCCCGAAAAATCACCGAAGCGACCGAAGTCTTCACGAGGAATCCCCACCTGTCGTGTCTGCAAGCAGACATCGCCGCACCCGCTGGGTGACCTGTGCGACCTGGGGGACCTCGCTCAGCGTCTTCCTCAGGGGGAAATGGTTGGATGCCTCAAGTTGACCAATGATTGGAGCATCCAAAGACCATGAATAGATGGTTGATTGCCTATTAAACAATGGTGATTTTTTATTGATTTATCTACCTAGACCCTCCAAATATCTCCAAATACAGAAATGGGAAAAAGTAGTAAAATCATGGGGTAAAGCATCAATTGTTGATGGCTACAAATGGATGGCCTAAGACCTAGCAGGACTGATCATCATTGGATATACTTTCGGATGTTCCCCTTCCTTGTAACAGTGGCCACAACTGGACAGCACAAACGGAGCACCACAAAAATGCTCCAAATTGAGTTTATCTCTGATCAGAAGTCCCAACATACAGCCATGCTCAAATCAGAAAACACTGTTTTTCCACTACGCCTGCAGAAGCTCCATGGTGCCATAAACATAGGCATGGGTTGTCAAAGCAAAGTAGTAATGGAACGTGCTTTGTGCAAGCTTTGCACTACAAAGTAGTACTGGGAAGTACTTTGTGCAACTGTGTAGTACAAAGTAGCACTGAGAAATACTTTTTGCAAGGTTTGCTGTACAAAGTAGTACTGGGAAGTAGTTTGTGCAAGCTTCTCTGATATAATGGAAATCCATTATTTGGCTGTTACAAGGGGGGGGAACATCCGAAGATATACTCTAGGTTCAATTTACGAAGATTTTGATTCAAGATGATGCCTCATCTAGCTGCCAATGTAGCAAATCAGATGGTCAATCTCAGATGCCCTGCTGCTGGTGAGATTATTCTTGATGATTTGCGGGCATTTGACAACAACAGGTCAAGAAACTACCCTCCAGTAATTTTAACATAATAAGCTATTGAACATTTAAAATTGCCCATTTATAGATGATTGCTAAAGTACCCACCAGAAAAATTGACATAGCTATTTAACATTGTTCATTTATAATTAGATGATTATAGATATAATTGCTATAATCCGCTCAAAATGTTGATTTTCCATAGCCATGTTCAAATTCCAGAGCGTATCCAAGGTTTCCCACCCCTTTTTTTCTTGGCCGCAGACCGGCACTGGCTGAATCAGTAGCTTTCCACGCGTGTCATGGACTGGGAGCCAGCCTCAGTCACCATGCTGTTTGATAGAACATGATCACATGCATCTGGAGAATCCAGGATAATCTGCTGCTTGGCTGTTAGTGGTTGCTCCCGTATGAAAACAGTAGCAATCCCGTTTCCAAAGGTTGCTTGCCTGTGGGGGGGTATCATTATATGAACAAAATTAAATTCAATTTACCATTCTGTGTGTGTGACTCTGCGGCCCCGAAATGAGTCAATCTGGTTTTGCTTAAGTATATTATATACCTGCAACATACTGGTATGCAAAAAAAACATGTAGTTTCGTGAAACTACAAGAATCATTGCCGTTTCTTCGAAAAAAATGTCGTTTTGCAACAAAAAACGTCGTTTGAACTCTGTTATTTTGAATGGATTTTGCGCCCGGGGCACTTAAATTTCTTTGTGAAAATACCATGAAATTTGATTTGCCCATCATGTTGCTGGAATGTTCAACCAACTTAGTCAATTGGAGGAGAACAGAATTTGTGCACGTTGACATGTGCATTCTGCTCAAATTGGTTTACAGTTGAAAGCGAATAAGACCAACAACTGGGTTTGAGTTTGTCTCTGCAACATGTCATTCAGTCCTCCCTGAGACATGTGTCGAATGATGACCGACTTGGTCATGCCAACACGCTCAGGATCAACTTTTTTGAAGCTAAAAAATGCCAAAATAATTTGCGTAGTTTGAGCGTGGTTTTGCGTAGTTTGAGCGCAGTTTTGCGTAGTTTCAGCGCAGTGTGGTGCCAATTCGGTTTTTATGATTGATCATGAGACTGGTAAGGGTGATTTAGGTGCCTGATTTGTTGAAAATGGCAACACGCATGAAGAGTATCTCTATTAAGAAACTCACTGTTCCTAGTAGCTAGAGAATTAACACACAATCATGTCAGAAGTGAATATGATCAAGGCCAACAGATAACATCAGATAATTGTTGCTATTCGCATATACTTTTAGCAACGTGAGTCTGTGAGCAATGTTTGTGGGCAATGAATGCATGTAGGCTGAGCTAAATGTGGTTGACTCTGGTGCACTTCCTTTGATACTTGCAGGTCTCCAAAATTCCATCAAAATCCAATTCTGAGCAGAAGACAACAATTATCGCTGTTTGCCTGAAAAAGTATGTTTTTGGCGGTATGCACATATATATATATAATGATATACGCATGATATCGCATGATATACTATGGGTATGGGTCAAGATTGACCCCAAAGAATACATGCCCAATACTGTCAACCCTGGATAAATAAACCTCAAACGGCTGTTTAATTGGGGGGTACCGTTTAAGTATTAGATTATGACTCAATTATGACTATTGGAGGAGTACCCCCTAATTAATAAACCATGGTTTATTATTAATCCGGGGTTGACATTACTAGACATAGACTCAAATCGGTAGCCCACAGCCCCACAGCTCACGATTCACTGAGATTCGCTGAGCCCAGGGGCCATGATCCGTCTTGACCCAATGCTCTAAGACCTGAACCTCAGCAGCAACGGGTGATTTTTCATCAAATTTCCAATAAATGTGATGTGTTATCCCAGCCAATGATCAAAAAAAAACATGGGATGAATTTATTGTTGCTTCATTGAAACACTTGGGCCAAGGTGAGGAGGAATTGGTTGCGATTTTGTGCCTTTCTGGGTCTCGCGTTAAGTTGCCCGGCTCATTTTAGACTGGGTGTGTTTCATGCTTCATTCATCACCTACCGGTAACTTTCCCACCCATCATCTCAACAAAAAAGGGGAATATACACATAAAACAAAAAATCAAAGAAACATGAACACCTATATAATCTCACCTATATAGCATTATACCTATATAAAAGATATAATCCTATAAAATAACTCCATCTTACCTATATCATCCTATATCATCCTATATCTTTCCATTGCCATTTCCTCCATATATCATCCAAAAATATCCAAAATCACCTTGAAAGCAGCGGCAAGGTGATCCCTGGGTGTCGCCTACCACCTCTCCGTAGGGAACGTTTTGCTCAAGGCGGTCTGCCAGCTCTGGGCTTCTCCTGCACGTCTTCTACCCCAAAGGGTAGGATCCACCAAACCCAATAACAACTGAGATAAACAGGATGTGTAAAATCAAGATTGGTTGGTTTTTGTCTGTTGTTTTTTGTTCTTTTGTTGGGTTCAATTGGAATCCACGTGAGAGAACACGGCGCCTAGAGGAAGATTAAAGAAATGGAAGCAAAGAAGACAGGGCGGCAACAGATTCCGGCTTCGATTTTATTTGGATGAAGCATGGACACCTGCTGACGCTGTTTTTCCCCCTGTCACATCGATGTACAGTCCTCCAAGAAATGCCATGAGGGGCGATGACTTTAAAGGGTCGGCTGCGACCTGCTGCAAAGTGCTTGGTAAGCTGATGGTCCGGAGAATAACCCATAGGCAGTGCTGGGAAGAAATAAAACTAGTTCCATTTCTTTCAATCATTTTTTCTTTCAATCTGGCGATCCTCTTCAGAAAGAGGTCTGGAGGTTGTCTTTTGCATACTTGAAGTGAAGCCACAAAATAACCACTTGATTTTCGCACGGGAATCCTGTGGGCGACGGAGAGAATTGAACACCTCACTTTCCGGTTTCACACCCGCGAGACTCAGCATTTGAACTCTCAAAAAATGGAAATGTCCAAGAAACATATTAAAAATCATCAGTAATATCTCAATCCATGCCATAAACACATATTTTTTGGAGCTTCCATTGGTCTATCCGAAGGGCACCCATGGCGTCCCATGGCACCTTGGGGGGAGCCAGCCGAAGTTCTGGCACCCTGGATCTGGTGAGGCTTCATTTTATAGGGGTTTTAGGGTTTAGAAATGTTTAGAATCCATTTATAAGGGGATTATGGAGGATTAATCCTCCAATATAAAATAAAAGACTAGTTCCAAGAACAAAACCAAACATCAAGAGACTCAGGATGAAGTTCTGCTTGCTGCTTGCTCATTTGAGTTCAAAACCTTCGCCGTACCAGTTCTCTCAGCGGCATTTTACTTGAGAATTATCTACTTTCTGCAACTGCTGCAGGATTGGCAAATAAGTTCTCAAGTGAATTCCCCATGCCCTGCTGGAGGACCAACGAAGAACATATATGTGTTTTCATGTTATGATCTGTATAAGTGTTGTGTATATACACTACAATATAGATCCAAACACTTCGCGAGAAGTAACCTCCTAAATCATACCCCAAATACCGTCCAAGAAAATACTTGGATCTCTCTCTCTCTCTCTCTCTCCCTATGTATACATATATATATATATATATGTGACATGTAAATATGATGTGCTTTCATATAGATGTATATACACGCACGCGCGCGCACACACACGCACATATATATATATACACATGAAACCATCCCATATTTCTCAAGTGCTCAACTTTAGCATGGCCACTTTTCATCCCCGCTGCTGATCTCTCCACATCTTGCCTTCTCATGTCGATTGGGTTCGTAGCCACGGTCTTTCTGCGGGGACACGCGCCTAACCCAAGGAATTACCATCGAAAGTCCCAAGGCTAGTGAGATGAAACCCAAAAAAAAATGGGTTTGGAGATGAACCCACACAATTTTAAAATTGTTTTGGAAGAGGCTTTTAACTTGGTTTGGACATGTTTGAAAAAGGTTTTTGCATTAAACACGGCCATGGAAAGATAAAACTTGGTACAGCCCGTATGGTTTACGGCGCAACAGGCCAGCGCAAAGCTGTGAAACCGTGTTCCTCAACGCCGCCCAAAGCCTGGCCTTTGATCGTCCTTAGCCCAAGGTGCCGTGAAGTCACTGTGGTGACACAGCGCATAGCAATCGACTTAAAATTGCTTGAAGAAAGGTGCTTCCAGGATGTCAGAAAGCATGATACCCCCATAATTGCCAGGTTTCCAAATGGCCCATCTATTTGGGAGTTGCTATATGTTGATCATTAATCTGTCCAAAAACGAGGAAAACTAGGTCACCTGCACGTCACCTGGGATCGACCATCCCAGGTCTCACCATAGTTGTCCAGCTTGTATACCAACGTTTATCCACTTATGAAGGTTAAAATATCCCTGAGCTATATTCTTATGGAGGTTATATATATATATAAAATCTATATATGGTTAAGATTCAATAAGTGTCTTAAAATATCTAATATATTCAAAATGAACCACACTCAACCATACTTAACCGCAATCAACCATAATTAGCCACAATTATTATAGTTAGATATTCTATTCATTCATGATCTCCCCATCTTCCCCCCACCCGTAGCACACCACCACCGTGTCCCATGGGTTTTGGGGCCACTGGGCCACTGGGCCGAGGTTTCGTCCCGCGAAGGTCTGCTGCGTTTGTTGGGCGATGTCTCCAACTCGCGAAGCGACTCGCTCTTGCCCTTGGCCTGGACCTTGGGACTCTGGGGAGGGTTTGATTGGATCATGGGATATAGCATGATCATATTGATAGAATCAAAGCATGACCATATAAATGGAATATTTATAACATGATATAACATAAAGATCATATTACATGGGTTATTCCATGATATAACATGATATAACATAAAGATCATATTGGATAGAAAATGACAATGGAATATTTATATCATGATCTTTAGATATAAATAATGGATCTTGACTCTTTGGGGAGGGTTTGACTAGATGGTCATGGAATACTTAGTGATTTTTGTGGATATAAAGAATGGATCTTTAGATATAATAATAATGGATCTTTAGACCATCTGTAATGGGATATTTTAAGATCTTTGATGTTGGATATAAAGAATGGATTCCATAGAAAGGATAGCAACATGACATATCCCATTATCTTCATGTTTGAGCACATCAAAATTGAATTTATATACCACATAGTCAATTGTGCACTTGAGAATGGGATATCATGTTTCAGCCTTTCAAAAGAACATGACATCCATGTGCGTGTCTGTCCTTGCACAGTGAGTAGTAGGATTGAACCTACGGAAGGATCAGACTTGGGATCTACCCTCTGGTAAACTTAGCTATGGAAAATGGCCCATTTATAGTGGATTTACCCATTAAAACTGGTGATTTTCCATAGTTATGTTAGTTTACCAGAGGGTAACTGATCTAACTTCCGGATGCAAACAATATCAAAAAATGGCTTACACGAAACAATGCTAATACACACTGCGGTTCCCTGGGCCAGAAACCACATCGAAGAAAGCGTAGCGGAGGAAGCATTCGAAGAACTTTTTGAACTCCCGCTCCGACAACACGCCATCCTGCAGGGGCATCCTGGTTAGAAAAAACAAGGATATTCGGGTAATTCGGGTATGGCATGAATATACCGTCTCAAGTTGGTATCCACCAGAAAAATCTAGAAAGTAGGTTCCAAAAACCGACTTCCGAATTCCTACCTCTACCCAATATCCATCCATTTCCTGCAAGAATAGTGTGCTTGGATCCTCCATGGTTTTCCGTTGAAGCACCCCAGTTCGACAAAAGCAGAGGATCCATCCTTGTCACCAATATTAATCCATTAGAGAGGCAGCAATAAACTGGTTATAATATGTTACAATAATTGCAATAATAAGGCTACAATATGGCTATTAAAAAAAAAATACAGTCTCATCTATAATTTTCATGATATAATCAACTTTACTTCACCCATCAATGATGATTTTGGGACCCCCAACTTTGTATTTCTTAGTTCTATCATGTGATATCACCATTGGTTGTTCAACACCACCATTAATCCACCCTGCCGCGCTGGGACACAACGGCGTTCCTTATTCAGATCCGTCGCGTCGAAGAAGGATCTCAGGTTGCCCTCCCGCGGCCTGGCGGCGCAGCATTTTCGGCGGATGGTTTCTGTGTTCCGTTGAACATCAAAGATGTCTACTAGAATGTGAGGCCCCCAAGATGGCTAAGTTGGTTTGTAACTCCAATAACTATGGTTTGTGGTACTTTTAACTATAGTTACTGGGGCTTATAAACCAACTTATAACTGGGGGGCCTCACATTGTATGAAATGCCATCAAGAAAGAGAAAGGAATCACTTGTCATCACCTGTCTATTTTTGTAGGGAAAACAACGAGCACGGGTCAGAGTTAAACTGCGCCGGCAGCGCGGTTGCAGCCCGAAGCTCTCGTAGAGCGTGTTCACCAACGGTAGGACCTGACAGGGGATAGGGATTGAAGCCTCCTCGGGGTGGTTTGAAGTGACGTTATCATCAAACATCATATCTCAATGTGTAAGTCCTCCCTCTGTCTCTATGTTTTTGTTCCAGTCAGTTTTATCTACTTACCCTCTGGTAAACTAACATAACTACGTATGGGAAATCACAATTTTTAATGGGAAAACTCACTATAAAGGGCCATTCTCAATAGCTATGTAAACGTTTACCAGAGGCTATCAATCTAGCATGATCTACCCATCTCCACCATTCTCCAAACAAGGATCTGCATATGCCCCACCTCGGTCCAACTCAAGACTCCATCGCCGTTGACGTCAAACCTGCAGCGGGTCGTGGTATGTCGTGGTGGTCGTTGTTTGCCCCTGCACAACCCCCCAAAAAATCACCATCCATTTAACATGGCCAATGTTTCATCATTTATAGATGGTTATAGATGAATCATAACATTCTAGAATTATAACATCTAGATTATATCATTGCCATTATAATCATTATAACATCCATTTATTATAGAATTTTATAAATGTTCTAGATGATGTGCCACCATCTACGCCTCCCAAGTGGATCCACCATGATCCACCGATCGCGGAACTGTCTGAGTGTAGGAACTTCCGGAAGTTCTCCTTGCAGAGCGCAGCAAACATCACGGGGCCTGCTCAAGGATCGGAGGCAGGATATCATAGGGTCATAGGCAGGGGAAAACCATGGGAAAACAATGGCCATTTAGAACAAAACTGGTTGGTGGTTGAGCCACCCCTCTGAACAATATGAGTTCGTCAGTTGGGATGATTATTCCCAATATATGGAAAAATAAAAAACGTTCCAAACCACCAACCAGAAAACATCACCGTGGCAGCCTGGTCATTCAGTTCCAACTTACCCTCTGGTAAACGTTTACGTAACTATGGAACAATCCACCCATTTTTAATCGGTAAATCCACTATTTCTATGGCCATTTTCAATAGCTACGTTAAATTACCAGAGGGTAGATCCACTTGTGATATTGGTATTAAGCCGGGCTGGGGGTAGTTGGACACCATTTCCAAGTAGAGCACTTTGCCATGCGGCCCCTTTTTTGATGACTTTGATCCCATCCGGGACGAAAAGCCCACCTTTGATTTTCCACGGAAAAGCCAGTTCAAAGAAGTATTGTGAAGTATAAACCGTTCCTCCATAGGTTATACTGATTCTGTCAATTCACTGCGTATATCCATTTATAATCTAATCTTCTTAATCATCAAACACCCCCTAGAAGCCAGGGTTTAAGATGGGAATTACACACATTTGGAAGCGTTTATCACCGATTGCCAAATGCAAAGGCAAAGGCACCAAGATCTACCCGTACCCTGAGCTGACGAGCAGAGTCTGAGAGCACGGCTGGTCAGCAACGTCTTCACATGTTCCTGATCATCCTCGGCTTCGGAAAGTAACACCATGATTTTCGAGATGTTGAGTTGTGGTTTCTTCCAAGCCATCCTCGATCATCCCCGATCATCCAAAACACACATACACACATACACACAGACACACGTACACACACACACATACATATTTTATATATATATATATTTATGTATATATATATAATCATGTATATATAGATATATATGTGTGTGTAAGTAATGTAATGTAATGTGATGTGATGTGATGTAATGTAAGGTAATGTAAGGTAAGGTAAGGTATGGTATGTATGTATGTATGCAATACATGTGAAAACCACCAGCCAAACTGCAATGATAGGGTGCTACTTCCATCCAATCCAAGAAACATCTCTACATCTCTAGCACCTGCAAACACTTCATGGATGGTTGACATCAAACTTAACACTGATTCAAAAGATCTGAACAATCTGAATTGCTGCAACAATTGTCGTCCTTAACACTTATAAATTGGATTGTAACTCCTATAGGTAAGGTTATATATATCATTATTAGCCAGCTAGAACTGTTAAGGGCTAGGGCTATACCTGTGGCCTGTGGCTTTCCGACTTGGCTTCAGAATTCCAGCACCAAAAAACTGTCGCCGCAACATCTGCTGAGCATCTGACCGGATCCACTTCCCTCTTACCAGTGCCACAAAGGTCCTGTTTGGTGCTCCGCTTTGGTGGTTGAGCTATCTGACAGAAAGGTGAAAGGCAAATTGCAGCATTAGTTGGTTTATAAATATATATGTATATAACTCATATGGAGGTTTCCATAAATGGGCATATTTCAAAGAAACCTATAAGTTTGGCCAATTTTGGGGTGGTTCCTCTTACGAGCCATCAGGTCTACTCTTATGTTCTTGACAAGATGAGTCAACCGCGCTTCTTTCGAAAAAAGGAAAAAAGGGATTGAAGGCAAAGCCGATTTACAGCGAAAAATCCACACATCTAAGGTCAGTTTCTGTTGAGTTTCCATGCCTTTACTTGCTTATCCTCCAAAACGTTGGTATCAAAAGGCCCTGTGCCCTGAGGATCACTCCAGCCACTCCGCCAACCCCTCAGTGGGTCCCGCAGTGCTGCTGCCGCTTGTCCTGCATCAGGTCTAGGAATGAGAAAAGTTGCAGGTAGCAGAAACATCTAAGATCTATGTAAGACCGATGTACAGGAATATCACGACCATAAGCATGTGGGAAGATCCACTCCATACGGCTCTCTTGGCCTTGAGGCCAGAAAGTACTTCTTTGGGGCTTTTGTTAGCAGTGGCGAGTCATCCACTCAATGCTGTCCCAGCTGGGAAAAACTGAGGTCAGTTTGGCAGCATCCTTAACTCGTTCTTGGTTCGATGGGGGGCGTGAAGATGTTTATTTGTTTGGAACGACTCCAGCCCATCAATTTGATGAATGGTTTGATGAGAAAAGGTCTTTGATATCAACCACACCCCATCATATGAGGGTTATCTCTGGTGCAGTTTCTTATGTTGGTTAATTATTTACCCAGTGCCATATGTCTATCTTAATGTCCACCATGTCCTTCTAAATATTTGGCTCTTTTGAGAGGCTATGATGTCAATAGTCCGGAACGCCGTAACGCTCTTCCAAGATCAATAACATTCAATAACCATGTTCTGGCTGCACCTGTGCAAATTTACACGCACATATACACATACGCAAACAACATGTCATCCCCGTATAAAGTACACATAGTTATTATGTGAAGACATGGGCACATACAACCCACGCTACTATAGTAAATATATATTTGGCCATCATTCCCCCCCAGATTTTGTGATGTTATGCCGTGCTGTTTTCTGTCCTGCATGCCCATTGTTTTCCAGCAGGATGGTGGCAATCTTGTTGGCGCCTTAGCATTTGTAGCACTGGAAACCGTGGCTTTCCCTCGTTTATGTAGGGTTTTTCTGCATTTGTTTCCCTTGATATAATAAGTTCAATCTAGGAACTACATACCCTTCAGCAAATAAACATAGATATGATGGAGACCCCATCTCAGAATCGGGGATACGCATCAGGATCAAAGATGAAATGGTAAGTTGAAGAGTTTCCCTTCCATAGTAGAGGTAGCGATGGAAATTTATTGGCAAAAAAAATCTGACACCACTCCGCTTAGTGGTGATTTTGGATCAGCAGTTGCCAAATTAATGAATTTTGCCTACATTCTGTCAAAACATGTCAGCACAATGGGCCTGGTAAGCAGGCTGGTCTTTGTGGAATACATTCCCAAGTCTAATATTGTATACCCTGGAACGTGGAAATGGTGTCTATAACAGGTTTCACATGATTTGCCCAAGATGGTTTGAGGTTTCCCTTAGTCACCCAGAGATCATCCCAGCAGACAAACCTCCCTACTTTTGGCTCCCAACCCACATCCGGAAAGCGTTCTTGCAGCCGGTCCTGGGCAACATTTACCCTCTGGTAAACGTTTACATAACTATGGAAAATCACCATTTTTAATGGGTAAATCCACTATTTCTATGGCCATTTTCAATAGCAAACTGTTAAATTACCAGAGGGTAGGTCGTCAGGATATGAAATCAACATAGCCAAGCAGGGATTGCGGTCATTGCACAATAGAGCCATGACCGAAATGTCCTATTCCTCCCCAAAATCCCGGCTATCCCCATGACCGGCCACAACGACCTCCCCACAGCTTCAATAGGAAAAAAAACAAAACCTAATTCATGGTTAAGTGCCATGAAATTCCCCTTGATCAACCTATATATTTCCATATAATTCCAAATAATTCCCATATAATTCCTATTTCCATATATTCCCATATAATTCCCATATATTATTATTCCCATATATTCCCATATAATTCCCATATATTTCCATATATTCCCATATAATTCCCATATATTTCCAAATATTCCCATATATTTCCATATAATTCCCATGTTTTTGTTGCTGCTTCAAGCCATGTTTTCATGGCAAAAATCGCCAAGCCCAGCAAGGCCCCCTTTTCTTCGGTGCCCGGCAAAGATGGGACGCCAGGTCTCTTCTGACCTGGTTGGTGGTACCATTTCAACCCCTCTGAAAAATGATGGAGTTCGTCAGTTGGGATGATGATTCCCAATACCCTCTGGTAATTTAACAGTTAGCTATTGAAAATTGCAATTTATAGTGAGTTTTCCCATTAAAAATGGTGATGTTCAATAGCTATGTTAGTTTACCAGAAGGTATATGGAAAAATAAAATTCATGTTCCAGTCACCACCAATCAGATAGTGACAGATAGTGATTTCACAAGGCTTTTATAGTGATTCAATGGGATATTAATGGAAAAATAAAAATCATGTTCCGAACCACCGATCAGTATATATGTATGATGCAAATAAACTTGTATACAGTATCTCCGTACATATCTCTGTATACCATACAATCTTATGTGATACTGCACCAACCAAAAAGGTGTTTATTGCGAGCTGGTTCCCCCATATGATATGCGAATTTTCGCAGCCAGGTTTATATTAACGTCTCTTTTGGCTTCAAACCCCACGTTTGCAAAGTTGTAAGGCTAAAGTACCACCTCTTGGTTGCCTTAATCTCAGTCTCCGTGGCTTAAACATGCTTAACCCCTTGTTTTGTTGTTTCAAACCATCTTTGGATAAGTCCCCAAATTTTGGTTGCATCCATCTCATTTCTGTAAGTTCAACTTGCAGATCAAATGGAGGTTTCCTAAGTCATGAAAGTACCCCCAAATCATCCAAGTCATGACCATTGAAACGTATCCCATCTGCTCCATGCTGCTGGATTTTCCAAACCTACCACTGGGTCATTTTTGTGGTAAATGTTGGTCAATATGCCATGCAGGGTAAACTGTTTGATATTTCACAGGCCTGAAATAAGACTATCTTATCATAGTTTACAATAGTTTACCCTGCATGGCATATTCCCATAATCCCAAGATAGCCTTATCATCTTATCTATGTTGATCATTCTCCTTACAATTCCCATCATTCCACAGACACACGGAGCATCCTTGCGGGGGGCCCGGAAACCGGCAATGCCTCGCCTCTTTCCGTCTGCCTCTGGCGCCATGGATGCCTCGTTCGAGGGAGATGGACATTTTTGGGCCAGGGATAGGGATATTCCAATAAAAAATGATGGTAATACATAGTAATACATGGTAATACCATATAAATGGAATTGGATGTTTTGTTTTTGTTTAATCATATGATCATATGTGTCGTCATTTCAAGTATGCCGATAGGTATATGACTCCATTGTTGCAGCCATTTGATTTGAAAAGTATGTCGATGTGTATGTGTTGCCCCAATCATGCTCGTTCATCTCATATTTCCAGAGTTCTGTTCGGTGGTTCTGACCATCTTAAAAAATATTAGTCAATGGGAAGGATTATCCCATATATTATGGAAAATGAAAGTCATGATTGAAACCACCAACCAGAGTTCTTTGGAATAAAAACACTCCTTTTGACTCTGCAAAACACTTTGGGATAATCGGGATAATCCACAGAGTGAACCGGAATTATCTCGTCATACAGGAGCTGGGTTGTACGCCTTCACAAGTAGGATGAATTGATATATCCCAGTCACCATGGATAGTCATCGATGCAGCACAAACGTCACTTGATGAGAGAACATGTTAGATAAGTACCTCAATTGGAGGTACCTCGTTTAATATGTCCTCCTTGAAAATGTGACATCCCTTTGTAAGGAAATATCCCAAGAAAATATTTCCGAAAAATATAGCACGGTGCCTCCAGGGCCGGGCGTGATCGGCAAATGACTCAGCCGCAAATGGCCACTGGGGACACGTGGCAATACATCTTGCCAGCCGCAAATGGCCACTGGGGACACGTGGCAATACATCTTGCCAGCGATGATATCGAAACCAATATTGTCTTTTTAGGAAAAATAGAGGGGTCGGTTTGCTATACTAGCTTTACTAGCTACTATCATCTACCTATTGGTTGTTGAAGGAAGGTAACCCTCTCTTAATCCACCCAGCAGTGGGAAAAGGACATCTATGATCCAAACCTTTATGGCCTCAAAGTTTGCTTATCATTGCAACTTATCATCATCTTGAGCCTCCGAGCTCCTCCCTTTGACCCTGGAAAGGGTTTTCTCTTCCAAAATGGGCTGAAGTATCACTATTCATTGTCAATGATTTCATTGTGGGACCACAATGTTGGGTTCGGCTTGGCATACCATCTGTCATCATTGATATACTCTCTACTTTTGTCTGTGAAATATGGGAGGTGGTACTTTTATCAGTGAGGGACATCTGCGATATGAATTCACAAGCTGCGGCTATGATGTTGTTTGGAATCTCTTCTGGTTGGTGGTTTTAAACAGCTTGAAAAATATGAAAGTCAATGGGAAGGATTATCCCATATATGATGGAAAATAAAAGTCATGTTTGAAACCACCAGCCAGTGTTCATATGACTTCCTGTTACCAGTCAGATATGCTGATATCCTTGTGAGGTCGTTTAGCCAAATCTTGATGGGGATGGATCTTGAAGCTGTGGGCATTGAATTCTTAGCGCTTGGCATCTGCCATGGACCATGTAAATACCAGCGTTCGCTCTCTTTCACGAACAATGGGCAAAAACACTTAATTCTAACAGGATACATAGGAATACCATATACACGGGGGTTTCCATAAATGGGGGTACCTCGAAATCATCCATCTTAATGGGATTGTCCATTGTAAACCGTCAAGCTATTGGGGTACCCCCCATGTATGGAACATATATATATATAAGTATGTATATATATATATATGCATACACCTCCACACCTCCATCGACATCGCACATCACCCTTCCCTACCATTCATTCCAAAAACGTTTCAAACATGGACCAAAGATCAGCTGATGACCTCAGCATTCACCATTCACCAACCATGTCGTGCCCGCCATTTTTCGCCCTCGATTTTTGGTCGACGCAGGATGTCGACGGCCCAGGGTTTTGTCCATCCTAAATGGTGATTTAATGGGATATTCATGGGGATATGATGGTTTATAACCAATCAACTAGAATATAATCCCTTCCCTTAACCTTAAACACCCCCCAGAATCCACGGTTTACGTGATGAAACCTTCTTTCTGGGATCGTTTGGATAGGGAATCATTAACTTGAAAACAGCTGAAAGAATGATAAAACGTCTGAACATGGCCATTAGGTGGTATTCCCTGAATCGTAGCCAGCCAGTGATGTCACAGTGATATCGTTATTGATATAATTCATCCAAATAATATACCCTATGATGAATTCCAAAAAAGTATGGGAAATCACCATTTTTGCTAGCTAAATCATCGAAGTAAATGTGCCATTTTCCATGGCTGTGTTCGTTTACTGGAGGGTACACAAAGCTGGGATCTATACCCATGGGTAAATCGGATGATAAGCCGATAAGCCCTGACATAAAGAAGTTGATAATGCTGGCTGATAAAGGTATGCGTCGTGGATTCCCATCCGGCAAACATACAAAAACAAAATGGGAAAATCATGGAACATATACCATCACTCCTGAATGGTATACCTACCCCTCAGAAAAATGTGAGTTCGTCAGTTGGGATGATTATTCCCAATATATGGAAAATAAAAGCCATGTTCCCAACCACCAACCAGATAAAAGTAGATCATGTCCAAGACAAAGCTAGCTACCTTAGCTATAACAAGTTAGTTTACTGGAACCACATTTGCAGTAAACTCGACGACACCCTTGGACCCGTGAACACGGCAGCGCTACATCCGCGGTACAGACCGATGAGGGGTTTTCACACGCCTGTTTACCTCTTCCCTAAACCCAAGGTTCACATTTCATGGCGGCCCAGTACCAAACAATCGAAAGCCAATCCTTTCCCCTGTCAACAATGAAGAGTAATCCAATATATTCCAATATACTATACCAGGGGGGTCGATTGGGGTTGAATTCGAAATTAGCGCAGTCTGGGATTACATGGGGTTTCATGATTGACCTGGTACATCTTGGTAAGGCGTCCAATTCGGTGATTGACTTCTGAAGAAGTTCTGGGTCGCGGAACCGCTAAAATCCGCTCAATGTTGGGGGTACCGGTGGGCCCCCTGAGGTTTCCATGAATATCGTCAGAGCAGATTGCACAAGCACCAGGCACCAGTTGATTGTTTTCTCACGCAATGTTGGTTTGAACGCTGCTGGCTTGAAGGAAAAACTAATGGTAAACATGCATTTCATGTGGGCCTCCTGCAAAGATCTTGCCACAAAATAATGGCTTGGGATTGTTTTGCTACCCGAGATCGAAGGGACATGTTTCGCAAAAGAGAGGAACCTTTTCACGTAAAAGACTGAGGGACATGCCATATTGCCAAACGCTTACAACAATGTCCACGCATGTTCAACCTTAGATATCCTGCCATGCAAAGTTTATCCAATGTTCCCCCCATTCAAATGGGGAACAACGACGCTCAAACCCATTAAAACATATATTCAAATTCAACATCACCAAACTTGACTCAATAGTGAATAATATACAATAGTGTATAATGATATTTATAGCAACCCCAAGAAAGATAGCCGGGGAAAATATGGGGAAACATCATCTATGTTACACCTCTATATCCTGGAAACACATTTCTCCATTTTCTTGTGGGTTGCATGAGGTTGCATGAGGTTGCATGAGGTTGCATGAGGTTGCATGAGGTTAAGATACTTCATATAGAGATAGCCACGATCACCACATTGCCATCAGTCCGTACTCCATCAGCCAATGGCACATCGACGGCACTTTGAGTGCCCGATGCTTCCTCGATTTTTTTTTCGCCAGTGTTGGACGTTAAGACTTGAAACGCCCGGCCGGTGAGGCCTCAAATTCTGGAGGCGAACACATGCGAACACAGTGGAAATGCTGATGTGACTTTCACCAAACGTCTCCAATCATGAAGCGCATTACGACTTTTAGAATTAGGGTCTTGGGTCACTTTGAGATGAAGCACATAGGAAAAATGCAAGACCTAGATTGATTACCTCCGGGCTTTTCAAATTATTGAGGCCAAAAAGAACGGCTTAGGTAGGTACCATTTCAGCTGAAATCGGCAAATCTAGTCATGCAACCTTCAGGCTGGTTGGTGGTTGACCTACCCCTCTGAAAAATATGAGTTCGTCAGTTGGGAAGGATGACATCCCATATATGAAATGGAAAATAAAAGTCATGTTTGAAACCACCAACCAGTTCAGCTTTTTGACGTGAAGTGGGTATGGATTGCCTGACGCCCTGATCTCACGTTCATCCCACCAGATGATGGTTTAGTGGGTACTGATAGCCACTTTGGGCCAAAATGATCGGTGTAGTTGATGCCAATATGCTAGTCATCTTTCTGTTGTGGTCACCATTTCCAGCATCTTCGTGTTCGTCTCTCCTGGATGTTCTCGAATGTCGGTTTTTCGTGGAGTGGCATGTGGCAAATTCCCAGGGATGCACCCAACTTGGCTCCCCAGGGGATCCTAGGGGATATGGATAGGCACCCATGGCTCCAACCCCCTCCCAACCAGTAATATGTTCCCAGGATTTCCAGGTCACGCCTAACCACAGCTACCCCCAACAGAGCATCCAAGATCAACAACCGCAGCTTTCGCGGAACTGTAGGCAGTTGCTGTGACAGCATGTCTGTTTGGAGGATCATTGGATCAGAACTGGCATTTCCCAAGCAATAAGCTGGGCTAGCATCATTGGTTCGCCAACTAGGGGACTTAACTGCTATATGTATGCTTCCAAATTCGCGGGGTCAGAACTGGTAAGTAGGGTCGGTTTCCCAGCAAAACATGGAGTTTACCAGCTCTTTTTGTTGTTCTACTACAGGTATAAAATCATATAAATACGTCAACGATCATCAAGCAACAGCCAGCATCAAAGTGTCCGGTGGCTAGTGGCTGGGTTAGAACCGAGCTATAAAGTTGTAAGTTATGAGTTCTGGATGACCAACCATAATGGGGTTAACCCTTTCACCTCATCCGACGAGACTTTCCAGGTTAGTTAGGTATTACCCCTCCAGGGGACTTACAAATTCATTTACCAAGCAGAATGATCCTCCAAGTGGGAACTGTTTCAGCCCTTGACGAGTCATTGTATGTTACAGTGGCGACAGCACAAAAAAAACACCGGAATGCCCTACCGAATTCGCCATGAGATGTGCATCAGCCAAGGCACAACCTGAAATGCCCTTGGGACCCAAGAAAAACACGAATCTTGGGAGGTCTCCGTTGCAAACCTGAAAGCTGTCCGTTGGACAGTTTGGGAATGTGCAACGAACCACATGTGCCACATGTGCCATGGTCAAAACATGATGTATGGCATTGCGATGCATTATGGGGTATGGTTTAGAGCCATCCATCCCTCAGAATCCTGGAGCTGGTCAAAGCCCATTCCGAAAGATGACCATCCGCATTCTATCATTCTGACATGGGAATAGCCCTGTGGTACAGCGAAAGGTCACGGGAAACCCTTCAGATGACGCACAGCTATGTCTGGCGGTCTATGGCAAGGCAGTGCTGACGCAAATTTGACGGCAGCGCCGGTGCTTTCGCAGGCATTTGACCCGGTGGACAGCTAGCTCCTAGTGCTCAAAACGAGTGGGAACAAACAATGCATGCCTTAATCTTGTTCCATTAAACATATATGACATATATGCAACATGGCATCATGCCACAACATGGTTTTCAATGAACAATGTTTGGTTTGGTAAAAGCGAGCTACGGGGTTTCCCAATCCATTGATCAGCTCATGGGCCATGGGCGTATGTTGCGATATGGCCGGCAGGAGAACTATTGCCCCACAGCCAAACGTCCAGATGCAAACCTATGGGGGGGGAGTTTCGGGTAGTCAGTAGGCGAAAGGAGGAGGTGGTGGTGGTGGTGGTGGTGATGATGATGATGATGGGATCAGATCAGATCAGATCAGATCAGATCATCATTCTTATGAATAACATTGAATAACTATATGCATACAATATGCCTAGACCCTCCAAATACCTCAAACAAACATGTATATACACATACGGAAATGATTATGTAAACATCATGTTTAATGGGTGTTTGGAGGGCCTAGGTATATGTGAAAACATATATTTATATTAATTTCATCTACATATTGTAACAAGTGATAATCATAAGCCCTAAAGACCGCTCGCGATCAAATTGACTGACTCAGGAGCTCTGAGTCCAGTTGGAGTACACATATGGTTAACATATTCTATAACAAATACAAATATTACGGCGAAGGGACTTAACGTCATAAATTTTAAATGATTTCATGGTATAAAACATTATAAATAAACATTATATACCCATCCAAACTTTACTCGCAATTCACCAACCACGTCGTGATTGCCCACAAAAGCCGGAGAATCCAACGCATCGTGCGAAGATTCATCGTCCATGCCAGCCCGAAAGCTGAATGAATTCCATGGCATCGGTGTATAACTGCAAGTTGTTACGACTGGGATTTGAGTAAAAGGGCAAAACAAATCATAAAGTCATAAAGTCATATTCCTAGGGGAGACAATCAAAATCAATCAAACATCACAGATCATCACAGATCATCACAGTCAGTCAGCATTTTTTTAAAAAAAAACACATCTAATTACAAGCGTTGCGTGAGAAAACTCTTCGGCTTCAGCCAAAAAGTGATCGATCGGACTTGCAAAATACATCAAAAATGCCCATCTACGACACGCTGCGCGGTGCAGCAAGCGGCGATCTGTGGGGATGCCAATTGCCGGGGCAAAAACATGCCAACAATCGTGGGGAACGTTGAGGCTCTCTTTAAAGGAATAAATCAAGGAATACACAAACAAATGATTAATAACTACTGTGAAAAAAAAGTCCATTAACAAGTCAGCGTCACTTTACCCAGAAAATGGAACCCCCAGTGGATGCCCAATCGAGATCGAAAAAACATGTGATGCTCCAGATCTTCCACGTCCAGCATCATGCAACAGGCGCGTTTGCGCGGCTTTGGATCCTTCAAGATCCACCAACGCAATGTTGAACCTCGAAGCATCGTAATTACTGAATGTCATCCTGGGTGCTCCGTGCGTTTCCCAAGCGCCGTTTAAGCGCAGTCGCAGTGCCGAGCTAAGTCCTTCATCAAGTAGTTCATCCTGCTTTACTCCTGGAGTAACTTGCTTAAGATCCCCGGAATCGTGGAGCATTCTGGAAGGGTTCCCGGCAATTTGAGCGTGTACATTTCAAACGCAATCAAGCATGCTTTTGCACCACTGATTTGAATTGGAGGTGCCTCAGTCTTGGTGGTTACATCCTCATATGTGCTGTTTTCGGTCAGGACAAAAAATGGAAAAAGAGCGTCAAAGTCAGTACAGAAACCAACCTAACGTATCAGGAATCGCCCACCTACCCAACCAACTACAGTACCCTCTGCTAATTCATGCTAATTCATGCTAATTCAACATAGCAAACTGGAACATCATGGTACATCACCATGTTTAATGGGCATAACTGGGCCATGCTCCACCTTCAATAGCACCAAGTCATCTCATGGCACTGCGGTATAGAGGGGGCCCGCCCCATGACTGTGGACAAAAAACCTTATGTATACCAGATACCTCTTGGCCTTCTATTTATCAAACAACCAATGGGAAAAGGGCATCTGTGGAGGACATCATGGTTATTTTTAGGTGAACAAAAATCGAAGCCGCAAACGACACGCACACGGCTGTTGAAGGGACCAAACGCGTTGGGCCTTAATTTGAATTCTATATTTGTAGCGTCAGAGATCAGAGTCATAGAATATGAGCATCATGGTCATATGATGGTCATATGGATGCGAGGATATTGAAACCCTGGAAACATATCGTTCCAAAACCAAGTGCATCAGCTATGATATCCCTATTTCGTTGGAATTTGCATTCGAGAAACTCACAGGAGATTTTCGTATGTACAAAGCGTGGGACTGTAAGACCCCCTGCTTTAAGGACAAACCAACATCCATTTCAATTTGAATACCCTCTGGTAAACTAACATAGCTATTGAACATGGCCATTTATAGTGGATTTACCCATTGAAATGGTGATTTTCCATAGTTATGTTAGTTTACCAGAGGGTATGTTGACAACATCCAAAGAAATGTGTGTGGCTTTAAGTCATGCCTTTCAAACAAACCATCGGCCCTACCATCGACAACACCTGCTTCAAGTGACAATTGAAATACTTTTAATCTATGGCATCTATGGATCATCGTGGCATCTTTATGACATTTTATGACTCTATTTGCCACCAAAACATCTGGTGACAACAATTTCACTGAATCATCGTGGTTCAAGAGCACACCTTCGAAGGATCTTGGATAAACATCATTCCAGGAAGGGCGTCCGCCAATCACCATCGCTGTCAACCGTTATGGATGTCGACCTCCAAAGGTGAGAAAGGTGTCTCTCATCCATACAGCTTTAGATGTATGTTTTAGATGTATGCCTTGTAAACATTGGTCGGATTGATATCCCTAAACCCTCCGTCTCAAACATCGATCATATTGACTCATCCACTTAAGTTAGGGCCGGCGACTTTTCACAGGTTTTTTGGTAAGCCTTGTCACCCGGACTGTTTTCGAGGCGGAATTCGTCACCAAAATTCGCTCACCCTCCACCGGGATGCCAGGTGCGAAGGGATGGTGCTGGAAGATGTACCAACATATACCAACATCCAAAAATGATCGAAATATCTGGGTAAATTATAATATTTCACTAACCTGAATCTTGTGGCCATGTGGGGATGATTTCCCTGAAATAAACCATGATTACCAGTGAGGGAGAACAGTGAGGTCGTTATAATTTACCCAGAAATACGTAGGCTGGTTGGTGGTTGACCTACCCATCTTGAAAATCTGAGTCAGTTGGGATGATGAAATTCCCAATATAGGGGAAAATCAAATTCATGTTCCAAAGCACCAACCAGTAGGTATACCAGCATCATGGAGCATATGGGTATGGTTTTAAGATGATGGAAACGTTGCCAGCTTGGAACTCCACCTCGGGCACCGGGCACCTGGAGGTAACCTGGAAAAATCAAAAATGGCAACGAAAAAGAATCATTTTCAACAGGAAAATAAGTTAGAACGATACAAAAAATGTAATTTCGCAATGTCCACCCCCAAAATAAACCCAATTAGTCAGTCTACCAATTGCTTGAAGGATGATTTTCATGGATTTTCATTGGCAGGTCGAACGAGTACGTAGGTAGAACGAGTCATGTCTTGTCAGTGTTGGAGGTAATTGCCATGCACCAAGAGATTTACATCAGATGTAACTACGATGAATCAAACTATGTGAGTCTCAACCGTTCCTTCAGTGGTACATAAGCCAGGGGAACAACACCCCCAACAAATCAAGATGGGAATGATGTGGAATAAGTACCAACGGGAGCACATACCCACAACACCCAACAAAGCCCTACAAAATCACTGTTCTTCACGCATTTCATAGGTATCTCTCCATTTTTGCTCTTGGCATCACCGGTGGCCGATGGAGAAGCCAATGGTGTTGACCGCCGTCGCGATGGTCTCAAATGGCCCGTGTGTCATCTGACTGTGACATGACATGACTCCATGTTGCCACATTTTCTGCACTTCTAACAGACAAAAGATCACTATCTGAGAATTTGAGCAACAAAAACTGGTTGGTGGTTTCAACCCCTCCGAAAAATGAGTCAGTTGGGGTTATTATTCCCAATGATATGGGGTTCCAAAGCACCAACGAGAAAATGGGAGAAATTTGATCCAAACACCAAAAACCTCCGTGGCGGCAAGGTGGCTTTGGAAGATGCTGAGTATACTGTGACTTTCCATGGGATGGCCAGCGGTTTGCAAAACAAACTGGACACATGATCCTAGGACCAATCTTGGCAAATGCTGCACTAAGGTGTTTGATAGATCAAGAGGAACCATGAGAAAGTTTTGGTTACTTAATTCACTTAATTCGCTTGTTGCACCAGTTTTGAAGCTTCAAAAGTTTGGCCATGTGGGGATGCTTACCCTCCAGTAATTCAACGCAGCTAATGAAAACAGCCCATTTAGTTCGATTATTTTTCCCTATTAAACATATCCAAAGATATTTAAACATGGAAATTGTTCATGTATTTTCCATAGCTATGTTGCATTACCGGGTACCCTTTATGAAACATCTCTAGTGCCATCGGAATCCGTCGATGAACTCACAGGGTCCATTTGGGTCCTCAATGCAGCTCGTTGGAAGAAGAACCTAGGGCCGTGGCACGGTCTCCAGATGAAGCTGGAAAATCATGTGGGGAACTTTTATATGAATTATCTACATGTACACATGTAGATATACATATGTGTATTGTGTAATTATATATGTTTATATTTATATGTATATGTAGTAAAGCACTTGTACACTTGTAATGGACAACTGTTTACTTAACAGCATTGGCATGTCTCTGGAGTATAGTAACACTCAAAAGTTTGAAAGGATATAATATAATTTGCCAATATTTTAGTAGGATGTCCTTCTCATCTTCTCTATCTTTTGGGGGGATGACTGTATACCCCAACATTGCCTGTGCTGAAAACGATGATATACCTTGGAGTGCCCTTTTTTTGTGCGACAAATTTTCAAGAAAAGCACTTACAGTAGATATACTTAGATTAATGTTGCTGGGGCGTTAGCCACCAAACAGGAAAATTGAGGCAACAGAAGAATGGTGATTTCATCAACTTCACTAGCTGGCAAGTGAGTGATGATCATTTTGACATAGTCAAATCACCCACCAAGTACCCTCTGGTAAACTGTCCCATAACTCATAAGTATGGAAAATCACCATTTTCAATGGGTAAATCCACTATAAATCACCATTTTCAATGGCTATTTTGACATAACCAGAAGGTAGAGTTGTTCACCTAAGGTCAGGCATGCCTGGCTTCACCTGTGGGAAACCATCCCGCGTTGCATCCAAGCTGCGCATGAAGACGTTCTCCGGTACAAAGCTTCGGATCTGCGGCGGGGGTTGGTGCTGGTTGTCACAGAGAAAGCGCCTCGAAAGTGTTACGAGTTGGTTTATAGACCCCTCGAACTATAGATAGATCTATACCAAAAAATATATAAATAAAAAGTAATTCTATCACTACTTTAGTAGGATTTTACTTGTCTATAGCATAAACATCGATAGATCATAGGCCATAGTGATAAACCAACATATCCAGGTCCTGGGCAAATGCTGGATCTGCTGATGTTAGCGTCTCTGCCGATGGTGATGTTTCTAAAAGGAAACCGTCCCAGAAAGTCATCTGTCGGAAATCAATGGAAGTCCTCAAGCAGCTGATTTGAGGCGCGATGTTTCCATGTCATTACAGAGCAACACTAAAAAAATTGAGAAACAAGATAAGTGTGCCAATTTTAGTAGCAGCATTCTGTACTTTTCTATTTTTCTATCTTCTCTTGTCGTTGCCATAGTACCAAATATTGCTGGCGTCCTGCCAATTCCTGGGTGGATTTTCCTCTGAAACCCTGCGCGGGGCGGCAATGCCTTGCCTTGGCTTCAACCAGTTCTTTCCTGAAAGCTGGGGAGCTATGACTTACTTCAGTAATGCAGGATATGGTTGAATAGTCGATACCTTAAATTACAGGGTTGGACGAGGCGGCATACCATCTATACACTTGAGCAGTGTCCAATTTACCTGCTGGTTGAGAGCTGAACTCCGATCTTGTGTGTAATCTACACCTATATCATGCATGTTCAACAGGAAAAACTGTCCATTTGAAACTTTAAGTGTGAAACAATTGTTGAAGTTATGTTTTTAACTCCAAACCACAAAACATATTCAATCATTAAATGCAGGAAACCATGTTCAACTGGTCAACTTAGTTTTAACTCTTTAGTTTTAGTTTCTATCCATGTGATCCCCTACATGGATCCAACTATCATGATCCATCATGATGCCCAAACGATGATTAAATCATAATCAAACCCCTCAGGTTTCGCTTCCCCAAACAGGAACAACAAACAAAACAATGTTTTGGGTGTGTTTAAAATTAACATTTTGATGTGAATGCTTTGAGGTTTGAATCAGGTTCATAATTTCAAGATGTGGAATCAAAAAATGGAATTGTCCAAGAATGGGGGCCCTAATTTTAGAGCCTTAAGCCTTATGATAAACATGTTTTTGGAACTTAGTTTGAGACAAACGGTTCATTGGTTTGACAATGGGGGAGAGTCCTGAGGCTGATAATTCCCCCAAAAAACATCCAACAACTATTGATCTACGGATGCATATCCAGAATATTCCAGAATTAATTATTCCAACGGCAAATGCCACCCAAATGTCAATCAATCTGGTTGTTACATGTTGTTACTAAATGCTGTTTACAATTCCGTGCGAATCCAGTGATTCTCTGTTCATGTCTTGAGGGGGATCGGGTTTTTTTGGACCCAACTGGACGTGTCAGATTTGAAGAAAACCTGATAATTTTCCCTAGTTTGAGGTTGGGCTCCAAATGCTGGGGATGATTTGCGAACCTCCAAAAACTGATCCATACTATCCTCCTGTAGACATAGATGTGGTAAACCACCATCTACAGGTCATTGCCTTTGGAAAACCATTGGTTTTCCACATCCTGAAATGTATGTTGACCCTAGGGCAAGTCACGTGATGGACTCACCATAAACTCACCAAATTCACCAATAAATAATCAATGGATGGGTTTAAGGGAAAATCGAAACCGGAAACCATAGATTTTCCCATTAAATATGGGGCTTTCCGAAGTATATTTTCCCTTAAACCAATCCATTGAAATAACCATCAAATCCCATTTTCTATATCCCCATGGACACCAGCAATGCCCGTAGCAAATATGGCTACCAGTGGCTGGAAGACATCCGAGAGCTCGTTGAGGGGCAGGTCGTTGATCCACGCCTGCGACGTTGCAATGTGGAGCGTCCTGGATAGGCTGCCGTTTTTTTAGTTAGCTAACTATGGCTACTATGAATGGTTGGTGGTTTCAACCATCTTGAAACATATTAGTCAATGGGAAGGATTATCCCATATATTATGGAAAATACCATGGAATATATCTATATATATATATGTATACAGAATTCATAAACACATTGATGTATAATAATTATATATATATGCATATTTATCTTGATTATAACTTCGGTAACTATGGTTGCTAAATGTCACCGGTAGATATATCTAGTCTCTCTTTCTCCAGCGCCATCGTGCCATCAGCAAAGTCCCGCATGGCGCTGGACCAGTTTGAACGTAGAGCGTTGGGTAAACATAGAGCGATGTAAACAGTTTGAACACCTTTGGCAATTCCAAAAGCAGCAGCTTATGATAGTGGAAGCCCTCCACGCAAACGTTCAGAGTGTGTTGATCCGTGAGCCGCTTAATTTAAGTCCATGGCTACAATTCATCAAGGGAAAAAAACCGGGTGGTTTTCCTTCCTACCCAAAATTGTATGGTGAGGTTGCTGAGGGGTTGCGATGTTTGGGATTGACTTCCCTGAGTGCAGTCGATGTGTCATGGGGTTGCCACATGTTTTTTCGTGAAAATCGGCCAACTGAGAAATACAGCATGGTGGTAATGTATGCTGCAGTGCCCATTTTCCAGTGTAATCTGAATACCCGGGGATAGCCATCCTGCAATGTCTCACACACACACACACACACATCCACTTAGATGCGCATCCCATGCATGGTAAGTGGCATATCACCCACTTATCTGACTGGTGATGTTTACATGTTTTTTCACATGTGATATTTCATATGGTTTTCCTTCGAAATGAGATGCAACCCCCAGTAACCCCGCACGCCACTTTCCAGGCAATGACTGGGTGGCGCCCCAGCAACATCGTTAGATTTCCTACCAGAGAACACGGAATGAAACATTAATGAAATATGTTCCTCTTGAAAAGTACAACTTTCTGAAGACTTCCCTCTTTTGGAAACATGTTATTTTTGTTGGAAGCATGGGTTAATCCAATGCACTAATTCCAGAAAATGATCATCGATATCATTGTTCCATTGAAATAGCTACATTCGGAGGTACATACTTCAAATCATATCCATATATCCCTGGTATTCATTATTCATTGGTTAGACCAAGATATTATTTTTGATCATCAAACCCTCATTGATAGTTATACACTTGTATCCCTATTCTTGATGGTCAAACTAGATCAAACTACCATTTGTATCCATTTGTCATGGTCAAAACCCAATTTTTCATGGTGAATGCCTCCCAAAAAATCGCAGTTTTCACATGTTTTCACCTCTCATCCCATCCGCCCACCAGGAAACGCCGAGCGTAGATCTGGACCACCCGAATGAGCACCGGATTGGCCTGGGACACGACCTGATTTCGCGATGTCGTTTTTTCATCAAAATCTTGGAATCCACTGAGGATTCCAGTGAAATCCCTATAGAAAATCTCATTAAAATAGGACATTTCCTATAGGTAATTGAAATCACTAGTAATATAGAAATATAGTAACATTTCCTCCGTTATTTAAATTTTCTATAATTACCCTCTGGTAATGGCTGACATAGCTATAGAAAATCACCATTTTATAGCTAGGTAAACCATCTATTTCTATGGGCCGTTTTCCATGGCTATGTTAGTTTGCCAGAGGGTAACTTTTAATAAGCCATGTGTTAAAAATAGAAATAGCTCAAGGTAGTCGTTTACAGAAACAGGTGGAAGAGCCATGGGAAACCCGCTTGGAACATGATTTTACTTTTTCATGGTGTTTTTTTTCACTTCTATGTGAACGTTTTTAGGAGGGTAGTAAGCAATGTCGATGACTGCTGCAATATCCCACCAATCTAACTGGGTTATAATATAGTGGTAACATGTGATAACGTATCTTACCAAGTATTTTGGTACATCTATGGCAAGTGGTCAATACGCCAGTTCAGCAACTGGATTAATATCAGAGTAATCTGACTGGGTTATAATGTGGCTACACCTATCTTACTAAAACTGCAATAACTGGGATGCACAGTCAAATTGGAGATACTGTGCAGCAGGAAAACAACTACTAGCCCTCTCTCTCTCCATCAACGTCCTAGGGAAAACAACTCCTTACAGTATTTGTTTGATGATTAGGTATGATTAGTTAGTAACTTTTTTTTTTTGAGAAACGTTGCCTTTTGAACTGCCCCACCCAACATGAGAATATTTCCGAGAATGTTTCATGCAGAATTTTTATATCATGCGCGAACCTTGGATTTAGAATCATCTGGGTATGGACATAGAAAAAAACGAGGTATAGATGGTACAATGGTATAGTTTTCTGATAGATTTTTATGATTTTTCAATAGACATAAATAGCATCAACTAGCTGGAGAAAATTGCCAACCTCACCCATCGATCTATAGAAATCGCATTCAGGTGGCTTTTTTGAAGCGATCCGCAGAGATGCTAATGAGCACCGACTCACCATGAGCTTCGGCCGTTCCTGCGCCGGACCTACATAACTACCTGAACTTGGCTTTAAGATGATGAAGTAACTATAATTAGATGGGTTGCAGTAACAAAGCAACAAAACATAACTAGGAGGCACTACTTTGTAAATATAATCCAAATCAATTTTGTCGGGATAGGTGGGATAGGCATACTCCAACCTTTGAGACAGCATAGCAATTTTTGCATTGGCTAAATGCTTGGTTAAAGTAAGTAGTTGAACACCAACTTTGTCTTGGATAATCTGTTGAAAGGATTGAGTCTAGGCACAAACAAACGAAGATGGAAAGAGGGAGATTGGCACACATGCTGTGATATCTGATAGTTAGTGACAGGTGGCTTGTTGGAACCAGAGTTGTTGGGCAATGGATCATTTTAAGGGAAAATCTGCAGAAAAGGATTATTTTTACCACTACCCTCTGGTAAGTTAACATCTTTATGGAAAATAGCATGTATACGCATCATATATATATATACACACACACATATATATTTATATACGTATATCTATGTATATTTATTGATCAGTCTGATGTTCCATAGCTACCTTAACTACCGAAAGGTAGATATAAGGTTTTCCCATAAATGTTCCCACATTTTTTCCGACAAATGTTTCTTTCATCTTCCAACATCTTCCAGCTCTAGGGCCCTTTCCATCCACTTGAATTGTGTCCCGAAAAAAATATGTAATGGCCACTCAAGCAACACCATAATCATCTAAACAGCAGTGATTAAACATGATCGCATCAAATTCCACTTGACTATGTCTAATTTTTTGCTCCAAAATTAATTAAACATGAATTAAACCCAAAAAACACCCAAAACACCTAAGTTTCTGAAAGTACACTAAACAAATTCAAAACCCAAAAGCAATCTATCAACCACCATATTACATCATATACCTTCCCCACCACTTTCCCACCCTCAAGGCTGCGCACCTAGGTGCTCCCAGTTGTTGAGCCATAATGCCGGCTCGGTGACCCAGTCCAAGTTCGCTTGGACGTATTCCTGCGCTGGGATGGTGTGGATTCTTCACCACGCTAGTAACTTACTGGATGGCTGGGGGAATACGTAGGGAATAAGCTTTCAATATATATACCTGAATCATCCGGTGGTGCCTTTTTTTAGCCTCTAATGCTAGAGGCAGAAATTGTAGCCTCTAATTTCAGGAATCGCCTCTGATTTTGAAAAACGCCTCTGCCAACCAAGTGGTTTTCAATGGCTTCATGAAACATCATTCATCACCAAGAATATTATATGGGTTTTCCATAAATAATAGGAACCTTCAATGTGAAAAATCAAAAAGCCTTTACTATCCTTTACCACTGTTTGATGATTACCCACTGTGCAAGTGGTTGATTGCCATGGCTAGTAATTAAGTACCTTCATTGGACTTTATCCCATTGATAAATGGATTATGTTAGCGACTTGTAAGTTCTGATGATACTTTTACCAACCCCTTACCAGGTTAAATGATCCTTCAATATCCATCCATACCATTTGGGATGACTTGCCGGCCGGGCCTCCTGGGTTGAGGAACATGTTGGCAAGAAAGCGACAACACATGAGAAGTGGTGAGTGGTGACCCCAAACATTTCTGATATAGATGGGTGATACCCGTGGATAGATTATCCCACATATGGATGGAGGAAAATGTTCCCAAACAAAATATTGCCGTTTCACCAGCTAGCACTGCAAACACTCCATACTAAACAGTGTGGACATTGCCGCTTCCCATGGTCAATGAACTCCAATGAGAGGGCAATGACAGCCAGGGCCTCATTTTTCCAGAGAGCAGCAGAGCTCAATGTTCGAATTAATCATTACAGAACTAGTGGCGAACCTGGTGTTAGGCTGTGACCACCCTACTGCATATTCTGTAGCAGACATCAACTGATACAATCTGGAAATAATCATAGATCAGAGTCGCCACTGCTTTTTCTTCTTGAAATTCTTAATTACCATGCGCGCTTTGATTCTGTACATCAAAAGGGTGTTTTCACACACGTTTTTGTGCGATATACGTCGTGACTGCCTCGCCACTGCTCCCACAAAATCCTCCGCCATCGAGCAATCCCACAGTGCGGGATTGACAGTCATAACATGACCAGCGGCCTTGGAAAGCGCCAAACTGTGCCCCACATGGTCCAAAGCATGTGCCTTTGGCACCATGGCAAACAATGTCCGCCCCTGCCTAAAACAGATTTGAGCAAGCTCCGCGTAGGCACAGCAAAACCTTTTGCACGACTTCATCATTTTTTCCCTGCAATGGAAACGACAGAAAATGCCGTGTCGATGAATGCACTGGAATGCTAAGCCATTGACGCAACCATTGGAAATCTTTTGCAGAATGCGGGAGTCAGGACTGGAAAGTAGGTGAAACTTTGTAAACCAATCAAGCCACTTCAACAGGATGATGGAATCACTGCCTTTACAACTGACCCATGGGAAGGATGTTGAGTTGGCGAAGTGGATCTTGTCACGGCTAAACGATCTGATGCCAGAACAAGTCATACCTTGAGTGTCAGACCAAAGTGCGAAATTGGCCCAAGCTCTCACCAGCCTTTTATCCACTGAGTACCCATCACAACCATCATCGTCAGTGTCAAAGTAGCCTTCAAAGCACAACAGCAAGATGCTAGACCCAATGAAGTTCCTGGCCACCCCAAGCCGAAAAATGTGCAGAGGGTCACGCTTGAAGAAGCTGGCAGCCTTCCCTGACATCCAGTTTTCATATTCGATATGGTGAAAAGGGGGTGGCTCTTCCCATGGAACATCTGCGTACAGGGTGGATTTCCAATGCGCCCCTGTAGTGAAGTCTTCGAACGGAATCATAGGTGCACCAGCATGACACTCATGACATACTTTGATCTTGTTCTTATGGCCAACATTGTGATAAGATCGTGTCAGCAGTCCGGTTTTTGCATGATACTCCATGTCCCCCTTCATCCCAAGTACTGCAAACTTGTATCGACTGCCTTGACAAAGAACGCCTTCAGTGCACACTGCTGCAAGGTCCTTTGAGACAACTTCCAACATTGCTGCCAGAAGGCCCGGTAACTTCTTGTACTTTTTGCTGGGGAATGCAAACAGCAAAAAATGGGTGAGATAGCTGTTGTGCTTGGAATTCAATCGTAGGCAACATGGGTCTGAAAGGTCGGCCCCAGAATGAGTTGTCGGGTTGTCACAACTGCATGTCAAGGGAGCTTCCATAGTATCCAAACCAAGTACGGGCTGGACACTCACAACTTCCAGAGGTTGTTTCTTCAAGGTACGGGCACCATCACCATGAAGTGTGAGAGGGATAATAAATCTGAAATCATCTTGCCGGGAATATACTTCATGAGATGGATGCTCACATCTGTAAGCATTCCAGAAAGTTTCCAGAAGTTGTTGGGCATCCCTTCCTGGTGGTAATCCTCCCAGCAAAAGCCACGGTTCAGACTCCATCAGGTACTTCAAGAGAAATCTGGGACTATGGTACGGCATGTTGACATTGAAGCCATTCTTCTCAACCAAGTGGTATGACATTGGAACTCTCCTTAGACGAAGAAGGGTCACCCCCACGAAAAGACATCCACATAGACTGGTTTACGAGGAATGCATTCCATATCATTTGGGAAGAATAACCCATCCAGTTGAATTTGAAATCCATATTTCCAATGTCAGTTCTCTGAGCTAAAGATTTCACAGTTTCCGCATGCACATGCTAGCTGAAAATAACATATCATATGTATACATAAAATGTGACTCTGTCTAGCGAAGAGGTTCAACGCAAAACCAAATCGGCCTACAGCCCTCTCGAATTGCCTGGATGAGTTGGCCACGTGACCATGCAGCACCTTCTGGGTGGAATCGTGAAGCACCATTCCCACGTCACAGGTCTGGAGTTCTGCACGCAGAGCTTGGCTTTGGGCTACCAAGGCCTTCGCAGGAGCCTCGTTTGCAAGAGGCATGGATTATGGGCGTAGCGGTCATCATGTTGAATTCAATCATCACCAATGATTCTGATGTTCAAACTCTCATCAGAAAATAGGTGGTTTTCAAAAACCGGTCCCGGGAAAATTTTCATTTCTCTGCCCCAAGAGCCCCCAGCTCGAAGAAGGTTACCATGCATCCTCCCAACCAACACTGAAGCCGAGGGTCACCCTCAGCTATAGTATCAACCACGTGGGTGAGCAAGGGGCCTGGTTCCGCATGCTCTGCACCTGGCACTGTCAGGGTATATATAGAAATAATATATGTTATTAATTCATCATTCACCTCCAATCTAAAGGTGAATTAAAAGATAGATCACTAGGATAAGCAAACCCTCAATGGTTGCTACGGGAAACTCGGACAGAATGCCAGGGTGATAGGTCACCACTTACAAGGGGCCCCCAATGAAACAACCATGAATACTGACACCACACATACTTGCAATTTGCTTATAATCAAGTGCCCATGGGAATGATAAATTTCTATTTGTTCAAACCCTTTCCACCGGTCACTTGCTTTTGCCCAAGGTGGTTTCTTTCGCGACATCAAAGCTCCAGAGGCCCATGCGGCACGGGCCAGGAGGCGACATTGTCATTCCCCAAAGATTTTAATTGGTGATATAGCATATGGCACCGTATTGGCTGGATGTTCATCACCCAGCAAGCAAAGATTGAAACCTTGCTTTTCCCATTGCCATGGAGAGAGCACTTGAGACAGTCACAAAAAAAGGTCCAATGTTTCCCCAAACAACTTACATGTATATCATATGAGTTCGTATCTTATGAAATTTTGGGAACATGGATGTTCTATCACTGTAGCGACTGCCAAGACGAGCTACATACACAGCATTGCCAAAAGGGGCATCCAAATGACAGCAACATGCCCACTACCTTCCCCTACGCTTCACTTCAGCTTTCGCTCCTCTCTTTGGGGCTGGTGTTGGGGGAGCTTCCTCTTTCTCAGCGTCCTTTGCCATCTTCCGAAGCTTGCCCTTCAGGTGGCTCAGGAAAGGCCTTAGGTTTGATTAGTTGGGCTGGCTACTTCCTTTCTACAAGTAACAGTTCGATGGAATTACTAAAGCCGAAATGCACCCCATACCCAGCTGAATCGTCCATCAAGTGGCTGCGATCGCGTGAACAGGCTCAAAGCTTCCGCGCACCTAAGATGCAGGCACTTGAATTCTGCAGGGCTGGGCTATGGCAGGGAAAAGTAAAAACATCAAAACATTGGTAGGAAATGGACGGGGGCAAAGGGTCTGCGTGGTATACTTTTTTCATTGCGTGGCATCTTGCATGTTTCCATTTGGGCTGGCAAATTAATGTCATATTCTCATACAAAAATGACAACTTTGTACTTGGAACTAATTAGCCAACACGTTTCGGCTGGTCAGCTCTTCCTCCTGTGATGTAAACATAAAAAGGAGGTCCCAAATGCTCTTTCCTATTGAGGCCTCCTTCTCCTCCAGAACGGGCTGCATTTCTGCAACCAGAAACTTGGTGAAACATATCGATTAGAGCAGCTTCCAACATATGGACCAATCCTAAATCTGGGCCACGATAAACAACCCACATCTCTGTGAAATTTTTGTGAAGGTAGTCCATGAACCTTTGGGCTGGGTTCGCCGTCACACCGATCTTGAAAACGCAGATTGAGATTCCAATATGTTCCCTGAAGGCTGTAATCTGTCGTTTTGAATGTTCAAGAATCTTGCCACAAGTGGAGCTACATGATGGGGAGCGGGGTGTTCGATTGTGAAGCCAGCATCGCTTCAACTGGTCCCAAGGAAGGTCTTTCCCATTCTGGTTCTGGGCAATGAGGGCCAAAGTGGCAAGTACCTTAGTATAAGCCCCACCCCATTGCAACATAAAAATAAGTTATGGGGACTCAAACAAAAAATCAAATGGTGTCAATCTTTCAAACATACCAACCACACTGATCCATAGGTGCCCGGTTCTTCTCATCAACAGGAACAATTTCTGAGTGAACCTGTACTGGACGATTGATGGTGGCCTCATGCTCTTCAATGTGCCCTGTCGAAACGTGGGGAGCTTCCACCTTTCTCCTGGCAACTCAACCCCCCTAACCATTCTTTCAAATGTAGCACTACTTTGGTTGATATACATCTTGTGGTCCCACTGCTGTTTCCAGAACCTTACTGACACATCGATCCCCATGAGATATAATTAATTTGTATAGATTAATGCATCCCTCCAGCAGGCACCAAGCGTCATCTACCTGAGGGGCAATGAAAACAGTAGGCTTACTGCACGCACCTATCACACAAAAAGTTTCTACCCAAAGCTAATCCCAAGGCTCTTCTTGTTGGGCAGCAAAGGGTTCTCCAGCGAAGAAAGTCCAGCACACCGTATTTGTCCGGTAAACGGGCAAGTGTAGCTAAGGAGTTCAATTAGAAAGTCATCCATGGCATGCAGGTACCCATTTATGGTTCTTTAGCCATGACATGGTTCAATCATTGGCATTGTTTTGCCCATAGTTGTAACATGTTGCATGGGATCCAGGAGGCAAGAGTACCAACTGGACTTCGAACTTCTTATGACAGTAACTGTGGTCACAACAACTCAACAGCCTTCAACCTTGGACTTTAAGAACCATACGTGGTCTTTTTCTGAAACATGTTGAACCCAAATGTGCCATGTGGAGGCTTCCACGAAATAGTTCCACCAGCCCCAAGCCAGGGACCCCCAAGACTTGGCTGACAAACCCACTGTAATGGGAATATGTTGTTCGTTTGAAAGCACCCATGAATGGGGGTATTGACATGGGGGCTAAGGCAGGTCTCCCATATATCGGATTGAAAACCTCCAAGTACCATATTATTTTCTTAAAGATAATATAACTATGATTTCAACATATCACCTTCCTATCCTAACAAAAGCTATATATATAATATATATATTATGATAACAAGAGCTATATATACAGTGACAGGCCGGTTGGCCGCACATGTATGCCATGCCGCAAGACCCCCCCAGTTTTTGAACAACCACACCATCACGGGACCCTATCATACCAAGGCACATTTTTTGGGCGTCCTCATACAAGTCACCTAGATCATCCTGATCCCTGAAGTAGCCGGGCAGAGAATGTGTCATGGTAGGGCTTGGGAACATATTGAACATCCAGAGATAAAATGGAACACATTCAGAAACCAAGGGGGGCACTCACTCGTGAAACCATTGCAAATTCCCTTGGTGTTCAGGGCGCCAAGCTTTTCGGAGAACTTCATCAAGTGGGAGTCAACGTCATTGGCGCGGTTGATGATCCTTGGCTGGCGAAGTGGCAAGGTCTAGCCTGTAAAATGGCAATAGGGAACAAATGGGAATCAACATTGTGTTCACAACATGCCAACAAAAGTAGCTAAGATTCTGCTTGGAATTTTCTGGTGCATCAGGGTCAGCCTCAAACCCTTCAATCAATTGCTGCATTTTTACTTGCCACTTACCTAGGCAAGTCAACACCTTAGTAACGTAGCAGCTGGGAAGACCATCTTCGTCCATCAGTGGCCACGTCATCTTCTTTAGCACGGTCTTAGTTCCCTCTGCCCCGTCAGCGTCGATGCAAATAGTGGGGTCTAGCCAGGGCAATCATGAGAAGATTGGTCTAAGTGTGCCAAATGTTAACTTGAGTCACTCGAGGGACATATGTATATTGCATTTATATACTATATATAGGGCTGAGTACTTCTTACCAAAGAAAAAACTAGTATAAGTAGACTGCCTGTATCATCTTCTTCGAACTCTGCCATGTCAGGCATGAATTTGTCCTTCTTCAAAGCATCATTGTAATCCTCTTCTGATATGTCCTCCTCTTCTTCAAGAATCTGTCTCCTCCTTTTCCTTAGCACTGTGGTTTGAAATGCTTTAACTTGTTATTCCCCGCTGTCTTGTCTTGCTCAAAGTCAAGAGCACCTTGCACAAACCGCACAAACCATAGCCGCGATCAAGCAGCAACATGCGACCCTGCGCGGGTTTCTCAACCCAATAAAGCTTGACGTGCTTCTCGTACCGGTCACGCCTGTAGCATCCGCATCTCAAAGTCTAGGTGCTTTGAGACGGTCATGGGCGTGTGTATCAAAGAATTCATGCTAGCCATGCATGGTGCGCAGGGAACACCTTAAGATGTGCTTGCATATCAGCCAAGGCACCGGATCCACCCCCTTTGCTTGGCACAAGTCTCCTTGACTGCTTTGATTCTTTCCCTTAGTAAGCATGCACATGCAAATATAAATATATTTAATGTTTAATTGTAACCCCTCTGTTTCCACACTTGACATGTCATGTATACTGCATGGAAAATAGTCAGCCTACCCGCAGCGAGCTCAATCAAATATGCACACATTAAACACACTTGGGTTGAAATGTTGCAGCAAAAACACGTGGGCATCTTATCATCCACCATATCTGCCTCGCTCATAAACCGACCATCCAACCACAAGTCTTGCTCATTGATACTTTCGTTCTTGCGCTTGCATCGCTTGATGAAGGCCTCCTAGCCAACAGGGTTTTACTCTAAAACCATATTGGGAAACATGTTCCAAACAGTTCAATGTATATATATATATAATATGTATATATATCTATATCTATATATAACCCCACCTTATCGTGTGAACTTGCCGCCCACATCTTGAGCACACGTTCCCGCCCTCCACCAGCGATGTCTTTGTATTCGTCCACAACCTCCTGTGGAAGTAGTAAAGACCCGTCACTGCGTGGTTGCATCATACGGCGAAGAGACTTGTCCGTGTTGCTTTCCCCCCGACGCTTCGTCACCTCAGAAAACGATCACACAAAGGGCCGGGGTTAGCAGGGGTATCTTTACATCACAGCAAGCTCTGAGCAAACCAGGAGAGAACATAACCAAGTTGCAGCGTTCTCACCATTACTGGAATTCGGGGATAGGTTTTCGAGATTTTCAATGGACTTCTTGGACAGGATATTCTTTTGCAATCCATGGATACTCTTGGGCTGGACGGACTCATCTGGTTGAACGTTGCCAAGCTCGGGCCCCTCCTACAGTACCACAATGCATTAACCAAGTCTAGTTAACGTCATGATTTGCTACATGTCCAAGAAGTCTAGCTAACCCTTAAAAATCATGGGCTTTAAACAACCGCTACATCTTCAACTTGGAACCCAAAAGTGTAAAAAAACAATGGCAGCCAATTGGTGTTTTAAAGGGCCAAATAAGCTATTGAGTATATACCGCTGTTCTTGGTGGCAAAGTTTGGTGTACTATAGATGATATAGATGACATGAAATTCTGTATATATATTATAATGCTGCATGATATTGTTCGACCATTCTATATATGAGTTATAGTCATTACTTGAATCGAAACCTTCACCAATGTCTCCTTGGAGCCTTCTACAGGGGTCACACTGGGCACATTGGACACATTCTGATCCGCAAGTGCAAGGGCAAGCATTGTAGCATAGGAATCAGCCACAGGCTCCTTGAAAACAAACATATGCCAGCATCAAACCATTTGAAACACATACAGAAAGTACATCAGAAACATGCAGATCGTAACATGTTTGGTATATAAGTCAGTGGCAGTCCTCTTCCTGTAAGCTAGAGAAATACGGATCTTGCACTGCAGTGAAAGCATCATCATCCATGTCCTTGGCCACCCCATGCTGAATATAAATTTGACAATCTAGATTGTACATGTTGTTTTGATAATGTATTGCATGCCACCTTTAGGGAACTGCACATGTACAACCCCATTGCTTCATTCCCAAGCATCTCCCTGCAAAGAGCCATCGTGTGGCATGTGCTCAGGAACAGCATCAGCGCTCGGGCCAACCTAAGCAGCCAGCGACAGCCACTCGGCACGGGGAAAATGGTAATAGACAAAATAGATACCAGTAGACACATCATCAATTTAAAGCTATTATTGTAAGGGCTACTTCCGAGTCCTTGGGGAAATCAACTTTATAATACTTCATGGGGAGGTGTGCTTGTCTTAGTGATTTTTACTCTTTATCTGTAACATGATAGGCAAAGGGAATCATACAAGACAGTATAAAAACAAGATGTGGTACACACAACCCTCCAAGGAATCATCAGTTCATGCCCTCAGAATGGTTTAAGTTCTCACTATCTTCCGGTCAGATCATTTTCCAGCAATGGAGAAAATAAAAGTTCATATGTTGATTCTTTAACTTCCCAAAACCACTAGTTGATTTGTAAAATATGAATAAGCAACCCGTTAACAAAGGTTTTTAGCAAGAAACATCATGGTCATTGGCATTTGCAGGCTCATGCTTGTCTCCACATCCCTCCATATCCTGTGAGCTATCCTCTGTGTCATCACATGATTGGCTTCCTGTTGACACCACCCCTGACGGTGATAAGACTGCAGGGATTGTGTCATCATCTGGTCCAGCGTGTGTAGGATCAGATCGCACAGGGGTAGGAATGGTTGCAACTTGATCTTCCATACTGACTTTCAATGCCTCCCAGGGCGCATCAGTGGTATTAACATTATTATGTTCCCATTTCTCCATATATACTTTGTAAGCTACACATTGTTGGGCTTCCCCATTTCCATCTCCCCCAAAAAAAAATACGGAGGTCAACAATCATGATTGACTATTCAGTCTTACTTACACTCGCAAACCATCCCCAAAGATTACGGCACCTCTAACTTCGCTAGTTCTTCAAGAAGTTCTTGGGTAGATTGCTCATCTGGAAGACCTTCGGCCCTCTCTACCATGCTAACTCCAGCAACCAGCGTTTCGCTGGAAAAAACACGGGAAGGGAGATTGCAGACCATATGCAGTAGGCCTACCTGTACACAGTTGGAGCCTGATATGGCATCATACATGGGAAATTCATGGAAATGCATTTTTTATCAAATCTGATAGGCCCAAATTTGATGCCCGGCAAATTCCGCCTCGTTCCCGCCTGTTTCCGCCGCGTTCCCGGCAGATTCCGCCTCTAATTTTTGGGGTTTCTTCCTAATTTATCCAAATTATCATGCATGATATTTTTCTTGTAATAGGGACATATATAATTATCATGCATGATAATTTTGTTTTTCCAATATAAAGGGTGCATTACATAATATTCTAAGAGACACTTATATACAATTATCATGCATGATATTTTTCTCTTTCAAATTAATACATTGGGTTATATTTACAATAATTATTCAGACGGGTGACAATTATATACCATTATCATGCATGATAATTTTGCTTTTCCAATATAAAGGGTGCATTACATAATATTCTAAGAGACACTTATATACAATTATCATGCATGATATTTTTTTTTTAAATAATACATTGGTTTATATTTATACAATAATTATTCAGACGAGTGACAATTATATACGATTATCATGCATGATAATTTTGCTTTTCCAATAAAAAGGGTGCATAACATCATATTCTAAGAGACACTTATATACAATTATCATGCATGATATTTTTCTCTTTCAAATTAATACATTACGGGTTATATTTACAATAATTATTCAGACTAGTGACAATTATATACGATTATCATGCATGATAATTTTGCTTTTCCCATATAAAAGGTGCATTACATAATATTCTAAGAAACACATATACAATTATCATGCATGATATTTTCTCTTTCAAATTAATACATTGGGTTATATTTACAATAATTATTCAGACGAGTGACAATTATATACCATTATCATGCATGATAATTTTGCTTTTCCAATAAAAAGGGTGCATTACATCATATTCTAAGAGACACTTATATACAATTATCATGCATGATATTTTTATCTTTCAAATTAATGCATTGGGTTATATTTACAATAATTATTTAGAGGAATGACAATTATATACGATTATAATGCATGATAATTTTGCTTTTCCAATATAAAGGGTGCATTACATCATATTCTAAGAGACACTTATATACAATTATCATGCATGATATTTTTATCTTTCAAATTAATACATTGGGTTATATTTACAATAATTATTTAGAGGAATGACAATTATATACGATTATCATGCATGATAATTTTGCGTTTCCAATATAAAGGGTGCATTACATAATATTCTAAGAGCCACTTATATACAATTATCATGCATGATATTTTTCGCTTTCAAACATATAGGGTTACTGAAAGACAGGAATTTCCTTCCACTTGATGCTGCACCAACCCAATCAATATCATAGGCCCCCAATTTGACATGGGTACTTTTCACACCACGCAGCCCCTACCCCTGGATGGTAATGAAGTTGACGATGATACTGATGATTAGGATCATGATCATGACGATGACAATGATTACAATGAAAATGATGATGATGATGATAGTGATGAAAAAGAAGGTGGTGATGATGATTATGATATTGATGACCGTGTTGATGATAATGATGATCGTGATGGTATATAGATGATGGCAAAGAAGAAGGTGATGAAGATGATGTTGAACAATACTATAGTGCTGGTTGATGATGAGAGTAATCTCAAAAGTATGAGACATGGAAATAATCAATTCGCATGAAATCCGTACAAAATAATGGTGATTAATTTCCATTGTGACGATGAAGATGCTGATAGTCATGATTATGATGAGTTTGATGTTGATGGTGCACCTATTTCCCTTGAATCACGACCCTCGGCCAGCACCGATCAAGGTATATTGTTTCGCTGCGATCTGCTCTGGAATCTACAGCTCCTTGCTACATTGACGAGGCAAGACCGTGGCTCTTGTTCCGGACGGTCTTTTTTCCTATGCAAAATTAGGCAAATCCCATGTCAAAAAGCCACAACCCAAATGTGGCTGTGAACCCCTGGGCTTCCCATCTCAAATTTTAAATTTGGGTAGGGATGACATCCCTCCACCCCATAGGGATTCGAAGAAGTTTACTGCCCCTAGCGTATTGGATCACCTTCCTCAGGTCAGCCTCTTCTTCCCAGGCTACGGAATCAGCACCCCATTGCATAGTCGTGTAGAGGTCCAGGATGGAAGAAGAAGGTACCTACCAGCTATACCCATAAGAATCTATGAGTTGGGTACTTTGTTCACAGGTTATCATATCATATGGTGATCAACCAAATCCATGTAGATGAAGAGATTCCCCCAAGTCACTTCTAAACACTCTTTTGATCACACCTTGTTCTTGACAACCGTTTGTTGCAAAAAACAACAGTATATATGTCATAACAAACTCAAAACATTCCCCAAAGGGGTACCTGTGCAAAGGCAAACCTTGAACATCCCGGCCTCAATTGGAAGCGGAATCTTTTCTGCACGGAATTTGGGAACCATGCTGACAAGTTTCCCAGCAAATTTGATAGTATATTGCCTGGGGCAGCAATGGGTATAGAAACAATTAATTAAAAGGAACATGTCATCCATGTGCGTTGTATCTGTTCAACAAATTCAGATCAGGCACTGGCTGGCTTTCAGGTGCTTGTTTCCTTTAAACTTGACCCTTCCCTTGGCATCCCTATAGCGTGTAGTCGTAGTTTGTGATCCAGCTTTGTCAGTTTTAGTCAAAGCTCCCAGATCCAAAGCACTGATAAGGGGGCTGTTGCTCCAGCACCACGTTCTCTTCCAACTTAGGCTTGAGTATTTACGCATCCAAAATGCGATCTTGTAAGTCTTAGTTGTTGGCTGGCCATCAACGAGTGAACTTTCAAAACATGAAAAAAACATATATGTGTGCAGATCGATAGTGGTTTTCATATGGAAATTGGATATACTGGATATACTGGATTTGGGAGTGGCTATTCCAACTATTTCCTCCCATAGGGTTTCGTAAAAAAAAAGAATTTGCTCCATGGAGTTAGGTGCGAACACACCGAACTTCTTGAGTTGCTCAAGCAGCCACACGTACCTCGGGTGCATCGCCAGGAGGCTGTTGTGCGGATTCTCCATGACATAGGTTCCACCCATGAGCACAGTGATGAGGATCAGAATGACCGACCTGCGGCAGGTTTGTTTTGTAGTCCCACGATTTGTTTCTAGGGGCAAGTTTGAACCCCCAAATTCCAAAATAGTTTCCATTGTCGACCCGGAATATATCACTTAAAGGAACACCCGTGGCCAGTGTCAAGGTTTCCCCTTTCCCCTTTGAGTACTGTACCTACACAGCGAAAGGATTGCAGGTTGAACATGATAACTTTCCATTTGAAGCAATATGGTTGGCAAGATATTTGGCCGAAAGGGGGGGCACATCCAACCATGTCATGGGTCACTGGTCATTTTCCCATACATGAAGGTATTCCAACACTAGCGGTCCAACTATCATGTGGGGTGTCGTATCTATTTTGGGACCATCAACACAATGGGGGGTAACATCATTATATCATAGAATCCTGTTGCGGTCAAATCAGTTGGTTCACTTGGGGGTGGCCAGCCCATGTAAAGTCTACCAGTGTATATACACCTGCAAGGGGTAGTTTTCCCGATTGGGTAATTGCCAGTACGTATTCCTAAGGGCTCCCAAACAAGTTGCTCATTGCTAAGGGGCATGCTTGGGTGTTTTGAAGTGGCCAGCCCACACGACCCATTCAATCTGCCACGAACAAGCACTATTCCACGTCAAACCACATATAATCAGAAATGGTTATGCCTCAAAAATCAAGGGGCCCAGTTGGAAATCCAGAAAAAACATTTGAAACTACAGGTCATGTTGGTCACCTTAGGGATATTCACATACCCATTTCACACATGCAGACCCCCATTTAATCAGAATCCACAGAACCCCGGCCCTTCCTCGAAGTGAGTTTATTCGATTTCCTCACATGAGGAAAATCCTCTGACCCACGCGGAGTCATGATGCTCCGCCAAGTGCTTCCACGGTTAACAGGAACCCAGGAAGAACAAACAATGGCGAGGAAGGAGACAATTTCCTCCCACTCGCCGAAGAGAAGGATGTGGATTCCAAGTCTCAGAGAGCAGAGGTCAATTCAAAACAAAGTCCACCATGGCTCCCTCAGAAACATATATCAGAATATAGTTACAATTTCATTCCCATCAAATTCAAATAGAAAAAAGGGAGTAGGTGGCAGCATTAACTATATATGGTGGAATGTAAGGGCACTTGTGACCATCAGCCATTCATCGGTAAGAGATATTTCTAAATAGAAAAACTGACCCAAAAGCAACCTAGTGACATCAACCCAGCATTTGAGTTGAGGTCCATGGGGCTTCGCGTATTGTGCTTTTTGGCGTATTCAGTCCCATATTCAATATCAACAGCAGCTGATTGAAAACCCACATGAGTAGCCAGGGCTGCTATACGTCCCACCCCACTGAAAAATTCGACCACCTGGTACTCAGATGCTTGGGACCGAGGTATCTCAAGCCACCACACCAAGAGCACCAATGTTACCACGATCTCAGCAGTGCAGAGGCCGCGTGTGGGAATGCTACAGGTGTAAACTTTAGGGTGGGGGGGCTCTCTTTGGATCAAATAGCTAAATCTTGAAAGGGATTAAATATAAGCTAGGGTGGCCACTCTGCAATGCAGTCCAGCCGCCTTTGGTGTGCCCAGACCAATCATGCGCTTCACCAGGATTTCAAACTGTGTTTGATTCATGGCTCAACCGGAACTACAGCTCAGGGATCCTTCACACAAGTTCCCATGAATATGCCAAAAAAAATGTTTGATCTACAGTGTGGTTTAATATATTATACTTGTTTGTTTTGAGTGGGGCTGCGTGACTCCCTCTAGGTGATACACAGGAGACAAAATGGCTAAGAGTCAAGGGCACAAAGCATGTGCAGCTAGCCAAATCGATCTTCCGAAAATGGTATCACAAATGGAAACTTGATTTGAAAAATCTGAATGAAGTTTCACACCAAGCCCATGCAACCCCAGTTATGTTTTTCTACCATCTTAGATTTGACCCGTGCTTGTCTAGACCACTAAATTACCCATAGCCCTGCTGGACAGCTGGTTAGGTTTTAAGTATAAAGAGAGAATCGGTTTTTGTTTCTAATATATGAAAACAATTCATAATATAATACTTCATTGATATTAGTATGTGAAAAAACATCATACATAACCGTAATCATACTGGTATCAAATATCATCATCAGATGTCAGAAAACATCCGGCCAACACAAGCCGGGCAAACTTGGCTGGGATTGCACCACCCCGTACTTTGCCAGATTGACGTTCCGGCTGCGAGGCATGCAGTTCAACCTGGCTGGAGGACTGTTGACCAAAAGATTGGATATGGGTCTCCATGGAAGGGGGTGTTCTCAGTGGGCATAGTTGGCATTTTTCTCCATCTATGGAATTGAAGACATGGTAAATGATATTAATAGCCTTGGGGGTCCAAGATATCTCAAGATAAACCCACATTTCCACTGTTTCCCCTCACACCGCGAAGCTTCGACACATGTAATTTGGCAGTGTGTCAAGACAACACACTAGGCCCTTGGATAAAGGAACAAGATATGCAAGAATCAATGCAACTCCGTGTTTGGGTTGCTTGAAACACCCAACGCAGGAACAGCACATGTAGACAGCTTTCTGAAGCAATCTACTGTACCTAGAAAAGACACGGCTATGTCCAAAGCTTGGCCATAGCTTCCCAAAAGGATCTCTCCAAACAACATCGATCGCTGCTCCTGAATCACATCCTAGGACTGCTCAACAACTGGGAGGTAGGCTTCGTCGATGCAAAGGCCGGAGTCAAGCAAGAAATTGTGAACCTCCTCTTCGGCTGCAGCACGGAAGACTTCACCATACTTGCTGGCGCAAGCCCCCTCATCATCTTCATTCTTCAAGTCATCTTCCAGCTGCCGAACCCATGGGTTCTCGGGAAATTTCTCCATGCACCAGTCCCACCAATGCACCTGATAGCAGATGAAATTACAGCAACTAATAACAACAGCAAATAGGACAACAAGAAACCCAGCCAGAACAATTGGAGAACAACTACAATGATGATAAACAGAATACAAACTGAAGGCTGAAATATAGAAAAAAGAAAACAGGACTGAACACCCCAACCCTGGTCCAATTCATTTTTCCCCCCGGCCTCAAAGAGACCTTTTGACACACGGAGGGCATCGATGTAAGGTCCAAGCACGCGCTGATAGACTCCCGAAATTGCTTCCCAACGCTGCTTTGCAGGAAGCGTCTTGGGGCAGCACCTGCGTGCAAATGAACGGCCATTTGCAGACTCCCCAGCCTTTGCCCGCTTGCGCGCTGGCTGTTCAGCAGCACGAGGCGAAGCATCACCTCCAGCTTCAGGTCCAGAAGGTCCAGCTTCAGGTCCAGAAGGTGGCCCTTGTAAATCCTGCAAGGTATGATTCGTTAAACGCCCAAGTTCGCCCAAACTGAAGGTAAACACACCCATCAAAATTTAAACTTGAACCCCAACCCTCTCCTCTGCGACTTCGTCCCCCGCAGCACTGGTCTCAGCACATGGCTCTGCAGCCACAGACCTTTTCCTGCTCCTTGATGACTTGGCCTTGGCCTTGGCCTTGGCCTTGGCTTCCACTGCGGTCCTCTTGCGCCGAGTAGTCTTGGGCTTCGGCTTCACATCATCCACATTGTGTTCTTCCTCCTCCCCACTAGACTTCACAAGATCAACTTGGTCACCACCATCAGCTTCGTCACCACCATCAGCTTGGTCACCAGGAACAACTTGGTCAGCACCACGGCCCCGCCCTCTCCCTCGTCCTCGTCCTCGTCCTTTCCCAGCACCTCTCCCTTTGGAAGACTTGGGCTTCAACTCCCACTGGTCAACCCTCATTGTCACTGGTGGTTCCTGGTCACCTTCATCATCATCAATCACCTCAGCTCCTGTTTCAGCTTGAAGGCGGCATTCAGGTTCCGGAACTGAAAGTGCTGGAACTTCTGGTTCTGGAACTTCAGGTGCTCGATCGGCTTCGGGGTGTCCACTGGTTTCAAGGGGAACTTGCTGCGAAACCTTGGTCTTGGCCTGGACGAAGATGTCAACCATCTTCTGGTGGATTGGGGTCTCCCAGCCTTGCGGAACGATGAGGACAGGCGCCCTTTCCCTGGGTGCAGGTGTAGGTGATGGAGCCTTTGGGCAAGGATCTGCAGGGGGCTGCTCAGCCACAAGAGGTTCTTGGCGAGGATCTGCCACAGCAGATGCAGCAGAAACATCTTGGCCAGAATCACCTGCAGGGACTTTCTTGGATGTGGATTTAAAAAAAATGACCCTGCGGTTGAACTGAACATGTTCTAGAAATTTTGTCAGCCCACCTCTCTTTGCCATTGAAAATTCATGGGCCAGAGATCTGCAAAAACCAGGCGCATGCACGGGTGTGGCACATGACCCTTCGGGTGTGGCAACTGACTCCTGGGAGTCAAGATCCACAAGTGCTGGTGAACAAGGTTCCCTCTCCATCATCGCAGCAGCAGCCTGGGTCGCCTCAAATGGCAAGGTTTCATCAGAATCTTTGGCAGGCTGCTGCTTCTTCATGAGCAGTTGCCTCAAGCAAATGTTTGACCAAACCAAGACCACAATTCCTAAAAGCAAAACACAGGTTTTTGTTCTACAACCAATTTTTCAACCCAACCCCCAAAAAAGCTTTCCTATGCCAATGCGCTTGAGTTGACGAATTTTCTCCTCCACATCCTTGACAGTCATGGCCTGATCTAACTCCACAAAGCCTTTCACAGGAGCTGGTGGGGGCATCTCAGGTTGCCCTTGACCGGGAACAGGGACGGGCTTCATCTCAGGGTCAGCTTGTTCAGGAACAGGTACCTCACTTGACATGGTAGGTGCTGCCAAGGGCAAGGGCTCCTCAGGCAAAAGGTCTGGGTATTCCGGTTCCAGGTACTCATCCTCAGCTACGGACTCCATTGCCTCATTCAAAGCAGCCATAGTAGAGGTTGCATACTCCTTCAGATCGCCAAAGATGATGGCAGCCTCGCTGCAAGCATCAGGGCCATCAAGGCTATAGGGATCTGACTTCACCTTGACTTCCATGATGATGCTGAGATCCCCAGCTTCATCACCCGAATCCTCCAAATCCACAACAGGCACAGGATCACTGACAGAAGTCGGCTTGGGGGTTTTGACACTCCACCACTTGAACAGTTCCAGGTAGAAATCGTTGACCCCATGCTCCTGTCCAAGGCTTAAATGAGCAGAGCATTTTGAATCGATTTTGCCAAACCCTTAAAAACCTTTTGGGGAATAGTGGGGAGAATAGGAAAATATCTAGAAACTTATTGTCTTGAGTTGATGCGCTCTGCGCTGAGGACTCTTGACCAAGGTTTTGTCAAAGCCAGCCCGGCGACACCCGTAGGAGAACAATTTCTTCACACCCCATGAGTCACATGCAAGTTGGGCCACATCTTGGGGGATAGCACAGCATCGGCGCAGCGCTGCAACCTAGACAGGGCATTTAGTCAACAGTGGGTTGCCTTAATTGATACCCCAAACTGGTTGCTCACAGTATGTAATTTCTTTTGTGAAAGATATCTTTTAAAAATGTATATATAGCAATATAGTCCATTTAATCCCATATAGATTTGGTATCTATAATATTGTTGTGACCCCACCTGTGCTCTCATCACTGTGATCGACGGTGTTTTGGGTGTGCTCTGCGTAGGACACCACCAGCCTGCCATGATGGTCATGATGTGATTGTTCATCGCCAAAGCTGACATGGAGGCCTGGCCAACCATCTCGTTGCCTGACTTGTTCTTCGGCCAGACTAGCAACTTGCCAGCATTGAAGCGGAGTCGTTCACGGATGGAGAAATCACTTTCCCACAACTTGGCCAACCCTTCATCAGCAACCACGGGAGTTGTAACACCTGTTGTAGGTGATGACGTAGAAGCACCCGCCATGGGATCCAGATCAACAGCAGTGATCAAAAGTTTGCTAGCTAGCCCATGGTCACATGTCAAAAATGTTGGGATTTCTTTAATCATGCTTTTACATCAGCATTGATGTGGCGATGTGTTTGCCCCAAAATGCTTGACACAGTCTTTTCTATATTCAAACCCTTGGAGAGAGAAAATTGCTCATGAAACCGAAGATGTTCCCACCCCTCAGTGTGGAAGCCTGCCAACATGAGGCAGCATCATGCGGTGGTATTGCTGAAACATGTCAGCAGTACTTGAGCTCGCGCCAGCTGCTGAAGATAGCGCAAATGGAACCTGGCAACGGAATCAGCTTTGAAATATGGTTTTAAACGCTGGGTCTCTTTGGGCAAACATATCAATATTTGTGTCAATGACAACCCATATATTAAACACCAACTGCCCATCGATTGGCCCCAGAGAGTCGGTTTTTGGCTTTGTCCTGCCTCGTGGCTGCCAATGTGCTAGCACAGACTGAAGAAGCAGCAGCGCTGCCCAGAGACAAATAGAGCGCACATGAGCGCACGCAGCAGCAAAGGATGACAACTAATTATACGAACTTTGGGGTGAAATTTTCCATCCAGTTCATATCAACTCCCACAGGTTTATCTTGAAGGATTCTTTTAAGATGTTCGAGGCAAGCCCTGTGGCAGCTCAATGGTGGTTGATGGTTCATTGTTAAATGTCCTGGGATCATACTTGGATATGTGAATCCCTTTAAGATGGGGTCCATTCATCCTGGTCCCCTCGCAGAGCCATTGAAGCTGGAGGCAGGGTGGCCATGGACCCTGAATGCTGGCTATCCATATCCTAATGTAAGTGAAAGTTATGGAAAACTAAGAAACGCCTCTACCATTCAGGAAATGCCTCTGATTTTCCAAAGGCGCCTTTTGCCAAAGAGGTCAAAATTTGACCCCCTTAGGAAGATCTAGGTATATATCCAAACTCAAAAGCTCCCAAGATTATCCAACATGAAGTGGCATTCTAACTGGCATTATAACCCCTACAACTTACTGCTGCGTTTTACGTAGGGTTGCTGGATGGGTTGCTGGGGGTTGCTGGGATGATGAAATTGATTGTTAGCCGGTCAGTGGATCATTCCCGAAAATTCCATGCGTAAAACGCACCAGTAAGCAATGACATCAATGGCCACCCAATGGCCATTTCAGGAACCTAAACCGGAGGTACCTACCATATATAAGGCTGAAAAATAAGGCCTGTGTAAGGGAATATCCCCGCAAAATATGGCCTTATATGGTACAGGACCTCCATTTTAGGATCCTGAAATTCCCATTGATTATGGGTGTTTCCATAAATGGGGGTACCCCAATAGCTGGGTGGTTTATAAGGGAAATTTCCGATAAAATGGAGGCTACCCCCATTTCTGGAAACCCCCATTTCTGTTGGGTTAACTCCCCAGTGTCGTACTTTTCCTTGACCAAGGTTTGACACAACGATAGGTAGTGATAGGTAGTGATGTGGGACCCTGCTGAAAGGCAATTTGCAAATCGCCCGGCAAGGTACTCCCAGAAACACTCATTTAGTGTTGAGCGGCTTCATCTTTGGGGGGGGCCAAACTGGAAATGTTCATACTGCATTGGCTATTTATATACCCACGTTGCAAGATGGTGAAACAATGCTAAACCATCATTTTGGATGGTTGAACCATTCTACAAAAGAAAAGTCCTCATCCTCTTCCGAAAGGCTCTTCTTGTATAGCAGCCTCAGGCAGGTTCCACTTGCAAATCAAAGGGATGTATCACCAACAAGAATACCAATTTTAACCTGCAAACGATTGCGACTTCACCAGCAAAACCAAGATGTAACCAAAATTTTGGTATCAATCGATCTGATACGAACTCTATTTATGTTTTTTGGACATTTTCGTTGAGGAAGTCCTTGCTTTTGACCGTCCAAACATCGTGGAGCCCCGGGTCATCCCAGGTTGGAAGGCCCTTGAAGCTGCAGCTAGGATAGAAAACCCTGAAAACTGGGTGCGAAGTGGGAACTTCCATCCCAAATGCTCCATAATCCTGAAAAAAAATACCAACATTTACACCAAAAATGACCCAGTCAAGTAGGCATATGTATCATACATGGACCTTCTAGAATGGGCCATGGGCATAATATTGAAAACATATCACCAATTGTTCCACCTAGTTACCAATATATATATATACATGATATATTAACTATCATATAACATCATACTAATATATATGGTATATCCGATACTTAATGATAGTTACCACTTGGGTTAAATATACCAGCACCACGGAGCAAACTGGTCTGGTTTTCCCGAGGTCCCAGCACCCCAGACGAGAGGAAATACATCGCTTCCGCCTGGCCGCAACAACCCCCAATTGTCTGGGGGAAGGAACGCCATTGGAGGTGCAAGAGGGAAAAATGCAAGTAAAACGAGCAGCTGTTTGGGGAAAACATTGGAAAACCAGTGTTTAAAGCTTAACTGCCAAACCACAACATGATTAACACATATCAACCATCTAAACTTGGACCGCATTTATCCATCATCTTGATGTGCAATAGCATCCTTGGCCATAGTGGAATATGATGGGATACAACGGGATACAAGAGCCTAAGGGGATGTCCTCAAAGGAAACCATGTTCAGTGCCATCTTTTGGCTGCGAACCCCATCAAAATTCAAAATGTGGTTCTTTAGTTTGAAACCCATGGATCCCATCACCAAAAATATGCAGTTCTGAAGGGGAATATAAATGACGTTAAACGCAAAGTACCTATGGCTCAGCAATACTCAACATCAACCCATTGGGTGGCTGCAATGCATCTGAACAACACCGGAAATTCGAGAACATCCCCCCAAAAAACACTGGTTGATCATGATTTTCCCCCCATGAAACTTGTAACATTTTAGGTATTCCAGTTGGCAAATCCACCTATCATTTTTTGGGTTATAAGAGTTATATGTCTGATCGTATCCAACGAAATGGTTGGTTGGTTTGATACCTCATTTCTTCTGTTACCAAAATCCAGGAAAAAACATCTACAACTATATATGTATGTATAGACTTGTATATATACCAACTAAGCTGAACCTACCATGTTTTCATCATTATTGTCCATCATATGAGCTAGGTTTATCTTATTCTACCCACATTTTCCCCAGGTGAATTCCAAACTGTCCCTCGTTAAGCGCCCCATTTGCATCATTAAAAAACCTCGACGCAACAGCACAATGTCCACCTGCTCTCCGGTGACGAAGAGGAAGTCGTTGTGCGCCAGTTGCTTCGTGGTTAAGGCCTGGCGACCGTAAGGACGCGACAGGTGGAAGGTGAGGCCGCGTCGAACATGGTGAGTTTAACAAATGGGTGAAGTTAAGGAAGAAGTCATGGAGATTTATATATGATTTATGATAGCTAGACTGTTAACTTGGTGTATTTAGGTTATTTTCCCACTATAAGTGAATTCTATTGGATTGATGGTGGATATACCTAAACTAATTCATAGGGGTTTCTAAACCACAAGAACAACTCGGGGTGCCCACCCTAGCCATTGCAGGTGGGCAGCACCCTGGGCCCCCCAAATAATCCCAAATACATAGCCGACATAGCCATTGCCAAAAGCACGAGAAAAACCTGGGTTTGTCCATAAATTGGTGGAAATTCTGCCAATATACATCGATCTCTGCCCAGAAAAAATGCCAGTGAATATGAGAAACATGTTGGGAAACACATTTTTCGGGGGACCTCGACGAGGACAAACATGGACAAAGCCACCTTTCAGACCCGGCCGTTCCCGGGGCCCACCGGCCCGGCCGTTCAAGCACCTTGGTGCACAAGCGCTGCAACACGATGGTCCCGTTGTTCTCCATGTTCTCGAAGAGCGGGTGGATGATCTGAACAGCGAAGATGACGAAGGCTGGATGCTGGGAAGCCAACCCCTGACGGTTTACAGGAAAGATGTCAAGGAACATCCCAAGGTTTCATGGTAAAACATGGTAAAACCATGTAAAAACTGAGGTTTCCTGTCGATGTTCATAGATTTTTCCTCAGCCCATTGCTAACTGACTGCTGGTTTTGTCCAAAATAAATGGACTATCAAAAACTGTAGCTCGTTGTTGGTGAAATTTTGGACCCACCCTTGGTTGATCAAGTATACATCAAAATACAAATGAGGCACCCTTTGCGCTGTCAAAGTCTGATTCATGACCCCCTCTACTTTGGAGGAAACCTCACATCCAATAGACTCCAACAGATTCAAACCTACCTGCATATGCCTCATCCTACTTCACCATACTTACCTTTCCAATCCACAAACCCACCCTGCAGCTGACTAAGTGACTCACAGTCGTTTATTATTGAGATGGTGCCTATCCATCCAAATTACTGGGTCTTCCTAGGTTAGGGGTGCAACCCACTTAGTAAATGGACATCAACCATCTCATAACCCACTTACACACGGAACACGTGTACTGTATCTTTGTATAACTATGAGTAGGTGCTTTATTCACAACATCCACATCATATCACATTGTATCATATCATCCATATATACACCTGGTAAATGCTGGTAACAAATTACATAATCCATATACATATATACATATATATATATATGTACCTGGAACAGGTTGGTAACAGCTTAACACATTCCATATATAATAAATAAACAAACAACTAAATAATATAATATATATATATCCACCGTGTTGAAACGATTCACTTAGCAACCTAATCTTTTCCGACATAAAAGGCTCATCATAAAAGGCTCCTCGACCATCCCACGCCCCACGCCCTTCGCCCAAGCGGCTAAGTGCGGTTTGTTCATCTCGAAGGTCAGCTCTCCAAGGAGCTGCTCCTGGGGTCTGCTGAGATTGGTGAATCACTGGGCTCAATAACCGCTGATTTCATGGAATTTGACTGATATTATAATGGGATTATAGTGATTTAATGGGATGTTATAGTAATTTAGTGGGATTTTATAGTGATTTAATGGAATTTGACTGGTATTTTAATGGGATTATAGTGATTTCATGGGATATTCATGGGATATATCCTCTGGTGAACGTTTACATGGCTATGGAAAATCAAGATTTTTAATGGGTAATTGAACTATCAATGGACATTTTCAATAGCTATGTTAAATTACCAGGGGATAATCACTGGCCAATAACTGGTCAATGATGGTTAATAACTGGTTAATCACTAATAAGTAGCAAATAATGGTTCATAACTGGTGATGAATGGTGTGAATCACTGGCTAATAGGTGACAAATAACTGATAGCTGGTTGTGAATCATAAATGGTATAACATGTCTTAGCGGGTAATAGTTATAAATATAATTGGTTAATCATAACTGGTGATGAGTGGTTCAGAACTGGTTCTTGATTAACAGCTTTGCAAAGATTAATTTTTCCTTACACAACTTCCAAGTACAGTTGAGGAAAAAGCGAAACTTTGAGCAAACAATTACATAGTGTTCTTATAGTGTTTGAAGTACAGTCCAAGTTGAATGCAGTAAAGTGAAAGTTGAGTGAAGTTGTTCACATTTTGCGAAGCAGCAACTGGCAGCAACATCTAACCAGTTTTTTTAATTGTTTAACATGTCTTTGAGGCAAATCGGATATTGAAGCAAAACGAGTAGCCAAAAACAAGGCAAGCATCGTCATCACCCAAGGTTTACCATGATCTCATTGGGAAGGTTTGGGTTCAGATGCACACAGGGTGCAAGGGTGCCCCCTGCCGCTGTCCCTAACCTGAGCGGAACTGCGCTGAGCCATTGCAGATTCCGCGGGCATCGCGTGCGCTTTGCGGGACGCTTTTGCCTTGAGGCTGTGGTCCTGGGCAGGCCACTTCCTCTGATCTTCCTCGAGTTCATCCTTTGGTTTTCACCGGGTTGTTCTGGTTGATTTGCCCCACAACATTTTCACTGCCAGGCTTTGTAATTCTGTGGTTTGACCTTGTCACTGCTTTTACATCCCTCGGCATTCCCTGAAGTTTCACTTCGGGACGGGTATCTTCGGTCTCTGCCTTAACCGGAGTGGATTTTGTGGTGTATGAGCTCCTCTTTGCTCTCAATTTTGGTAATTTTACTTGCTTCATCTACTCATCGTGACTTTGTCTACGCACAGAAGACTGGCCAGGAGGAAAAGAGCCAAGGCTCGCAGAAACTGGTGGCTGTACCGCAAAGGATACATTCAGCTCACTGCTCTGCAATTGAAGCATTTGAAGGCCTTGTTGGCCCCCCATCATTCCAAAGACAGTTCCTTCCTTCAGCTCATTCAGTCAGCAATGGATGCAGATTGGAACGGGCCGTGGAAGTGTGCCAGCTGTGGCAAAACGAACGGCAAGAAAGCTGCGTTTTGCGACAGATGTGGAGACACGTGGGACAATGGAACGCCTCACGATACACAGCAGAAATCCAACACAGTTCAGGATGGCTGGACGTACAGTCGTTGGAAAGACTGGCAATCCAGCGCATATCGGAATTGGGAAGACTCCTCAGCTTCATCCAGAAGTTCGTCAAGGAGACAACCCGCTCAACAGAAGCAAACCAACCGTCGAAAGAAGAAACGAGGACAGCCAAAAGTTCCAGCCCCTCCACCCAAGGGTCGAGGCAAGGGAAAAAAGGCTGCTGGACGCGATGGGCAGCAGCATTTGCCGCCCTTGCCACCACCTCCAGCTCCACCCCCATGGCCTACACTGGATTCGGCGGCATTGTTGGCGACCAACACCAACACTGTACCTCCAACAGATCCGAACACTTTGGCAGTCACTCATCAGTTACAAGCAGACAATCGAGAGTTTGCCCGCCTCCTACGGGATGCTTATCCGGATGTGCAGTCGCGCCCACCAGAAGCGGCCGCAGCCATCGACCGTGCAGAGCAAGGCATGAAGAAGAGTGTCACGAAGTCACTGCATGTGGCTACGTCAGCCCTCGACAAAGCCCAGAAATTGCTCACCGAAACTGCAGAAGCGCGCAGGATTCACCGCAACAGTTGGTTGGCTCATCTCACGGAAAGCATCAAGACTTGGGAATCGCAGCTCGAAACTTACCGCAAACATGGTGCGGCTCTCCACGAGGTTGCTCAGAAAGCAAGAGCAGATATTGCAGCTGCTCGGGCCGATATTCAGCGACTCAGTACCCAAGAACCAGGGGACAGCTCAGCATTAGCAGCGGCCACCATTGCGGTCGCCGACGAAGGTCAGGTCGAAGACCAAACCGATGCCGACGAGGAGAGACTCAGAGCACAACTTCAAGGAGTTCTCCAATCCTGTGCAGGTTCTTTGGGCGTGGCAATCGCTCCAGCTCGAGGTACAAACCATCATTTCAGACGAGGAGAGAGACGTGGAACGTGGCCACAACAAACGTCCACGTTCTGTCGAACCGGGTGCCGGAGTACCCTCCTCGTGAGGGTTGGCAGTGCAGGGTCAGTTCCATTTGTGTATGAACTGCATGAAGCCACAGGTATGTGCCGAGATTCGTGGATGGTTGAGGCCTATGGTGCTAGTTTTTCACAGCACTGTGCAGCATGCCATCCGTGGACCCCAAGTCGGTATCTTTTGCTCCCATATTGTCATTCAGTTTGCTTGGAAGAACGTTTTCAGAACATCCATACTGCAGTTGACAAAGCGCTCAAGCTCCGTTTTTCAGTTTTGTGTGATGACTGGAGTGTAGTGAGGAAACACTTGCTCTCAGAACCCAGCAATGGGGAGGGTACGGTAGTCTGCTCCCCATGCACAACAGATCGTCCTCAAAACACCGGTAAGGCATTTGGCTTTTCTAGGAGGAACAAATTGAAGGGCTTAGTTTGTTTTTCTCCACATGTCACTGTCTGTCATGATCATGCTCAGCAGGTCTTAACGTCAGTTGATTTGGATGCCTTCCACTTTTGGGAAGGGAAAACGTGGAAGCTTAGAAAGCGCAAAACCGGTCATGCTCTAGGGTTTGCATGCCGGGTCTCCCAACTTTGTGAGGTGATCGACTCGGACCGTACATGTGATGCATGTAGGCATGACATGGGCCCACGATGTTCACTTTTGCAAGAATCCCAGGAACCGCTGTCGCTTCCGGCCGTGTTGATCCGGGATCACTGCGATGATGTGCACAGGTTTGTAGGGTCTCATGCCACTGACGATGTTCACTCTTCAGTCTTAGGTGAAGTTTCCAATTTTTCTGATCAGCCTCAAGGGTCCCAGGAACCGCTGTCGTCTTCGGCCGTGTTGATCCGGGATCAAGATTGTACGCATTTTGAACCTAGCAATTTGCTTGAGAGTTGTGCCCCAAGAATTGCATTAGGTGACATTACCAACATTTCTCAATGTTTTGACAAAACCTCCGATCATGCATTCATGGCCTTGATTGATGAAGACGTAGCTTCGTTTATGCAGACGACAAATCCAAAATCCACTACATGCAAGCAATCGCCATTTCCTGATGATGGAAATCCAATCTTGGAAGGGGTTGCGCAGGGACAGGTTGATCCTGTTCCTCTTGAAGGATCCTCGCCCTCAAACGATGCCATGTCTGATGGGTATTCTGCATCTGTGGCTACGGACTCTTCACAGGCTGTTCCACCAAGCACTGCTGGGGGAAGGCATGAATCGATTTTATATCACCTTGCTGACCCACCAATCCGTGTTTTCCTGGATTGGTCCGACCACGACACCATGATTCAAGAAATTGCGTTTCATTTCGGTCGGGATCCTTTGGAAGTGATTGATGCTTACGAGGTTTTGCCATACCCTCATGATACACCTGAAGGTGCCACTCCGATTATTGTTCACATCTTTGATGATGTCGCAGTAGGTCAACCTGCCAAGTTGGTGCTTCTTGACACTGAACTTCACGGTCACTCCTTCGAAGTCAACTATGTCACTGGACCCACAACCACGCGCACAGTCGTTCGGTTACCGGAACGTTGCACCAGATCTTCAGTGTTGATATCTGCAAACGTAGACTTGTACTGCCGGCAAGAGGCGGACACTTGCTTCGTTTGGCATGGGCACACCAGATGGGCAAACACTGATTTCCAGCCCCGTGTAATCTCCCATGGTGCGTATTTCCGGGTTGCGGCCCCTCCTACCAGTAGGTTCATTTGCTCAACAGTTGAAGCAGTTGCTCTTTCGCAACAAGGTCTCTCGGACCAGGAGCTCTTGGATCAAATGACCGAACAGGAGGTTGGCTTGAACCTATCACCCTCATTGCTTTCATCAGATGATGTCAGACACCTCGCTCGAGATGAATCGCCAATTGATGATGATGAAGTTTTTCAAGCGTTGCAAGAGCGTCTTATTCTCACCGACGTCTCTGTTCCACCTGCAATTGGCGACGGTAGAGTCTCTGGTGATCAATATGCAGCAGCACCAAGTGAGCATTGTGATGCTGTTAGCCCTAAAGAAGGCATCGATCTGCCAGCCAGTAACTCTGAGCCGACCTTTTTCGAGTTCAGGCCGGATGCACCTGTTTTTACACCGGGAGCTCCCACTGATGATTTTGACCACATGCATCTCTACACAATTGCCACTCAATGGCTTGCAGCAGCGCAAACCTGGGACGAATCTGTGCCCTCAGCTCGCTTCATCACGTGGCGAGTGTCTCCTGCGACTGGACGCAGATTTTGCCTTGACAGCAGAGAAGTTGTTTTGTATGGCGATATGGAGAATTGGAGACAAAGGATTCTACAGGCCTGGGCTGATCAAACTGATCCGATGGTTCCTGCAGACATCATTTCAGTCAGTCCGCACCCCTCCAATTTGGAGCCAGGTGTTGCCGGCCATGTTATCGTACAGCAACACATCCTTGACACTCACGCTGCTGCTTTGGTGACCATTGTGGATCCTGCTGTGAATCATGGACTCTTTCACCGACAGGTTCATGTTTTCGAAGATAGGTCTCGACCAGAAGACGTTTTGTTTTTCATAGGATATCACATGGATTGTCCTCGAGTTGCTGAGTGTCAGGTCAGGTTACGTGATGTCCTTTTGCCACCTCAGACACCGATTCCCATTCGTGACGGTGATGCTTTTGAAGTCAGCATATTGAGGACGTTCTTACCTGCCAACTGGATACCCCCAACGATCCCACGCTTCATTGAACAGGATGAAGTTGCACTTTTTCAAGTCTCTGCTGTACAGCATAGCCCAGCTGCAATTGGGACCGACAATCTCAAGACTGGCCAAGTTGCCGATTCTCATGATTTGGCACCAAGAAAATGCAGCTTCACTGATGAATTTGTCCAAGCAGTTCGTCGTCTCAGTGAAGCGCAGGACCAAGACCCATTGCCTATGCTTGATTCGGTTGAAGACAGTGCTCTGCCACCAGCCTTGCGTGAATTGTGGGAACTGAGGCAAACTGAGGTTCTTCAGGATGGAGCTGATCCTGCCACTCAGTTTCGAGTAGAGACCTGGTTTTTAGATCATGTCAATTTTGACAGATGCTATCATTCCAGGATTGTCACTCTGACACTTGACACCAGTACCTGGCTTCCCGCACTGCTGCAGCAATGGATGGATCGTAGGGAAGTAGGTGCAAGGGTTGATATTGCATTGGTATACCCTGCCTCCGAAGACCAGGCGCCCGGTACCTCTGCGCAGCTGATTCTCACTCAGTTTCCGCAGGATGACCTGCGCAGTATCTTGCTTTCTGTATATGACACAGGCAGGACCCATCCGACACCTCGCACGTTTGGCTTAGTTCATGGAGCTTCCATTTCACTTCGAAGTGCCCTGGAGGAGGTACGCCTTGTCAATGACTGCCCTCCGCATGTCCGATATAATGAATGTGCGTTATGGTTTGGCTCCACTGTTATCCCAGTGCAGCGGCAGGTCTATGTCAGAACCGGAAATGCGTTCCGTTTATGCATTCGCAGGGGTCAATTGATCAACTTACAAGATTTGCTTGCACTGCCTGATGCTCAGCTTCGTCGGCAGTTGCAGGATGCCATCCACGGCGAAATCTACCGTAGGCCACCAGGGCCTGGTTTCCCCGGTGATCTCATGGATGTTAACCCATTGCCAGAGGTCCCAAGCAGGCCCCAGGCCAGTTCTGCCAATGACCAACCCCAACAGGGCCCTAGGCTACCGCAATGGATTCATGCACTTAACCAACTGTTCGCGCATCATTCAGCCACTGAATTGCTGGAGGAAGGTCCAGTACTGTACGTTCAGTCTTGGTATGTCAACGGTTGCTCTCACATGTGGTGCACTGAACCACGATCAGTGCGCCTTACCAGTGATTTTCCTTTGTGGCGTACTGCCTTTGCACAGGCTTGGCATGATCGCATTCAAGGTTCTTTGCCTGCGGAATTTTGGGTGGTTCAGCCTATTCCCCCTTTTTCACCGAGCCAAGGGTTTACAGTGCATGTCATTGTGTCGCAGTCCTTGCACCCTGATCAGACTGCTGTACTGTTGACAGCCACACAAGACCAAACACCAGATGTGGTTTGCCAGCACGCTGCTTACGTGTTGCCTCGACGCTCTCTAGGGGAGGACCTCGCGAGATTTGCTGTGCCGCCATGGTTTCGATCTTCCATCCTCACCGTGCTTTTTGCAGGCGCTGACCATCCCTTGGATGCCTATGTCAACCTCCACTCTGGTGGAAATGTTGTTGTGCGTTATGGGGAGTTCGACCGTGCTGCATCTACCGGCCCGCATGATGGCTTGATGATGTTACAGCTCAGTAGCCGAATTTCTCTTGCTGATGCAATTGAGGTTGGGACTGACGACATTGATGGCATTCCATTCTCTCTTGGGGCTTTCTTCAGTTCAGGTGCCACTGAGGATAAGCCCATTCAAGTCTGTGTATGGGAGATGCCCAACGGTTGCAGTGACACTGTCATGGTGTTTAAAGATCAGCCTTCTGTAGACCTGGGACACGAGTTTCGACGGAAGCATGACTTTCTGCGCCATGTTTCTCAACTGTTTGGAGTCCAGTTTGTGCGACCAGAATGGACTATGCAGTCCTGCCAGATTCAGGTAGGGTCATTTCAAATCCCACATGCTGATCAGGCTATTGTTTTTTGCATCCGTTATCAACCTGACGGTGCAGTTTACAGTGTCCGAACACTGCCTTCATGCTTGCCCCTTGCAGCCTTGAGGCAAATCCTGACGGTCAAACATGGCTCCTTTGTGCGGTGTAATGGCCTTGTTCTGTCTGCTGATGTCCATTTGAAGCATGCAGACGTTTTGGAATACCACGCGGCTCCTGGACACGATGGTATCTCATTTTCACTCAGTTGCTCTAGGGTTCAGCTTTGTCTGGAAGCCTCATTGCCGTCTCTCGTTAGCCCCTTTGATGAAAATAGTGATGCCACCTTACTCTTGCAGCATCCGCACATTGCCAGAGATCTCAGTGACAATGCCGAGTGGTCATTTGTCAGGATTCCTGAAGGCCTTGATTTGCATCCGGCCACTTTTGAAGCGTTGCATTTGCAGCATGAGATTGAGCATCCGGTCCCGACACTTTTGGAACTTTACGTCGATGGGGCGACTTCTGCCGACCTGTCTGCATGGTCGGTGGTAGCAGTTGCCGTGACTCCTACTGGCAGAATTTTTCACGGATGCATCTCAGGCATGACGCAAATCAACCCCGCCCAAGCCGATTGGGTTGGTGCGCAGCAACATTGCAACATCGATGCAGAATTGTCTGCAATGATAGTTGCTACGGCGTTTGCATTGTTTGCACAACAGGACTATGCAGTCTGTGTTCGCCCCGATCTTGCGCTTAGCAGGCAAATTGCTCAAAGTGCTGCCACCACGAGGCATTTCTTGCCTCTTGCCAAAACATTACATGCCCTTGGCCAGCTTGCATCCGATGACGTTTTCACTCAGGAAATTAGAGCACATTGCAATGATCCATGGAATGAACTTGCGGATCGACTAGCCAAGTGGACTGTCCAGCACGGCCATGGTACAGGTTGTGTCCCCTGGGCGCCCCTGCACCTTCTGGCCAGTTCAGGCACAGACTGTAGTTGGGGATGGCTTCCACATGCTCCTGACTCTTTCAAAGCGGCCTTGCCACATTTGCATGAGGGAGCGATTTGGCAGCCGCCGCCGTCTTCGCATTTTATTCCTATTCAAATTAGGACGCCTCAGCCTATGCCAAGTACCACACAGGTCGTTTTCCAGGTTGCTACATTTAATGCACTTGCCCTTGATGAAAGTGACGAGGCCATCAGGCTTCCAGGACCACGTACCATCAGGGTTGACCTGCAATTTCACTCACATGCATGCGCCATTGTTGGCATGCAGGAAACGCGTACCCGAGAAGGAAGGAGAACCACTGACCACTATGAAATTTTCTCGTCCGGCTTTGCCCAGTGTGGAAGATCCAAGCATCACGGTTGTGAGTTGTGGTTTCACAAGACTCTTCCTTTTGCATATGATGCAACAGGTCGTAGGATAACCTTCTCTGACTTCAGGGTGACCATTGTCGCATCTGATCCGAGATGGCTGATGGCCCGGTTGCAAGGCCCTTTCGAACTGTATGTCTTGGTGGCCCACGCCCCTTGCCTCACTTCCGATCGGCCAATTGATCAACTTGTCGGTTGGTGGACTGCACTAGGTAGTATTATTTCTGCCGTGCCATCCAATGCCCTCCTGGTTTGTGCACTTGATGCCAATGCGCCACTGGCCGACACTGAGACCCGATTTTTCGGCCAGCACCATGCTGAGCCACTCAACCGGCCCGGCCAAGCATTTCAGGAGTTCTTGCTTTCGCAGGAATTGTTTGTTCCTGCCACGTTCACGTGGCACAGTGGTACCAGTGCCACATGGCGACATCCTGCAGGGCATTTGCTTCGAAGAGATTACGTTGTGGTCAATGCGAATATGTTTGCGCTTGTTGAAAAGTCCAGTGTGCTTTCTGACTTTGACAGTGGGTTTGGCCACCAGGATCATGTCCCTGCTTTGTTGTCCTTTCAGGGATTCCTTGCCACAGCACCGCCTGCTGAAAAACTGCGATGGGACTATGCCAAGATGGCCAGTCCACAAGCTCGGGCAGCTTTTGAGCAAGCTCTTCGTACATTGCCCATGCCTACATGGATTACTGATGTGGATGCACACTCCAGGATGCTTGAAATCAACCTTGTGCAGTTAGCTCAACAGCATTTTGGTACGCCCCCGAAGACTCGCAATCGGCCCGTACTCTCAGAGCTTACGAGAACTGGCATCAGCCTGAAGCGACAAGCCCTTAACATGCTTCGCACCGAAGGCATGAGTACGGACCCTCTTCTCCTACAAGAGCTCAAGGCCCTTGAACGGGTCCTCCGACCCATGGTTTTGCATGACCAGAAGTGTTGGTATGCTGCATGGTTGGACGACATTGATGCAGCAGCCAGCCGCTTTGATTCTGCTCAAGTTTACAAAAAATTGCAACGCCTTGGCCGGCGGCGACGGACTCTTGACTCGGGTCCCCGTCCCTTGCCCAAATTGTTGGCCCCCAATGGATGCCCAGCACAATCGTATGAAGAGTGTCAACAGATTTGGTGTGAACAATTTGGAACCCTTGAAGCTGGCATTTCGGTTGACCCGGTTCAGCTGGCACAGCTTCATGGCTCTGGGGCCACAGGTGTTACGGCGGATCCTGACTCTCTCATGTCTGCTCATGATATCCTTGCTGCCATTCGACGCATGCGTAGTGGGAAAGTCCCAGGCCCTGGTAGACTTCCCATCGATGTGTTGAAAGCAGGAGGGTTCACCCTTGCTCAGACCCTCCTGCCGCTGATGACAAAAGCCGCTTGGCACATGCATGAGCCATTGTCCTGGAAAGGAGGGTTACTTACTCCTTTGTTTAAAGGGAAAGGATCCCCACAAAATGCGCAGGGCTACCGCTCGATCTTTATCTCTGATGTTTGTGGTAAAATTCATCATGCCCATGTCAGACAGGCTCTGGTCCGGGAGTGGACCTCACATGAAGATTTGATCCAGCAAGGTGGCCGAAAAGGGTGTTCCACCGACATTGCGCATCACCTTCTTCACTCATATTTTGCATGGGCTCGTTCGACTTCAACATCATGTGCAATGTTGTTTGTTGACCTGCATGCTGCTTTTTACACGGTGATCAGATCCTTGCTTTTAGAAGAGCAGGTGCATGACGATCTCTTGTGTCAGGCCATGCAGCGCCTTGGCATCACACCGCAGGACTGGCACAACATCCTTGGGACAGTTCAAACAGAGAATGCAGCTGCAGGCCTCACTACCTACCACAAAGGAGTTTTGGCAGACATGTTTGCAGGAACCCACTTTGTCATGCCTGGCGTTGACCGGCCAGTTGCCACATTTAGAGGGACGAGGCCCGGTGATCCAGTAGCAGATGTGCTCTTCAATATGGCTTTTCGTCTTATTGTTTTGGATGCCCGCGCAAAGTTTCAACACGAGTCCTCTCTCACCTTCTTAGGCACTCCACAGACGGCCTCAAATCTTGTTGCGCCATCGTCTATGCCTGCCGCTGGTTTCACAGAAATCACATTTGTGGATGACATTGCGTGTGCTCTGCATGCTCCCACAGCGAGTCGGGTGGTTTCGTCTCTGCAGCTGGTCGCGTCATGTTTGCATGATGCTGCCACAGCTAGAGGTATGAAGCTCAACTATGAAGTTGGGAAAACAGAAGCCATGATTTTCTGTGCAGGAGAAGGCTCACGTGGAGTGCGACGTCAACTGTGGCATGATTTGAAAGGATTTCTGCCCATCGTAACTGAGCAGGGAACGCAATCATTACGACTTGTTCATGCTTATAAACATCTTGGCTCCTTCCTTCAATGCCAAGCTGTAGTGCACAAAGAAGTCTCGTACCGAGTGGCGCAGGCCAAGAAGGCATTTGGTCAGCTCTCACGGCCCTTTTATTGCAAAAGGAATGTTGCGTTGCAGACCAAGACTGCCGTTTTTAGTGCATTGGTATGCTCACGCCATGCATACAATGCACATACATGGGCTTGGCTTACTGAAGCTGAGTTGTGCCGTTGGGAAAATGGCTTGAAAGATGCTGTTTCCAAGTTGGCTGCTCCTCTCATTCGACCCCTTCCTGCTTTTGCATTTGCCGTAGGTGAATTGTGTGCGTTGCTTGGGATGTCCTGCCCGACCGATCTTCTTCATGCAAACCGCCTGAGGTATGTTAAAAGAGCCATTACACATGCACCGCAGCTGCTGTGGCAGTTGTTGAATGCTACACATGGTTCCCAAGCCTGGCTTTCGATGCTGCAGCAATCTTTCGAGTGGTTTCAAATTCATTTTGCGGGGAAGTTTACTTTGCCTGTACAGGATGTTTGGGCCTGTTTGCAAGTTGTTGCCTTGGATGATCGCTGGAGCGGTAAAGTAAACAAGGTGTTGCAATCAGCCTCCAGACACCGCAAAGCTGCAGCTCAGGGCAAGCTTTGGACGATTAAGATTGAAAGATCACTGCAGATGTTTGCTGAGAATCAATTGATCCCCGATGCTGACTCTCAGACCCAGTGGCAATGTGCCCTTTGTGAGGAGGCATTTGAGACCAAGCGAGGGCTTGCCATTCATGCCCGTCACAAACATGGCTACACTAAGGTTCTGAAGTACTATGTGCTGTCCGACGAGTGTTTTGCATGTGGTAAGAAGTTCTTTCAACGCAGCCGGGCTCTTGCTCATGTCACAGCGGTCCCCCGATGCCGAGATGCATTTTTCAGCTGTTTTGTGCCTGCGGCTGAAGACACTGTTGCTCGCATTGCTGCAGAGGATTTGGAATAATCCCTTCCTCCTAATACTAAACGTCCCCCTAATACTAAAAACAGGCATCCATCTCCAATTTCCGAAAATTTCAGTTTGGCCAATTTGACTTTTAATTGATCCCCTTTAAAAAACAATTCAAAAATCAACCTACCATTTGTGGGTTCTCCCCCCTAATACTAAAAACTAATTCATCCCTAATACTAAAAACTAATTCATGGCCCGGGGTAAGCTTCGAACTGCCAGCAATATTTTAATTGCGGGAAATTTAATTGATTTTGAGATCTAGTTTTTAGTATTAAGGGTTTTAATTTAGTATTAGGGGTAAGCTTCGAACTGCCATTTTTGGCAATATTTTAATTGCGTTATATAAGGAAATTTAATTGATTTGAGATCGGAAAAAATAGTTTTTAGTATTAAGGGTTTTAATTTAGTATTAGGGGTAAGCTTCGAACTGCCATTTTTGGCAATATTTTAATTGCGTTATATAAGGAAATTTAATTGATTTTGAGATCGGAAAAAATAGTTTTTAGTATTAAGGGTTTTAATTTAGTATTAGGGGTAAGCTTCGAACTGCCATTTTTGGCAATATTTTAATTGCGTTATATAAGGAAATTTAATTAATTAATTAACATGACTTCGATTTGGTTCCCTAATAATAAATACCCCCCTAATACTAAAAACTACCTGCCGTGTTTTGTATTAGGGGGGGGGTTTAGTATTAGGAGGAAGGGATTATGCACGTTTACAGAAGCAGCAGGGATGGCGTGCCACGAAGGCGTTTTTGCCAGTCCTTCGGATTCCCATGCCGTGCCTGCCCGCAGCTGACACTCCTGAGGCAGCGTTGATGCAGCAGCGCTGGAGTGCTAGAACTGCCGACCCGGGTGGTGCTTTTCATTTTCTGGAGGGTTATTGCACCACGCCAGCAGTTTTGCATGATCAGGAAGATGTTGTGCTCCCTTTCCTAGGACACACGCCAGCCGGGCGTGACCCAGGTAAGGCCGGCGCTTTCCAAATCTTCGGCCTGGCGGCGGAAACCGCTAGATTGCATATCAAATGCTATTTGTTTGTACATTTTTATAGCGGATTTCGTAGAGCGGGCGATTTGCAACATTGCATAGAAGCTCAGCACACTTTGGAGGGTGCCACCCTCTATTGCCTTTCAGTGGACCTCTGTCTCATGAAGAAGCGGTCGGACCTTACTGACCCTGCCACATGTCAGTTCTGGAAGGATCAGATTCACTCTGGTCAGATCCTAGGCTGCGGAGGAGGGCCCAGTTGCGAGACGTGGTCGGCTGCTCGCCATACGCCTGGAGGGCCACGACCGGTCCGAAGTTTCGACCATCCTTGGGGAAAGCCGGGCCTTACAAAAGCCAAGTCCCACCAGGTTTCAGTGGGTACTGCACTTGTGCAGTTTTTACTTGAGCTTTTGACCCTTGTGGCTATTCGAGGGCTTTGCGGCTTCCTCGAGCACCCGGCATTTGCTACGTGGTTGGTTCGACAGAGGCCTGCTTCGGTTTGGACGTTGCGGGCCTTCCGGTGTATGGCGAAGCTGCAGTGCAGTACCATCCTCACCTTCGACCAATGCATTTTCGACCTTCCTGCACAAAAACCGACAACTCTGTTGCTTGTTCGCCTCCCAGATTTTGTCAGCATTGTGCATGGTCGTGGTCGCCGTGGTCGGTGTTCTCATGAAGGAGGGCACAAGCCCCTGCGTGGTCGCACTGTAGAAGGCCATTTTCAGACGGCGAGGGGCGAAGATTTACCCGCCGCAAATGAACAATGCACTGGCCATTGCCGTAGGTCGCTTTTTGGCTGATCGCAATCTTACAGGATCATATCAGCTGGCGGCGCAATTGGCCGAATTAAATAGCACGGAACTCATGGGTCAGGATATCGTACAGCCTGACTTTCATGGGTGAACTTTGCATGGCGGCAAAGACCAAGCACGACTCGTGCAGTAACAGCAAAGTGACAAAAAGATCTCATTGGGATAAATGATAATTCACCAAAGTTCAGCAACCCCCCCAAAAAAAGACATGGGACAGTCATACATACATATATAATATACATTTTTTAAAAAAAAAACATCATTATATCATTATTCTGTTGTGAGTTATGCCCCGGCCCAGGATGTTGGCACGTTCTTCATGGCGTTTTCCCACAACGCGCCAAGCATCTGAGACCATATTCAAGAGCGTCACTTTGCTCATGGGCATTGCCTCCGAAAATGCTGCAGATCACGGATGTGGGATTTCGGCGGAAAATGCTGGAGTTTTTGCCACCAAAAATGGATGGCTCAGATGATTTGAACCAACAAAAACAATCAAAAACATTGATATATGAACTATGCATGATCAATGACAACGGTAGACTGACCATACTGGTTCAGTATGGTTAAGTTGGTTATCAGCCAGTTCAACTGTTACGAAGCCCTGTTTGGTGTGGTTACAGCATGTCCCAAACCCCCATCTAAAACCGAATGGAGGACCCCATCACCCGGCCAGCCTCACGCTGCTTGCTGTAGGCGTGTTCCGCAAACTTGGTCACACGCAAGGCCAACTGCCGAGGAACCTCTCAGTGGGCGTTGTGACGTGAGAATGCAGCGTGCAACAAAAATTATGCAGTAACAGGGATCATAATTTATAATCAACAAATATCAGCAGTAATTACCTCAGACATCCTCAGACCTTCAATCCATTGAAAGACTATGAACAAATGCTGCTGGTATTGTGCGGTCTATGTAGACAAAACGCCGAACCTGGGGAGGCGGACAAGCAACGAGTAGCAAAACCACCACCCAACAGCTCTCCCAGGCCAACCCACATTTCCCCCTGGTGACCGCCAGATATCTCCCTCTGAAAGTGCAGTGGCCAGGAAGGGATCAACATACCACCAAGCCAATCAGAAGCTCAACAGCAATTACATGCAATTACTGATTCATTTCAGTTCAATTCAAGCCACAATAGACTCGTGGCCAAAATGATGGAATTACAACCAAACTCCTTCCATAAATGGTCGATGAGTGGTGGTGCTACCAATTGAACTAGCCCATTTTTTTTGTCGTGAAATCCATCCAGATCCAATTTGACTAAACCCAATCTGGGATCCCAGTTGAATCTGCATAAACCCATGGAAAAAACACATCTCTTCACCCAAATCAAAAACATTCAAAACCCCCAGCAGATCCTCCATGATTTTTGCAGCCAGGACGCCTTGTGCATCCGCATGAAGTTCCGGAGCTTCCGGAACTCCTTGGAGGACGTCTCCGACATGTTCCGCAGCCTGCGTCAGGTGGACAGGCCCCGTGCCATCCATTGATGCAAGTCCGGCAGGAGTCCCAAATGCTTGAGCGACATGAACCCACTAGATACAAGGTATATTGGGGATGCCGTTCAAATGTTCATGTTCGTTTTATTTTTATGGTGGTTGCAGTACCAGATCCTCCACCATCCCTTGCAGTAGGTCGAAAAAAAGGCGACCGAGGAGCTGGGTGAGGCAACTACTGATGTCGCCAACAACGTAGGAGAAGCCCACCAGGGCAAAAATCACCACGCTGATGGCGTAACCGCCTCAGGTCAGGATCCGCAGGTGGAGAAATGAAATGCAGGCATGAGAAAAGAAAAACATGTGGGTGGAGTCTCTCTTGGACTTTCTTTGGAGTTTGGAGTTGGAAGCGAAAGAAAAAAGAGCAAATCGCCAAGGCAAGAGTGAAGTCAATTTTCATCGCTGTGACCAGATGCCCCAATTTTCCGTAAACTATGCATGAAAGAAACTCTCAAGTAAGGCCAAACCAGGCTTTGCAGTTTCTATCCTTAACTAGCAACCTTTAGAGTAACATCCTCAGTACATCAGCTAAAGTTTCCTGATGTGGGGTTTACACTCATTTTTTTGCGCAGGCTAGCCATTTGGGGTACCTGAACGTGGCTATACAATCTTAGAATCTTATATAAATAGATATCCATCAAAACCAGGGTAGCCTGTGTCAGGGGGGCTGCTTTTCAACCAAATAATTACTGGGAAACACCCAACATGATCCAACCAAAACATCTCATTTCAGCCGGGCATTCTTTGTCTTCAGCAAGCATATAGCAAAACATATCAACCCACAAATTTCCCGTTCCCAACCATTCACCCAACTTTTTATCCAGTTGTCAACCCCGCCAACAGCCCTGGCGTTTTACCCCAAGGTACGTTCCAACATGTTCTGCGGCTGCACGTCCATGGCCGCCGGAGTGAACTGCGTCAAGGACCAGTGCAAGGCCACCTGAGGGCAGTGGGACAAACGTATGGGGTTGGGTTCAGGATGTTGGAAAGGGTGAAATCATTTACTTATTCTACTGGTACACCCCAAAAAATAAAAGCACAGCACCACCTAGAAACCAGAGGTTCAGTAGTGGATCTAGTTATGTTTGGGCCCCGTGTATGGGAAGTTGTCATCATTGGGGTGTGGGATCGAACATGTGATTACCAATATATATGGCTTGAACGAGTTCTAAGTTCTATAAGAAAATCGTTAGAGCATCTGCGAATGTCTGAGCGGGGAATGGGATTTCTCTATTTAACAGGGAGGGCTGGGGACACAGCAGCCGTCACTTTGCTCCGCACTGTGACCGACAACAAAACATAACATAATACAGAGCTTGACGATGCTTGACGTGCCATGAATACAAATCAGTTGGTCAACACAAGACAAACCATGGTTCTTCATGATTATCACACGCCTTATATCCTTCTCCAAATCTCCTTTGAAATACCGTAACCACTCAGAAAATATAATATGAACATGTTATACATCCACTCACTCTAGGATGTATAGGGAGATATACCATGACACAAACCATCACCTTCACCCCCTCCCCGACCCAATTGCCAGGTGGCCATGTAGCTGTCCCTCCAATCTGCATTGGGCGACATATACTCCGCCGTCCATGTCTTCTCATAGGTACCCACTGTGGTGGTGGCGAAAAAGACACAGGCCTCAGGGCCGTGAAGGGCGTGCATTGTTCCAAAATCCATGGGATCATCTTGCGCAAATATGCATGGATATGCTTGGATCATGGCAACTCATATGCACATTCTACAAAAAAGCCACGCGTCGTATAAAAAAATATACACACCCTCAACCAAATTAACAAACTATAATAATAGAACAGTAACTCCTGCCAACTGCAATAGTTTTTAATCTATCTCTAATAAGGGGGTTACTATTGGCACACCCCAGCGGCCAAACCCTTGGCATTGGCCTCCCCAGATCCAAGGTACGATCACGTGATTCAAGTACAACAGGATCGCCATCATCTGCGCCACACGCGCAACGATGGTGGTGTAGTCCGACATGGGGATGGCGTCACCTGCCGACATGTCATTGATGCCAATGGCCCACTGGCTGGGCTGATGCACAATGTCACATTGGAGTTGCAAAATGGTTCAGACATAGCAATTGCATCCAATTGCAACCAGGAGAAAACCTTGGAAGTGCTGATGTTTGCTCCAAAATCAACTGTCCCTGTCCATTCACCTTGCCATTATTACCTAAATATACGGTCTGTCTAAGTATCCAGTCCTACAAGGTCACATTCAAGCACAAACCCCACCCACGGCAATCATCCAAATGAATCCAGGCACCTATGGTCTCCAAAAGCCATTTGACTTTCAACAAACCTGGGCGCTGGCAAGGTTTGTCCAGGCCATACGGGCAGCCTATGGGTGTATCTGCATGACCTTGGAAACCCATCCGAAAAGAAATCGTTTTAGGCTGAACATTTAATTTGTTTTGCTAGATACGATTCAATGTGTACCATTGTGCATTGCACGACATTATATCATCCAAGTAAATACTAAGATCTAATTTAATGTTATCCATTTCACAAACTTTTTCTTGTCACCTCCATCTCCACCCTCATTCCTCTGCACCAAGTCACGTAGTAGCCGTGCCACCCGCACCACACGGAAGACGCGCAGCAGCCGCATGTTCTCCCCGGCACCCGAGGTGTCCCCGTTCCTGGGTGGCATGGGTTGTCAGCTCGGTGCCGTGCCGTGCCCATACCGTAGACGATCATTGGTGAAAGAATTCAAACCACCGTTCAAACATATGCAAACTTTAATTCAATCTGTTTGTATCTGTTTGTGCCGTTTTGATTCCAGCAAACTGTGGCATTCCTACTATCCCATGAGCTTCCCACACACTTTCTATACTAGTCTGGGTTCGTGTGGCATTATTATGATGTGATACTGGAATTTTGTTCTGGGAATAGAGCGGGGACATGACGGAGGGAACCGTGCAAGTTCCATTCAAGTACGGTTGATCCCTACCCCGGGATGATCCCTGAAGATTGCTCTAACCCCATTGAATCGCAAATTCTTCCTAAATTGAGGGTAACTGATGTCTCATTTTGCAGAAGCAGAGTGTGGACCAGTTGTGAACTCACTGCCCAATAAACTCTCGTAGTTAGGATGGCAAAATCACATTCTATTTTTGTTCAGGTGCCATCGTCACACAGGCTATAGGGAAAGGAGACGGGAAGGCTATGCAGACAGAATCCTGGTGGATTTAAAACACACACCCACAGAGATGTCCACATTTTTCGCCAAGGTTGGTCATTGTTAACTGCCTGTACAGCGACCTACGCTGTTGTAGAGTTGGAGTTGCTTTGCTCCAAAGCTTTGCTCTTGACGACAAGCGTGGTCTGGCCCAAAGACAAGCTGCACTCTGCAACATGAGGCCCTTGAAAATTTCCAGGCTGGCCCTGCTGCCACTGGTTAAAAAACATTTCGCTAATGGGATGTTCAATGCTGAGAATTACACCAGTCCAGCAGCCTTCCTTCTTAGTTTCCTATCCTTCTGCAGTAGGGAGAAGTCGATTGGGCGCCACTCTTCGCCGGGCAGCAGCTTATTGTCAGGTACGTCTGCCAACCAAAATTCATAACCGCCAGCTTGCTTGATCAGTCCCCGGGCGCAAGCAGAGACAGAACTGCTGTTTAAGCCAAGTGCATTTGCAGCTTTGTTCATCGATGCATGCCACTCCCATCCATCTTCACGTCCACAAGCTCTGCTCCAAACAGGTTTGGCTGTTGACTTGGGTGTTGTTGACTTGCCACCAGCACGTGCAAAATAATGAGATACATTTTCAGCTTGAGTTGTGTACTCTAGGTTTTCAACGGCATTGTTGCCCTTGTTTCCATCCTTGTGATTTACAATACACTGTTCAGGTGTTGGCGACGGCCCGATGAAAGCAGCCGCCACAAGGCGATGGACTAAAGGCCATCTTCTTGTGCCATTCCTTTCACGCATGCTTGTTTGAAAATAGCCGGATTGGAACCGGCTGCCATAATATGTGAAGCCGTTTTTAAGCCTCACCCGACCGAGAGAACTCACCATCCTCCCAGGTACGGGGGTGCCAGTGGCTGGATCAAGCATACTTCGCCATTGCTCCCCTTCTAAGGCGGACTCCAGCACCTTCTCAAATCTAAATTCAAAGCCTTTTGCTGAGGACCTCTGGGTGCAACATCTTGAGATAGTGGACACTGCCATGCCAAGCTGTTCTGCCGCTCTTGTGACGGAAGCATACCGTTGCCAAATTTCTGAGCCAACAGGTCTCCATAGAACAGGCTTCGAGATCTTGGATCTGCCACAGCCTCGTGAAGGGTCGGCATGAGAATGCTTCACGTTTACGGAGTTGCTGACAAACTCAAGATTTTCCAAACGGTTGTTTGCCTTATTTCCATCCCGGTGGTGCACCTGCCATGCACCATCGTTTCCTGGAAGGCCATGGAAGGTCAATTTCACAACACGATGCACGTACCACTGCTGCTCAGTCAATTGGACTCTTCTGTAGCCTGATGCATGCAAGGATCCAAGACCAATCATCCCCCTTGAATTACAGCATCTTCCATACGAACTGACCTGCCAGGTGCCCTTTGCAAGCGGAAGCGTTTGGGCTGACATGGGCCGACATGTGATCGGCAGGGGCCTGCACCAGGCTGACTTGATAGCCCGCAGCATGGCACACCTGTTCCAGGCTGATCATTTGAGATTCACAGGGCTGGCTGCGGCAAACATCTTGCGACATCTGGCGCCTTGGAGGCTCGGCTATTTGGAACAAACTATTTGGAACCACCAGCCTGCTGTTGTAGCGTCCTTTATCAATCTGAAAGGATGCTGGCATTTTGGCCCCATGTCTTGCCATTGAGGCCATTTCCTGCTATGACATCACTGATTTTATCCCATTATACCGGTTGGTAAATGGGTATCCTTTTCTGGGTTCTGTCACAGCTCCCAATAATAAACCCTATAAGTGAAAAAACAAAAACATATTTCATAACCAATCAAAAGGGATATGTTGAGCTGCTCTCTTCACCAGAAGCTATGCAAAACTGCAATTCAGTGAAAGAATCCTACTTATGCAGGGGCTCACACATCATTGGTGGCTGAGGGAACAACACGGCTTCTTTGCAATGGATTTGGGACAAGCAGTGTGCATTGAAAGGTGAACCTGACTGCTACGCAACATATCTCACGCCAACTCAGCAAAAAACATCTAGAAAGACCCATCATTAGTTGTCATTCCAGTTAAATTGGGTTGATCCCTTCAGAATCAGTGTCACAACGTCCAAATCGGTCAAACCATCATATCTCCCATGGTCAAAAGATTGCATATATTTAGATAGAGATATAGATATAGATATGGTTTTTAATGGTTTTTGTCCATCCATCCTATATTGATTATATTGGGAATCCGTACGCTGGGTATATTAATCATTATTAATCCCTATTAATGGGATTGATGACCATCTTCCAATATGAAAGCATCCTAAAAGGCGGCACCCCAAATCATCCAAGTCGTCAGACCATTGTAGTATATTGTGGTATTGAAACCCATGGTGACCTGGGGATTCCCCATTTCAAGAAACCACACTCTGGGTGTTTCTTAAAATGGGGGATCCCCAAAATCAATCAAAATCATCGGCTTTTAAGACATTTCAATGGTGCATGTTCCAATATGTTCCATCTAATATTGTCAGGCTTATACATTGCTCGCGTGTTTGTCTCCATTGTCCCCCCGGGTTTGAAACCAACAGAGTGAGATGAAGAAGCTTAGCAGGAGCAATGATGACTTGGATGACTGGGGGTACCCACCATTTTAGGAAACGCTCCAAAGGGGTGTAGAACCCATCTGTTGACCATGGCCATCCATGGCTCGATGTCTCATCTACGCCAAGCCACTCCGACTGGGCAGGCGATGACCAGGCCACGATCTCAAGGGCCCAATCCGGGCCCAAGGTCAAAACGTCTATGATGAACCACCTGGGAACCAGGTGCGGGTGAATATGATGTACATATAGAGAGGAAATGTCATGGAAATGTAGTGGACATAGAACACAGAAATAATTATATTTAATGAACATTCAATGGGAATATGATGGGGGTATATATGATGGTATGGTAGGTTAGATTTGGATTTGGTTGGAATTCCTAATGGAAATGCGATGATAGGCCACCGGAAAATTCGTACAAACTGGGAATGATAAAAAATTAGCAGTGGAACTCGGAACTGTTTCCTGTCTGGGAAGCTGAGTGATCTTTTATGGATTAAATTGATTAAATATTTGAATATAATTGAACATTTGGTGGCTGTTGTTGGCACTCGGTCCAGGAAAATTCGCAACATTGGTGAAAAGTCCTGCGACAGTGCATTGCACTGGATGATCTAGGTCGAGAGTTGAAACGGATTCTGGCAATGAATGGTGAGATTCACACCCAAAGCACCCAAAGTGGAGATCCTTCGAGGTTTGGTGGTTGATGATGGCACTGGGAGAACACATTGAAAAACTAACAAACATCGGTAGATGATGGAGTGATAGACAAAAAATCGAGGATTGACCAGGGCTCTGAAACAAGTGGCCTGGTCATCTTGCCTACAGTAGTTGCAAAATCCTTGAACCAGATCTAGGATGGGATTTTGGTCGAGGAAAACGGTATGGTCTGGTTATGATTCAGTGTATGTACGGTATGTTGATGTTTCCGGGGCCACTGATTAATGTAGGTTCGTGGAAGTACGTTGATGATGTTGATGGCAGGTTGGTGGTATGTAGATATCAGGTGTGGTGGTGCTAATTAACACGATGCCCACAACTGGACAACTGGATAGCAGAATTTTTAGGGCCGATTCTCAAAGTTTGATCACCTAATCTCCGTCGACCTAAAATCCCGCATCTATCCAAAAGCTGCGTGCCTACCAGTTTCCCATCCACTGCACAAACCAGCAAAAAAAAAATATATATATATAAATATAAATATATATACGTATGTTAATCATCATCTTCACAAATAAAATTGCTATTTTGGGAACTATAGTCCTATTTTCAAACGCACCCAAATCCCAGACCTATTGTTTAACAACTCCAAGTGGCGACTTCAAATAGTTCTTCAAGATCTCCTTGGGAGATAAGACCTCCACGCCCTCCTGTACAAAGCCTGTGGTCAATGTGGCACCTGACAAAGGCGACTTTCAGAAGCTAAAGAAAGAAACGCAGCTCCAAAGCAGGAGTGAATGTCGTTGGGTAGCGAAAGCCATGAAAGTAAGAAGTTGGGCATGTTGGGGGCGTGGCTAACTTTAGATATCCCACGTCAATTTGAAAACTGCAGTTGATTGATTGTGGTTAATTCCTCAACTTATGTGAAACGATATTCCTCCGTCCAAAGCTAAACATAAAGCTCGTAGCCGACCAAACATTTTTTACCCCATGGAACTATGGGATGATGCGTTCCTAAAAACAACGGCCAGTCCAAAATACAAAAACAGAATAAGCATCCGAGTCCCATAATCAAAGCAGGGGCATCTCCCAACCCAACTGTAAGTTGATTCCCCTTTCAGAGGGATGGATCATTGATCACAGTGAAGTCCACTTGGACATATTTGAAACGACTACTGTAGGTGACTTCCCAGCAACTTGAATGGAATTTCACCAGATCCCGGTTCCCATCTCAAATTCAAGATGCACATAAATCTACAGATAAAGTATCTAAATGTATGCCCACATTGATTCAATAAGAACAGCCAAAATTAATTTTGACTGGTCATCCCACCTTTACTGAATTCTAAGAATTCCTATGGATTCCTTCGGTTTCCAATCTTAATTCATAACTGTTGACCTGTTCCATGTGATGCACATCCCCCAATCAACAAACACACGCCATCCAACTGCAGTCAGGAGGCCAATGTTCATCGTCCAATAGAGAAGAGTCAGCCTGAGTGTCAACGCGCAATCGCTGCTGATTTGCACTGAATCAGCTGCCAGTTTTTCCGTGTTGCAAAGTGGACTGTAGATTGCCATATTGGATATGATAGATAGCATCGCTTGATTGAAAACGAGATACTCCAAAATACACTAGTTCGGGCGTCGTTTTCTCCATTGAAAAGACTAATGAGAGAAACTCAATTCCAAACCATCCCCAATATATTGCCATAAATTTGTTGGTAAAATCCATCCCCAAAGGGTCGGTTTCTTGTTGGGTTTACCACCTTAGGACCTCACTGGTTCCCGTATGGATAAATCCCGATGAGGTATCCCTATAGAATTTGGGTGTTAATTCACTATGCTTTTGGGTTTGCAAGATTCGTTGCATCTATTTAATATAGATAAATAGGTCCGACTAAAAAAATGTGGTACTTGATGGTAACATCTACTCTTCTGTATTCAATTCCACTTATAAATGAAGTTCTTGTTAAAACCCTCCATTTGTAGAGATTTTCCACTGCCACGTTTGATTTCCAGAGGGTATATCAAAATAGCATAAAGTAGACATTTTATGCAAGGTGGTGCCCTTCTTCAGTTCTGTTTGCTGGTTAACCCATGAACACTAGTCCGATATATCTACCATAAATCCCAACAGTTCTTGGAGTTATAAACCAAATGAGCCAACATAAAGTCAGCTATATCAACTATCAATCACCACCTTTTTTCCCGTAGCTAAACCAACTGATCCAACTGGCTGCACGAACTCGGGCACCTCGATGCGGGCTGCCGAGGCACCAATTGGCCACGATGCTGAACTCGCTCTCAGGCGGGTCGAAGACGTTCAGCGGAATGGCCTTGGAGAATGCCATGGGGAATCATCATTGAAAAAACTTAAAACAATTCAATAAATCGCTGGTCGTTATACGTATATATATATATATATGCATATAAATATGCATATAATTATATATATATATATATTGTATATATCTGGTTGGTGGTTTCAACCCCTCTGAAAAATATGAGTCAGTTGGGATGATTACTGTCAATATATGGAAAAATAAAACATGTTCCAAACCACCAACCTATATATATATATATATATATATGGCAACTCAATGGTGATTTGGTAAGTTGAATTCTACATGATTCCTAAACGTTCTTAAGATGCATTGATATGATGATTTGATGGTGATTTCATGAAGACAAACAATTTGGGATTTAGATGGGAATAGGGTATCTATATGACTGATTATTGTTTGTTGGATTATAGACGACAAGAACATAGGTTGGAGGATTTGATGTACAAGAGGGAAATTATCTAAGTGGAATATAAACCGATGATATATTCTGTGCTCCTATTCCAGGGTGCTGGATGTTGCTTGCCTTGCACGCAATGGACTTTGTAGAATAGGCTGTAAGTGTGCGCAGGATACACATAGAACTTGTAAAATCTCACCACCACTCCGCCAAACATCACCGTAGATACTTCTTAATTTGAAAACACATAAAAAGACTAGTTAAATATCTAGTTGGCTACTTTTCCCCGTTGTTTTTTTCAATCCATGTTCCTACACAATTACAATAAATTGGCTGGAGAAACACATGTCACTAAGGTTTCCAGAGCAAATCAATGTGCTCTATCCACTCCAGCTGCCTCTTTGCAAGGATCTGGTGCTCACCCAACCCCCGAGGCGTCAGGCCAGGCAGTCATAGGCTATGAAGAACAACCCGCCTCAAGAGCCCAGGCAATCCTGACTGCATACGACTTACCATCAGAATCATAGGACGTCCCTGGAAATACCGTTGGACAGCTGAATGTTTACTCACGAAATACCCATTGCAATCCCGAAATCCCCCGTAGAGGAATATCAAATCGCAACCACACACCCTTGTTTGTCGTACCTATTCATCTTGGGGCCAAGTTGGTGGATATGTCACTATTGGAACTAGCGGATTTTTCCCATTTTTGCTGGGAAAATCAGCATCAAATCACCGTGGCAAGTCCTCACAAGGTGCTGTCTTCTGGTGATAAGTTGGCTTACAAATACCAACCTAACCAACCTAACCAACCTAACCAACCTAACCAGCATAACCATGGTTATAGTGCAATGGTCACCATAAACCCAGTTAGGTTCGTGTGTAAACCAACTAACGGTTCGTGCCAGGTCACCCAGCTGGTGCTGGAAGTGCAGTTCTAGGGGCCTCATATCTCAGCTTATGGGGGTTAGAATCCCAGAGTGAGTCATAAACATCACTTTTATTAAGTATCATTAACCCTTATGCACCCATATATTATAATATAAACCCACTATTAACCCACTATAAAGTAGCCTCAACTGCATCCCCTGCGCTTCAATCTGCCAAGGGACACAAGTCCCACACCAGGCGTCTACGATTGCCCGGTCGGGCAATGAAGCGGGAGACTGTGCCTGGCTGCACCGTGACTTGAGCGAGATCTTTGGAAAAAAAATCAAGAGCAACCCCCAAAAGAAGAGAGAACCGTAGTGAATGCTTTATTTAAAGACCAATTTCATGAGTGATTGAATGGGTAATCCCGGTAATCCCCAATCATGGGGATTTTCTATACCATTTTTTTGGGGATTGCTTTAGAAAAAAATCCCAATCAATCACCCATTTTCCCGAGTTTAAGGGGCCATGTTCCCTCGCAAAAACACACCATGGTCTTGATAGAAGTGCTCAATGCCCAAGGCCTGGGAATGACGCGGCAAGGTCAACGCTGGAGCGGCTGGAGATGCGATTGAAACCACCCAAAAAAAGGGGTGGAAGATCATCAGAATACACATATGCTAGAATATGCTAGAATAATCTATGATTAAGAAACATCTCAATGGACCATGCCATGTTGAAACATTTTGTAATTGTTATAGAATCAGCAACCATGTTTTAACTGAGAAGCACAAACCTTTGGGAGCTGCATTGTGGCATTGGTAGAGACCGGGAATATACAGCTGCGCATACGTTGCTCTCATCCCATTCCTTCATTGGGCGGTGCCTGGCTGCAACCACCACCATCCATCTGGATGGTGGAGGATCATCCCACCATAAAACGAAGTGTGTTTTTTAAGTCACCAACTCGTGGGTTATCCTTATATATATATATAAGGGTGAACTAACCATGATACCATACCTAAACGAAAACTAACTGAGTATATCTAAGTATCCATTGAACATTAATTTAAATAGTTATACATCCCATGATTCTGCCATAATCCCAGTCTCCAATCATATATCCATGTTCTCTAAGTCCCCTAATTGCATGGATTAGCTGCAACAAAATGACGAAATATATACGTACATCTATCTATCTATCTATCTATATATATATATTTATACATAGACTCATATAATAATTATATAATATATATATATATAGATATTCAATAGTATATAGCTGGCTTATAACATGAAATTTATGGTTCCCAACCACCTTCCCACCCTGGGATCCACCACCCCCACTGGGCTTCCCAGGCTGCCCCCTTCACCGTGTGTCGCCCCAAGCGTTGCGCCGTGGAGGTCGACGAGGGCGGCGGCACGGCCGAGATGGCGCCGCTGCGGCTCTTGCGGTTCACCTCGTTCCGCCTGCGTTTGGGACGCGGAGATGCCATATGATATATACTATGGACATATATCATCATATATCATTAGTTGTATATATACCATATAGTATTTTATAGTATTACTATACTAAAGTATTAGTTGTATATACTATGGATATATATCATCAGGTCTAATGATTAGTCTTAGTGATGCCAACTAATATATACTATTAGTGATAGTGATATATAATATTAATGATGTTGGATAATATATATTGTTGTATATCCATTGGGTATGTGAATAATAGATATATGATGATTGATATACATCCTCAGTTTTATAAACACTATATTATATATATATACATACTATATGTGAAGAGATATGCTAATCATCATCGAACCAATATATGTATTATATATGTCATGATTAGTTCGATGATGCTTCCTCCATCATTTCCAGGTGTTCAACTTTTCGGCATCGTTTTGACACAGCTTGTATATTGACCTGACATCACCTCAACCATATCTGGTTGGTGGTTTTAACCATCTTGAAAATATGAGTTCGTCAATGGGAAGGATGACATCCCATATATTATGGAACATAAAAAATGTTTGAAACCACCAACCAGATATTATATATATTATGCACATACGTGTGATAGCTATGTAACTAATATGTGAATGAATATATTGAATGAATAGGGGGTTAGACATGCATACAGTATGTGTATTCCCCAAACCTTGGGATTCCATTTATTGTGGCTTAACCATGCATAAGCTATGATTTGTGTCGGGCAACTCCAAGCTACTGACCCCAAAGTCTTTCAAGCAAGTGGATCCGTAAGGCAGCCGTACAAATCCATATATATATATATATATCATATTATATCATCATACATCATTAGTTGTATATATACTATATGCTAATCATTTGTTGTATATATACTATATGCAGCCGTGGCCAAAACATTGCGCCGAGGGGCCAAAAGTCCATCAACTTGTAGCCCTCAAAGCTCTGTTCTTGTCTCGCCACTGGGGACATCGACCCCGACCCGCTGGCCGCCTGGAGGGCGTTGCGGTATCGCTGACGGGGGACCTCTTGGGAGATCATGGTTGCTATCTGTTGCGAAATGAGGAAAAAATGGCCGGAAGAAATGGCATCTCAGGCTGTTGCCAGGCGCCAGCATCATAGTTGGGGTATGTTGGGGTAAAGAACTCAAACACTGGGAGAATATGGCCCTCAAATCTCAGTTCTGCACCACACGCCTACCAAAGACTAAATGTGGAGGGATTGAATCCACATAATTACAGTACTCAACAGAAAGTTGACTTACATTGATTTGAACCACACATCGCAAAATAGAAAAATGCCAAACTTGCCAGATGTGATCCTTCCTAACACCCCCCTAGTGTTTCTTACAGCGCCGACCGCCGAGGCGCCCTCTTGCGCATTTGAAATTCCAGGCTGCTGATTTCCTCCATCACCTCGCAATTTTCAAAGGGGTCCGACCTCAGCGACGGAGTTTCTGATCTGCAAATATTTGAAGATTAAAAAAACACACAGACATCTCAAGCCTGAAAATCACGAAGTACAAACTACAAACAGCTACGGCAGCTACAGTTTTGGGAGGTCTATTCATGTTTTCCAATTGTAGAAATTCCTGGTCTCCGACGTGAACTCACTGGGGCCGACAGGTCCACCCTGAGTGCTGTGGCAAGCTCTTCTCGGCCTCGTCTTCACTCCTGCCACCAGGAAATGTCAAACTCGCCGGAGGATTCAATCGGGCAATCACCATGAATTGATATGAATTTAGGAAGTGGATGGTTGAGGAATCATAGGAATCCTGCATCACCATTGGTTGAAACCCTTTGAAGCCCTATAAACAATGGGATGTTTACCACCTATCAACTGGGCATTTCGCAACCGCTTCATGGGAAGCTCACCTTTCCAGCCAAGTCCTGGAACCAAGCCGTAGCCAACTTTTTGATGTAGCTCGGTGACCGAAACTCTGGATGTACCCTCTGGTAAACATACAAAAATTACTTTACTTCGTGTGATCCCCACCATGACATTTATCGATTTGTTACTGGCAAATCTTCTGGCATTCTATCTGACATATCTTCTGGCATTCGATCTGGCATACCTTCTGGCATTCTACCTGGCATATCTTCTGGCATATGTTCTGGCATATCTTCTGGCATCTATCTGGCATTCTATCTGGCATATCTTCTGGCATATCTTCTGACATCCTATCTGGCATTCTATCTGGCAAATGTTCTGGCATTCTATCTGGCAAACATTCTGGCACTTTATCTGGCATACCATCTGGCATATCTTCTGGCATACCTTCAGGCATTCTATCTGGCATATCTCATGGCATTTTATCTGGCATATCTTCTGGCATTCTATCTGACATTCCACCTGGCATATCTTCTGGCATTCTATCTGGCCGTTGAGGTCCAGCGGTGCACATTCTTTCTAACTTTCTTCTGCACATTCTTTGTCCCATATCTTCCTACATGAGGTCCGGCAGGGAACACTTGGCGTGGATACTCGCGGTTGAGGTCCGGCAGGGAACACTGGGCGTGGATGGTCGTGGTTGAGGTCCGGCAGGGAACACTGGGCGTGGATGGTCGTGGTTGAGGTCCGGCAGGGAACACTGGGCGTGGATGGTCGTGGTTGAGGTCCGGCAGGGAACACTGGGCGTGGATGGTCGTGGTTGAGGTCCGGCAGGGAACACTGAGCTGGGCGTGGATGGTCGTGGTTGAGGTCCGGCAGAGAACACTGTGGATCGCGGGTCGCAGTTGGACGAGGACGACGAGGACGACGAGGACGACGAGGACGACGAGGACGACAAGGACGACAAGGATGACAAGGAGGACGAGGAGGACGAGGAGGATAGGAGGAGGAGGAGGAGGAGGACGAGGCAGGAGGAGGCAACTGACATAAAATCTAACAACCCTCACCTGGCAGGTGGGGAAAAAACAATGGAAAATCACCATCTTTAATAGGTAAACCAACTCTAAAGGTACAATTTTCAAAAACAATGTTAAATTACCAGAGGGTAAGCCCGCACGATGTACACGACGAGCTGATCCTTCGCGACCTTCTTCCTAATATTTTCATCATGATCATCATGCTCGATGGCAAACCACACCTGTGCTTCATCACCATGCTGCTGAATTTGAATCGCTTAATTATTGCCAAACCAAACTTGTTCGAGAATCTGATGGTTATGTTCAACGAAGAAACAAAGGTTGTGATTAATTAGTTATGATGGTTATTAGTTGGGGTTTATGGAGATGTATCATGGTAATTGTCATCTGGTAATCAAACGTGACAATTGAAAAAGCAACGATACTATATACATGGAAGTTTTGACGGCAAAATCATTTAAATGGGGACTCTTCCATTGCCATGTGTTTTTTGTTTATACTGGGGATAGACATAAAAGGGACTACACAACATTACACAACCATGTGCTAGCCAGAAAGCCGTGACCAATCCATTCTGTCCAAGTTGATGCACTTGGGTCTATCAGCCAGACAGGCAAACGCTAAAACATCCACCAAAGCATCAGTGACTATTTGTACAGGTTCCAGGTATATATTAGGGGGGAGAAAAAGAGAGAGAGAGTTAGAGAGGGCAGTCAGCATAGGTTTAACATCGGTTTTAAAACAAATCCCCACATCGATCATCTTCAAAGCCAGACCAGATATCAATCGTCCGAGAAAAAAATACTAATTGTTGGGTTCACACCCTCAAACAGGACAAACCAATGCATTTGGATGCATTTAGATATCATTTAGCTTAATTGCCTCAGACACACTTTCCCAAACATGGGCCAAGGTGCTGGCGGAATTCTACTGTACATATCCCACGGTGGTCTCAACCAAAAAAGGTTATATAGTCACTTTCAAAACGTTATCCCAAGTAGCATCAAGCTGCTATTGAACTGCCAAACAAATCCAACCAGTCTGCCGTATCATCCTTCAGACTTAGAATAGAAAACCGGAGGAAGGTACAGCTCGGATATCACCTTCTCTTTGCGAATTCAGGAGAGCTAAATGTGAGCAAGGTACAACGAGGAATAAGCTCGTTTCGTATTGGGTCTACTCATTTTGGGGTTCCTCATTTGGGAATATTTTACATGTTCTTTTTTCTAATAGGGGAAGGAATCACATATGTTGAGTTACTTCTTGTGCGTTGATGAGATTACCGCAAATCCATTTCCGAAATCAGTTCAGATGCTGGATCTTCCCAAGTTCAGTTCTCCTGTCTTCTTCCGCGAATTTGATCTTCTTGGTTTTCGGCTCCGAACTCTGCGTCACTGCCGTCGTACCTCGAGGTGCCAAACCACCCCCCGGCTGCGACTTGGTAGTGTTCCCGGCATCTTCCCAGCAGGGCTGAGACAATTCGAGATCCCCAAAGTCGACAAGGAATCGGAATACAAACCATGAAATCGCTAAGGAATGTGTCCCTTCAGTCATGAAGACCATCCAACACTGTCCACCTATCCATCTCTATGTATCGTTCCACCCATCCTTCTATCATCTTCTATCATTTTCTATCTATTCTTCTCTTTCTCTATCTACATTCAAGTATTTTTCTATACACTCTGCATCTATACCTGCATCCATATCCACGAAAAAAATGCAACATGTCTTAACAAAATCTTGAACTCATACCCCATCAACAAAACTTGGCCAAAACAATCTCCTCGGGCCCCAACTAACCGCACTTTCTTTCGAGCCCCCGCTACCTCCTCAGCTGAAAGAGCTGGCGCTGGCAGGAGATTCCTCTAGGATGTGTGATTCTTGCACTATATGTTGCACATGTTCTCCAACTCAACAGGGTGTTTAACCTAAAAACAACACAACAAACAAATAAAACATAAGCACGCAATATTGAAAAAACGCATAAAAAGCAATCGACTGCAAATTGCTGAGATGGTCAGATTCAAATGGGTCTCACATGTTCTCTTTCTCTTCGCCCTTCGAAGAATCGTCGCGTTTCGTCTCTTTTTCCGGGCGCGGAAAGGTGGGTGTGCGGATCTTCGAGGTTTGGCCCCCTGCTGTAGCCAAGTTGATGCAAATAACTTGACTAACTATGGGGTGTATATGATAGGGACTAAAACTATAGTATTCATGGGGATTAGCAACTTATGATTGGGTGGGGGGGCGCCTTGTAGGAATAGTGCCTGGGGTACTTCTATGGTTGATGGTATCACCTAAGAAAACTCAGAACATCTAAATTCAAATTGTCTGGCTGAAAAGTACGCCAACAAGAAAGATTACAGCACATCCCTATTCCGAATTTCTAACTTTTGCGACTCGTAGGTTCAGGCGCTTTCCAAATGTGGGCCTCTCTTGGTAAGTAGCTATGAGTAGTACCATACGTTGTCTTACCATCTGGTTATTTAACATAGCAATGGAAAATCACCATTTTTAATAGGTAAACCTCTATAAATGTGCCATTTCCCATGGCTATGTTAAATAACCAGAGGGTAGGAGTGGGTTTCATGGTCAACTTTTGATATCCTGCCTGTTCTGCGCTGGTTAGTCTAGTGGCGAATCTTAGATGCCATGCCGAAGCCGTGAAGCGATCCCCGGTCCCCTGCAGCAAATATCTGTGGAATTCTTCAGGCCAAGGCCAATGTTTATCATTTACTGGTTGGCGGTTCGAACCCATCTGAAAAATATTAGTCAGTTTGGATGATTATTCCTCATATATGGAAAAATAAAAAATATTCCAAACCACCAACCAGTTTAAAGATATTTAAAGCCCCATGTGCGGTGGTTTTGGCATTTCTACCTGGATCATATTTCCATTTGTGGGAGTCGATCACAGCTGTTGTCATGACAAAGTCCCCCCTTCTTGCCAGTGATCTCCACTTTTATGGCAACGCTCATGTTTCTTCGGGTGCGGAAAAAATCATATACGAATTTGACAGGTTCAACATTTTGCGCGACGGATGTGAAAACAATTTGTTTCCTACAACTTTTCACATGTTTCTTGGTTCAATCCCCGTGTTTGTGGCTTACCCTCTGGTAAACTAATATAGCTATTGAAAATGGTCATTTATAGTGAGTTGTCCCATTAAACATGGTGATTTTCCATAGTTCTGTAAACATTGTAAACGTTTACCAGAGGGTAACCACCATTAACTAACCATCAGCCATTCCCAATATATATCTGGCTAAATTGCAATATTTCACTAACCTGAATTAAGGCCATTTGGGGATGATTTCCCTTATTAGCCATGATTCCAGTGAGGTTGCAGTGAGGTCGTTATAATTTACCTAGATATATGGAAAGTCATAAAAGCCATGTTCCAAACCACCAACCAGCCATGTTTGTGGCTTAGATCTCCATTTTCTCACCATTTCTCGCAGCTTTTGGTGCGCCAAGTGACGAGTGAGTTTCCGGTTCTGCGAGGTGAGCTTGGTCACAGTCTGCCGCAGCTCCTGAGCGTCATGGTGGTTGATAGTAAATGATGGTTACCCTCTGGGAAACGTTTACATAACTATGGAAAATACCACCATTTTTAATGGGTAAACTCAACGATTTCGACTGGGCCATTTTCAATAGCTATGTTAAATGACCAGAGGGTAGTTAATGGTGGTATAGCGATGGTTCATGATGGTTAGTCATGCTTAATGACTAATTCCTGATTGGTTTGAAGTAATATTCCATCATTTGGCATATACAATAACATGAGGTCTTCCAGGCAATACAATATGATTTGGCAAATCATCCCATAATCGTAAAAGTAAACCTGTGGAATATTATTATGGAAAACTATGGAATATTATAGAATACGGTGCCGGACTGTTTTTGAATATTACAGAAGATCCATTCCCAAATGTTCCATGGTGCTGGAATATGATGGAAGATTTACCAACATTTTACCCCAACAATGATCCAGTTCTGCAGGTAAATATGCCAGCACCATGTGCCATGGAGCATCTCAATATCTTCAATGGATTGGTCTAACTAGAAAAATCTTAACCGGAAACCACTGGATATTTATTTTCGAAATATGGGTCTTTAAACTTACGAGCCATTCGAGTTAGGGGAACTTCGGATTTCACGAAAAGAACATGGGTTAACATGGCTTGAATGGTTTTGCACGTCAGTAATTTGCCCAGATATATTTGATGTTGGGCTAGCCAACATATGGGGATTTCCATCGGGCGATGCACTCCCGTAATCTAGCCTGACAATGGAAATTGGCGTGAATATAATATATCTGAAAAAAAACATATTGTCCATTGCCATGTATGGTTATCAAATGCGTCAACCAAAGGAAAACATGGTGGGTTTAAGAAATGATTGCCATTTTGGGAAGTCATCCTATCATTTGCAAAACAACTAATGAAAAACCACCGTCAAGTCGTTGGGTTTCCTTGACGAAGAGATGTGTGGTTTCCAATTCAAGAGGGCTGCTGATGGATGCTGTTGCCATTGAGATGCGTTTGCGTACGAAAGGAATCTGAACATCATGAGAAAGAAACAGGGTCTGAACTGAACAGATTATGGTTCTAAGAGCGGAAATAGAAATCAACTTCACCAAACCACATTGCGTCAACAAAATGAATATATGTTTTGGTGGTGTATCTTAGTAGATCTAAGATCACCAGGCCCTTTTACCCCCCACTCTGGTCGGGAAGTGAAAGTTGCTAGACACCGAGTCCGGTCCTGTAGCTCCTGCTCGTACTTCTCGCTCAAATCCTGAGAAGTGAGCCCTTCAGAGAGGGAGCACAGGGAACATTTAATGGCATAATGGAGTGAAGGTTAGTTTGCAAAGAAGGTAGAAGTATGTAGGACTGAAGTGGTCGGAATGAAGCATGGAAGTGAACATGTATGCAGCAAATGGTCTAAACTTACTCAGACTGTCCTTCCAACCATGTCCTTATTTCTGAGGCGACGGTTACTTGGATGCTGAACTTCTACAGTGGTGCGCAAGTGATTCACAACCAGCTACAGGTGGGATGGGATAATCTTCGATAAGCTGGCCAACAAATAAGAATGGTAATCATGATATGTCATAATGATCTTCTATAACCCCACTCACATACTTACATAGAACTTTGAAGTGCCAAACTACCAAACCAAGGTTTTCCAAGGGATAGAGGATGATGGCAAGTACCAACCATTATTCAATTTGTTCCATCATTTTTTGGTTAAAAACAGAAAACACCGATCCAGCCGTTCAGAGTTTGTAACATTTTGTTTGCATCGACAAGTCAACATGTGTATATATATATATGTGTATATACATGTGTGTGTGCGCATGTGTTCATGATATCTTCACATGTACAGTGAACTGGTACCAAGGTGTCCTTTTCTCAAAAAATATGGTATTCATTCATCTCCCATAGGATCCATGGTGCTGGTATATATGCTAACATTTGGGGTATATTGATGGTAAAATATGGTAAATGTTACCATATATAGCAGCACCATGGATCCTATGGGTTATATATCCCTGTAATATTTATTATCTATCCATTTATCTATCATTATCTATCCATGAATGATGCGTCCGATGGTTGAGACAGATGGAGATCTGGACCAAACATGGATGTGGGTCAAAATGGAAGACCTAGGGGACCACAGATGTTAGTCTAGTTTAGTATTAACCATCCAATTATTGGGGTACCTAATTTTGACCCATAGCCACATGGCACCATTTCCCAAAAACAAACGGTACCGTCGTTTCAGCCAAGGCACCTGCAAAACGACCACCACATCTTCGAGGCTGTGCATGCTCGTGGACTGACGATGGCGATGATGGCGATGCGGGAAGGTGTCTGCTTACCTAGTGATATGGATTTAATGGGATTTATAGTGTTTTAATGGGAATTATACTGATTTAATGGGATTTATGGTGATTTAATGGGATTTATAGTGATTTAATGTGATTTTATAGTGATTTAATGGGATTTTATAGTGCTTCAATGGGATATTCATGGGATATACCCTCTGGTTATATTTAACATAGCGAACTGGAAGCCATGGCCCATAGAAATAGATGATTTTCCCAGCTAGAAACCTCCATTTATTTTGGGGATTTTCCATGGCTATGTTAAAGAACCAGATGGTATACCTGGCGAATCGTTTTTGGGAACTTCTGCCGAAATTCCATTTCAGCACTTTTCGCAAAAACTTCCATACATTTTGACTTCTCAGTTATCTTGTGAAACTTCTAGTAGCTCCATGGCTCCGCGTTGAATAGATATTTTGTAGGGAATGTGGATATCCATAGCCCCGAACCGCTCCATCCTAACCCCTGGATAGCCTATCTAGAAATCTATTGCGTTGCAGAAAAACGCTTGCCGACCTGAAACCACTTCCACTGAAGTCGCACTGAGGTCATTGTTGAGTCAGTATAATGTGTCCAGATTACCCTCTGGTATAATCAAACATGGCAATGAACACTTCTCATTTATAGATGATTTGCCCGTAGAAGCATCCATTTACATGAGATTTCCCAACTTGCCATGTGTTTGCTTGCCGGGAGGGTATTGTATCCTGTTTATGGGTCATTCGAAAACAAAATCAAGCCGCCCACGGACCAAGGGAAAAACCTTCCAAGTATTTGAATTTGCTTAAGGAAATCCACCCTAAGGAAATCCACCAAAGTGAATAATATTCATATCAATATTCGTCAATATTCCCTAATATAGATTGCTACTCTCCAAGTAGTGGATTTTCATGGATTTTCTATAGATTACTAGATGTGCCGTATAGATTCTCAGCAGATCCGGCCGTCCGGCCATTTCCGGCCTGCCGCATTCCCGGCGACTTCAGCCGACCGGGACGCGACGCGTCAGACTCCATCGCGCGGCCTGGCAGGATGGACAGTAACAGTGGGATGGAATGATGTATGGCTTTCGAAGACTAATTCGTGGAATGATGAATATCTGCATATATATATATATTCATACGTGTGTGTATATATGTATATATATAATATATATATATATATATTCATATATGCAAATACATGTGATATATGACTTCTGGAGTACATGCATCTAAAATTAATTAGTGAATAATGCGCACAGAAGAAAATCAATAGAAATCATATGGCTCAACAGAGAACGGAGCAGGATTGTCCCTGGCCTTTCGAAAACAGCGCGGCGCGACTCCCGTGGCGGACTTTTCGTCGTGTTGGAGTTCGAATCTTTGAGCCCCGAAGGTCATCATGACTGTGGTTGCTGCTTCCAAAATCTGACATCCCAACATGAAAAAACCATAAAAAAAAATCAATCTGAAAGTCTGAAGTGGGACTCCCAAGTGTTGTTCTTCCCTTCTGCTGAATTTGGGTTGTGTATTTTCTCTGTTCATTTTGGGATGATCCAGCCAACAAAAAATCAGAGAAACCACCCATCCCCAATCTGTCCGGTGTACATCACCATTTCAATCCTCATGAATTTACTGGTACATTTAAAAAAAAAACATCATTTTAATCAGAGAAATCCATAGAAATCCACCATTTCAATCATTCAATCCCCATCGTTGCTGGCGATATCGGCAATGGGATGATCAAATCGGCAAATCATCGAACTCATCCGGACCTTTCCCATGGCCATGGCTATGTTTGTTGGATGGGACCTTTCCCAATACTGTGGCGATTAATATCTATGAATTATTATTCCATATTCCAAGATATAGATAATATCTCCTAAGATAATTGATAGCTATATATCCCAAGATTATCTCCACTATCAATTATTATTCCCACTATATTCCAATGATCTTTGCATTAGTGGAAATATGATTTTCCATCTATGAGGGGATTATCAACCACAAAAAAATCAGCAAACCTGCAATCATCCACTTTTTCACCCCCATTATTGCTGGTTCCACTAAAAACTGCCCATGTTATATATCACCATTGTAAACTACCCGAGGGCAAACTGATTGCCAAAGGGTATCCCTTAATATCCACTAACATACCCCAAAAATAGATGGCTAATTATCAGGCTATAAGTGATAAATAATCCATAGTTTGCCCCATTTTGCTTGGTAGGTGCCTCCAGCAAATTAACGTAGACCCTGCCAAACACGGGGTTGGAAAGCCAGTGATGTGGGTAAAAGAATAATACACCATCCCCCGGTCATCACAATTTTTATAGGTGGTATGTGTACCATTCCCAGTCATGGGCGGTTTATGGCATTGTTCTACCCACATTAGATCACATTAGTGGATATCAAAACCAAGTCTTAATCATAGATCAAAAAATCTTATAGATGCATAATTTACCAAAAGGATATATCCCATTAATATCCCATTAGATCACCACAATCTCCTGCCGCCATTTTGACGGTCGCTGCGCTTCCCGCAGGGCTCGCGTCGTCTCCTCCCGCAGCTCTCGCAGCTCTGGCAGCAGCGCCGCCAGCTGCAGCTTCGGTTCCGGGTCCGTCGCCGTGGAACGGGGCGGGTCCTACGAAGCCAGGTGAGAAAAGGAGATTGAAAGCTTGGACTTAATGTGATTTGAATGGTGGTTTATGTGGTTTAATGGGATTTCGTGGTGATTTCGTGGTGATTTAATGAACCCTAGGGTAAACGTTTACAAAAAAAATGTGGAAAACTCATGGGGAAACCCGTTCAGATCAAATGATCTACAAATAGTGGATTTTTCAATTTTCGACATCTATGTAAACGTTGGCTGGAGGGGAACTGACATTTATGAATATATGTATATATTAATCAATATTATATATCCGTGGTGTTGCGTTTTGATTGAAATGTTCACATGAAACATGTCAACGCTCATATATACGGTATACGTATATTATATATAGAGATAAACCAGTATAACCTAATGACATTGACATATAATTATACATATCACATATAATTTCAGTAGATATTTTGAATATGTTCAAATACTAACTGATAAAAACACAAAATGATGACCAGTGGGGATAGTGAGTTTAAGATTTTGAAACACTAGATTGTTAAAATGTTGACTGGTTGGCAGCTGGGAATATCAAACTATGTAATTCCCAAATCAACAAGCAACCATCTTGATAATAGCTGGCCCAATTTCAATCCTTAATCAACTGGTTAAAATATTGTTTCATCACCGAACACGTGCAATATCGTGCAATATGATAATTCTCAGATATAATTCTCAGATTTGAAGATTCATACAGGTCTAATCATCCAATAACTGTCATGTGGTTGGGAAGCTCTTAGTAGCTCCTTGGCTCCCCATTTAGTAGGGAATATAGTATATTCCCCTAGCTAACCGCTGGATAGATAATTACATAGTCATCACACATTTCACAACACTTACAATCCTCCAGGGAATATTTAACTTTAATCACTGAATAATGTAAACCCTGGATTAGTAAACGCCTAGGGCCTAGGCTGTTTAATTGGGAGGGTACCATTTAAATATCAGATAATGACTATTGGAGGAGCACCCCCCCCTTAATTACAGAAAATAACATGGTTTATTATTCCGGGGTTGACATTATGTGGGTCAATATTCCATACTCCTGTATTTGGTTTATTTTGGCTTACCATCTGGTTATTTAACATAGCCATGGAAAATCCCCAAAATAAATGGAGGTTTCTAGCTGGGAAAATCATCTATTTCTATGGGCCATGGCTTCCAGCTCGCTATTTTAAATAACCAGAGGGTATATGTAGTGCTATCTGGCTGGTGGTATACCTACCCCTCTGAAAAATATGAGTTCGTCAGTTGGGAAGGATGACATCCCATATATGAAATGGAAAATAAAAGTCATGTTTGAAACCTCCCGCCAGATATTATATACATATATATATATATATGTGTGTGTGTGTGTGATAACTATGTGGCTTATTTTGGCTTATATGTAGCGCTATATAATAATCACACATCTACACTCCTCCTCCTGTCCCCCCTCTCCTCCACGACCTCCACTTTCGCTGCCTCTTTCGCTGCCTCCGCTGGCCCAGTCTCCGAAGCAGGTGCTGAATCTCGGCCGGGATTCCCTTCGATTGATGGACACATGGACACGTGGAGCCAAATGGAGCCAACATATTAACGACATTGCTAAGATGCTAATTACAATGTATTTATATGTCTTTAATATATATATATATATTTATTATTAATATTATTACTATTATTATTACTATTATTATTATTACTATTATCATTACTTTTATTACTATTACTTCTATTATTATCATTACTATTATTATCATTATAATTATTATTACAATTATTATTACTATTATTATTATTATTACTATTTTTATTACTATTATTATTATTACTATTATTATTACTACTATTATTATTACTATTATTATTATTACTATTATTATTAGTATTGTTATTACTATTATTACTATTCTTATTACTAGTGTTATTATTACTATTATTATTACTAGTATTATTATTGCTACTATTATTATTATTACTATTATTAAATATTATTATTATATATAGTTATATATTAAAATCTTGTAAGTATCATGCGATATCATGCGATATCATGTGATCCATATACATTCCACCAGGATCTACGTATGGCTGAGTACTTGGATGTTGTTCCCTGAGTTCTACCTAGTGAGCGAGACATTTCCAGATGCCAATGTTCCTCAAAAGCCTGGAGCCCCAGCGCCAACCTGTTCCAACCAGTGAGTTCAGTGATGTTCAGTGTCCCTCCTGAAGAGTCCGCACATGCTTCAAATGGATGTTTTATTATGGTTCCAGGTGCTTAAGACCCAACAGCTTGACCCACCCCCCGTCCCACACAACGCGCCCAGTGACTCAAGGCCGCAATCAGCGCTGCACGTAGGTCGTCTGAACACCTGGGAGGTGCACTGGGGATTTCTCACATTTAGCAGTGGGATGATATTGTCCCATTCTTATCCCACAATTCTCCCATAATTATCCTAGGATTGTTTCATTATTCATGATAATCTCACAATAATCCCATAATCCCAGGATTATCCCATAACTATCCCAGGATGATTCCATAATCTCCCCCAACATTTGGAGAGATTATAGGATATCCCATAGCTTTCCTATAGGATTAACCCATGATAATCCCAACATTCCCTGGTTGGTGGTAGACCTAGCCCTCTGAAAAATATGAACTTCAGTTGGGATTATTATTCCCAATATATGGAAAATCATAAAATTCATGTTCCAAACATGTAACCAAACCACCAACCCAATTATTAATATCCACCATATAGTTGATTGATTGTTCCAAACCACCAATCAGTTCCAGCATTTGGAGATTCCTTTGGTATACCATCTATCATCATAGAAACCTCTTGTTTTTCAGGGTTTCTTATAGGATTATCCCATGATACCCTCTGGTAATTTAACATAGCTATGGAAAATCCACCCATTTTTTAAGGGAAAATCCACTATTTCTATGGCCATGGCTTCAATAGCTATTTTGACATAACCAGAGGGTAATCTCCCCCAAGATCCCCCACCATTTGGAGACTGGGATGACCCGCTTCCCCGCGGCGTCCGCGGCGTCGCTCTCTCCGAGCGCCGCCCGCAGCTCGGAGCGGAAGGTCTCCTCGCTGGACACGAGGCGCGATGCCATGGCGACTGTTTCGCCGCGATGACGGGGTTCCGTTCCGGTGGAAGAAACCCAAAACGGGTGGGAAAAAAAAACGGTACCCTCTGGTTATGTCAAAATAGCTATTGAAAATGACCATTGATAGTGGATTTTCCCATTAAACATGGTGATTTTCCATAGCTATGTTAGTTTACCAGAGGGTAATGTGGTCATGATTTGTCATGATGTTCTTGGGAAATGAGTAGAAATGCTGCAGAACAACATCAAACTTCATTGTGTACTGGCATGCAAGTATATTCAAGTTAGCACTGCTTGGGTCTCCCAAACGTCAAATCCACCCTGTGTTTTGTTTAGGTAAAGATATGTCAATGCTATATCCTCAAAACTTGTACAGCTTTGTCCGTAACAATCCCCTCAAATTTGTAGACTTCTGTCCGTAGCAGCAGTGCTGCTTCAAGTCTGCGTTTGAACGCTGGATTAGTTTAAAACCGCTTTGGGCCTGAGTGCACCGACGCTGGTTGTACCTCTACCTGGTGCAATCTGGTTGCTGGTTCAGACAGGACATCTTATCAAACAATTAGGGTGAGAAAACAAAATATACCTGAGATCTTGCCCAGGAAAGAAAAAATCGCCCTAGCTGAACCTGAAAGAATCAATGGATTGAATATATGCAGTAAATTGAGGAAACCATGGTCTTCACGACCTAAAATCGTGTTTGCTAGGCTTCCTGCTTACCTGTCAAAGGAATGACGAGGCTACTTGGGAAAAGGGACGCCTTAAAATAAGACTCTACAACAATTGCTATAGCAACCCCTAGTATCACTCTATCACTATCAAAAGTAAAGTTCTATCTTTTTGCGGGTCACCATACAGTTCTTTCATTAGAATTCCAAAAATTGAGGCTCTTGAGGCATCCTCATTTGCAGACAGACTGATATAAGACCTACGCATTGAATGTGTGCCCCCCAAAGTTGTATCCATTACGATTTCCCAAGAAAATCAGAGGAATCATCCCGCAACTGGCCTGCGGACCATGGCTTGGATTTGCTGAGTCCAGGCTGCAAATAAGTAAAAACATCTGTAAAAACAATATTTGAACATGTCCCCAATATTTTTAAACCTTGTCTTTACAATCTAAAATTAGGTTCCCCATTTCTCGTGGATATTTTTTATTGGAACAAATACGCCAAACATCGCCGACGAGACAAATCCCATGGGCCGCTGTCACCCCCACTGCGCTCATCCCAGCTCTCCGTTTTCGTCGACTAGGTCGATGCGGTGAAGCGCGACTGGGTGGTCCCTCAAAGTTTCTGTGTCGCGTTGTGGGGAAATGCACAAACCCGCTCCATGGTGCTGGAATATATGCACCCACATTGCACCCAGAATTGCCCAGTTCTGATCAATATATCATGGAGCATGTGGGAAACATCACTTGAGGCCCCGCATATTTAGCTATTGCGGATTTGATGATTCAGGATGAACTACTTGATGATTGATTCTACAAGCCAAAATGAAAACCTAGAAAAAACTCACAACATCTCACAACCGTTATCCGATCCAAACGTCACCGAAAAGCCAAAGATAGTTTGAGCCACCACCCATGCAAGGCAAAAACAGCCCAGCTGTAGCTAATGCATCGGTAGCATGCCACAGCGTTTTTTTTCCCTCAACCGCAGCCACCATTTTTTTTGGCCTGAACCAAGAGAATTATCAAACCTCTGTGCATTGCTCTCTTTGAAGCCAACCGTGGAAGTGGTTTTACGCTTCACCCGCTTTCATTTTTTAAACAAATGAAGATATTGGGAAATTTTTGGTTTGATCAAGATCATCCACTATTCCACTTATATAAACCAAATCTCAACACATACTAAACTAGGTTCCGCACTTTCCACTTCCACTTCGATTTTTCGTTCCAGGTCTATGGCCTAAAAAAATCACTGAAGATTCACCAAGTACGACACCACATCTTCCGCAGAAATGCTGTGGACGCACGAACTGCTGGGTGAAACCTCGAGTTTCTAAGGCAGTGGTCAGGGAAGATGAAGATGATGCCATGGAAAAATAACATCTATAGCAACCCCCCCCAAAAAAAAAGTCAAATCCCAATAAGATAAATCACTGTTCTATCTTTTTTGCGGTTTGCTGTGCATGAACATTTTTTGTTGTAGATCAAAATTACCATCTGGTTATTTAACATAGCCATGGAAAATGGCTCATTTATAGATGGTTTACCTGGGTTTACCTATTAAAAAATTGTGATTTTCCATGGCTATGTTAAATGACCAGATGGTAGTTGAATGTCCTTAGTCCTGTAAATCTTCCATCTCAAGCTGGGAGTTTGGGAGTGAATTTCTCAAGTCCACGGTCCGAAACTAGTCCAACCGCTGAAAGCTCAGAGTTTGCTGGCTATGGAAATCACCTGTTTTAGCTAAATCATAGCAAAATAAGTATTTTTAGCTATGCTAGATTTGACTAAATCAGCTGTTTTTTATGGAGAATTTGCCAATTATTTTTGCATTTTTGCATGAGATTTTACAAAATGGGCGAATTCTCCATAACTATGAAGCAGTGGCCACCAGACCACCGGAAGCCCTACGGGATGTGCCATATGAAACATAATATCATTGGGTCATTTACATACCATTATATTACACTATATTTAACGAGTCTCAAAATTCATAGTACATTGCCATAGAATGCCATCTATGGGTGACAAATGATTGCCATCTACAATTTATGTTTACTTCCCATTGCCATAAACCAATTCTGCTATGATTTGTGTGTGTATATCACTGTATACCCCCTGGTAATTTCCATCATATCATATGACTTGCAAATTTACAAATAAATTTCACATTAGAACCATAAATTAGTTCGGCATTTCCCAGCCGTATGAAGACACCGGAGGGTATATCCCCATCACAATAGCACTAATAGGTAGATAAACATCCCGCCGGGTGCGGAATCGCGCGTGTAGGCGCATCACCATGGTCAAAAAATGACAACCTTTTCAGTGTTTCGTAGCCGTCTCAAAGTAAAATAAAAATAAAAAAATGGTCATTTTTCTTGCGTTTGGCAACCCTTCCACACGAAATCCGGACCTTTTTTGCATTGCCAGTTTCAGTGATCATTGTGCATGTAAACCTGTGCTGTTTTTTTCAACAGGTCAGGACACAACGCGTTTTCCCATCTCCATTGCCAGGATCGAATGTATTGATCGATCCTGGCATTGAAACTGTCAGCCGTTTTTGTACCGACTGAGGACGGGACTGCTGCCTTACACAACGTCCAAGCTGAGTCAATGCCACCAGTGTGCACACAACTTCCAAGCTCAGCGTCAGTGGCGTGTTCAACTTCAAACGAACGTTAACATAACATCACCCAACCCCACCCCATGCTCAGCGTAGCATCAATGGCGTGTTCAACTTCAAACGAAACGTTCACATCCCCACCCACCCCCATGCTCAGCGTAGCATCAGTGGCGTGTTCAACTTCAAACGAACGTTCACATCCCCACCCCACCCCATGCTCAGCGTAGCATCAATGGCGTGTTCAACTTCAAACGAACGTTAACATCCCCACCCCACCCCATGCTCAGCGTAGCATCAATGGCGTGTTCAACTTCAAACGAACGTTCACATCCCCACCCCACCCCATGCTCAGCGTAGCATCAGTGGCGTGTTCAACTTCAACCGAACGTTAACATCCCCACCCCACCCCACCCCAGCCCATCCCGCGTTGCCAGTTACGTGAACATAAGAGTGCAACATGGTGTGTAAGCTCAAAAACATGATGTGAAATTGGGAATGTTGAAAATGTGTGTCACTACACGTACGGTTTTGCACCCGTTAGCATAAACGTCTTTAGTTAAAGCTAAACCACACCAAGCTTCAATGCTGTCTTGGATTCGCGCGGTACGCTGGGACAGCCGTTCACATACAAGACAAGCTCCTTCAAATTTCAATCTCCAAAAGCAAACAGCTCTCGAAATTCCATAGAAACAATTAGAAGGATGTGGTCACATGGTGAGAAAACAAGTCTCAACCTACCCTGCAAGCTCCTCCAAACGAAGCTTCAACAATGCCTTGTTGCTGACGCCCAACTCGATGTCCTCTAAGTCTGGAAGGTCTGACAGCCACAGCTCCAAACGTCTCAAGGAAGGGCAAAGCAAAGCAGACAAACCAGAAATGCTTCTTAAAGATCCTGCGAAGCGAATCACTAGGGTCTGAAGGGCGTTTCCGAAGGAAGCACCCGCTAGATCATCCAAACGCTCCAAACCAGTGTAGGCAAGATCGAGCCGTAAACTTTGCAGTTTGGATGGCAGGTTGTCGATGAGAATCCGCAAGTCCGGGTCTCGGAAATTGTGGCAACCTGTCAGTGACACTTGGATGTTCCTTCTTTCTGCATCTGACCGTAGTGCTTGCCACAGGGTTGATGGGGCTTGTTGTCCGTTCCGATATGACTGCTGGATGCTGGTCAGTGCAAAGTGGGAGGCTAAAGCTTTGTTGACGGCATCATAGCGGGGGTGCTGCGTTGGAAAAGGCGTGTCCAACGCCCATGTCCTGGCTCGCGGACATCGCACGGAGTTCAAAATCCGTGTCTTGTCCTCTTCTTTGGATGCTTGTGCTGTAGCAATGTCAACGCTGAGGCCTTTCTGAAGCAAATCCATTGGAAAGGATTGCTCACGGCGTGACTTGCAGAGCAAGCCCAAGATGGGGAGAACCCGGGTCTCAGCACCGACTAAGCCATCAGTGATGACATGGGCAATATGGCAAAGATCTGTGGCAGCAACATCAAGTAGCAAAGAGTTGGTGTCCCGTTCCTCCACCTCATGTCACATTTAGCAATTTAGCCACAACATGCGAAGATTGAGACCTGAGATTTTTGGGAAGTTCCAAGAATTTCACAATCAAACTAACTCACAGCTCAATATGCTCAATGAGACAAACTGAGCGCCAGGCTGCAATCGACTCCTCAAAGCAACACCAAATCCTCGTAAATGGTGTCGCCGTTGTTGTTGTTGGGCAATTGTAACGCTGCCACAGCCTGGGCCCACCGAGGTGAGTGGCTGGAGGCAGCTTTCGGGCGCCATAGGCGCTGGGGGCCACCCCCACTCCTGGAGGGTAGCTTGAGACAAAGCTCGCAATCCTGCACAATACAACTTCCAGCGTAAATGGTGTCGCCTGTGTGTCCAGAACCAGCAACACCCCACGGCATAGCTTCATTGCTTTGTAAAATGAAGTTTTGCGCGGGTTGTTGGAAATTGCTTCCTCCAATGCATGCTGGTTGTTCGCGTAAGCACATACCCAATATGCTGGAACGCGGAGTTCTCGAAGGGTTGAGTGCCGGCGGAGGCAGGTGAGAAAGAGGTGTATGGGTTCAAGCCATGCATGCGAGACAAACCACAAAGGTCTCTGGGCCTCAGGACTATCTGCCACAAGCCTCAGGATTTGTCACAGCACTGTTTGCCTCCAAAAAACGAAGTTTCCCTATGTAAACATATATATATACTACTTGATCATCACTTTCCTGTTTAATGGGCCGTTTGTCTATGTATCCATACGTATCCCATTTTTTGGACACGCCCAAAATGAAGAGTTTGAACCGTTTGAACCCACAGGCACCATCTGATGTTCGAATACATTTCTTCTCGCGTAGCACACTTGCTTGAAAATAAGCCCGGGTGCTATCCCCAACAGCTTGGAAGTTTCTGCTTTGTTTCATTTTTCACAGCGCCGTTTCAGAACGGAACATCACCCGCTGCAAGCTGTGGTATTAAAAAGAGACTGCTTCCAGATTTCAGACTAGAAAACGCCACCATGAGACCTTGCATCGTTGTCATCAAACAAGTGAACTCATACATAGGCAGTCATGTTGGACTGTACGCTGTTACTAACTCTAGTAGTCATGTGACTTTCACGATGACATCATGCGCACATTGTCATACAATCATACAGATACAATCATACACATACAAGCATGCAATGGTGCTGCGCAATGGTAAAAGAACCAGGGCCAGGAACCTCAACAGGTATCTGCACAGGAACCCTCCAGAAGCTGACCAGGTGTCTGCACCGGAACCTTCCGGAACCGCAACAGGTATCTACATCGGAACCTTCCGGAACCTCACCAGGTATCTCAACCAACATGAATTGATACAAAGGCAATCATGTTGGATGACACGCTGCTACTAACTGTATATGATCTTGTGTTTGTCATCATGACATCATGCGCACATTGTCAAACCACCATACACGTACAATCATACAGATACAAGCATACACATACAACCATGCAATGATGTCGCACACAGGTACGTGTCGCATTCCCATGAAAAGTAGTACAAACACATGAGGTGCAAGTGTTCACTTTGCACACTTTTGTGTTCACCATTCGCTCCTGCTGTTGACAAGATTGTTTATGAATCTGCGGCAAGCAACCAACATGAACTCATACACTCGCAATCATTGTGTATTACACGTTCTTCCTAGTTGTATGTGGTCTTGTGATCGTCATGAAAACATCATACACACATTGTCATACAATCATGCACATACAACCATACAGTCATACACATACAACCATGCAATGGTGCTGCACGCAGGCACGCAGGTAAATGAATCAGGGCCCTGGAAAGTGCTCACGGTGTCTACTTAGGTGTTGAAGTGTTCATTCCATTCCATTCCTGCAGGTAGCAGAATTGCTTATTGATCTTGGGCAAGCAACCAACATGAATTGATACAGACACAATCATGTTGGATGACACGCTGTTACTGAATGTATATGGTCTTATGACCGTCATCATGACATCATGCGCACCCTTGTCATACAATCATACACATACAATCATACACATACAATCATACACATACAAGCGTACACTTACAATCATTCAATGATGTTGCACACGGGTATGTGACGCATTCCCATGAGAAGTAGTATATGAAACATTCCTATGAAAAGCTGTACTGATCCCTGGTCTCTGCGCCTGCCTCGGTGCAGTTCAGCGGATTGATTGTCGGATCCCTGGCCTCTGCGCCTTTCACCCGCGCAGTTTACCAGAGTGATGGTTGGATCCTTGGTCTTAGCAACTGCCACCCATGCAGTGCCAGATCGCGAGTCAGGTTTTGCGTTGTTTATCACTTCACTGCGTCCATGCCACCTTTGTTGTCACGTTTCTTTAAACTCTAAACCCACGCCGTCGTGACAGTTCGATATATCACCTCAGGCTTTGCGGTCGTCGTTTTGCTTTAATTTAGTGGTTTTCAGGCTGGTTCGTCTTAGGATTGTTCCCTTTTCCGTGCCATGTTGTTGTCCTTCATACTTCTGCTTTGGTTTGCGCTGTGCGTGATTGAACCGTTTTTGATTATGCATCAAACTCAGCACTGTCACTTGTTGCTGTTTGCCGACACGTTTTGCGGATCAGTCTTCCCGCGTTTGTCCTTGCTCTTCTTTTCGCCCACAACGTCGTGATGTTTCAATATCAGGTTTTTGCGGTAATGTTGTGTTGAATGGTTCTCACGCTGGCTTGTCCTGAAATTGTTCCCTTTGCCTTGCCATGTTGTTTGTCATACATTTGTTTGTCGAACAGGTTATGCCTCGAATTCAGCGTTGTCAGTCGTTTTCCTTTGTCAACGTCTTTTGCGGATCTATATAGTTTTTGCAATGATTGGTATTGGACGCCAATTTCCGCTTCGCGCAACATCTCAAAAACACAAAACAATCTTCTCAAACATCTCAAAGACACTGACCAAACTTCTTAAACGTGCCAAAGACACAAAACAAACTTCACAAACATCAAGGACACAGAACAAACATCTCAAACACCAGAAACTGTGTAACAAAGGCGTCTCATACATGTACTTCATGATAAAACTGTCCCTCTAAAGTGCTGTAACGCATCCAATTCACATTGATCACACGTATTGTCTGCATGTACAATCGTCACAATCCGTATCTGAATGTCAGTGTGTGAAATACAGAGAAACGGGACACTAAGCAAAACCACCAGTTAGTATGATGTTGCACATGGGCATTTGAAACATTCCCAAGAAAAGCTGTACCTATCCCTGGTCTCTGCGCCTGCCACCCGTGCAGTTTACCAGAGTGATGGTTGCATCCTTGGTCTCTGCGCCTGCTACCCGTGCAGTTTACCAGAGCGTTTGTCATATCTTCTGCGCCTGCCCCCTGGCAGTTGGCCAGGTTGATTTTCAAAATGGTGGTGTCTGCGCGTGCCGCCGGTGCAGTCCAGCAGGTTGATTGTCGGATCCCTGGTCTCTGCGCTTGCCACCCGTGCAGTTTACCGGAGTTTTCGCCCACAATGTCGTGATGTTTCAATATGACGCTTCAGGTTTTTGCGGTCATGTTGTGTTGAATGGTTCTCACGCTGGCTTGTCCTGAGATTGTTCTCTTTGCCTTGCCATGTTGTTTGTCATACATTTGTTTTGGTGCGCGCTGCGCTTGATCAAACAGGTTATGCCTCGAATTCAGCGTTGTCAGTGGTTTTCCTTTGCCAAACTCAAGTGCTGTAACGCATCCAAAGCACATTGATCACACGAATTGTCTGCATTTACAATCATCACAATCAGTATCTGAATGTCAGTGTGTAGTGTGAAAAACAGACAAACGGGACACTATTTACGTAGAACCACCATTTGGTCATGAAAAAGTTTTCGTGCATTGCGTGCAATCGTACTTTGGTTCGACGCCAACCGTATTACCCGTACATCATTTACTGAGTCGCTGTCACCTATGTCTCTGCTGTTTTTGACCCACGATGTCGTGATGGTTCGAGATGACTCTTCAACTTTCGTCGGCCGTCTATTATTTGTCAATCGTCTGCAAGCCCACGTGTGTTAAGATTGTTGTCTTTACGTTGCCGTTTCGTTCCTTCATTTTTTCCCCAACAGCAGAATGCTTTGGGGTCTCAGCCCACATAGCCTTCGGGGTGCTCCGGGGCACTGCTCGACCCTGCCGCCTCGTTTCGCCGGTTCCGGGAACCAGGGTTCCGAGAACCGGTTCCGGGAACCAGGGTTCGGGGCAAGGTTCCGGGAACCCAGGGTTCCGGGAACCAGGGTTCGGGGCAAGGTTCCAGGAACCCAAGGTTCCGCAAACCAGACTTTCAAGCAAGGTTCTGGGAACAATGGGTTCTGGCTACCTTTTGGGTTCCGGGACGTCAAGGTTCCGGGAAGGTTCCGGGCACACTTGGCTTTCGACAAGGTTCCGGGAACCTTACCATGGTTTCGAGCAGCCAGAGCCTGGATTGTGCCAAAGTTCTGGAATCACCGGAACACCAATTTTGAGACATCCTGCAAACCCAGAGTTTGGGGAACCAGGCTTCTGGCAAGGTTCCAGCAACACTGGGTTCCGACAAGGTTCCGAGAACCACCACAGATGCGGACCCACAGTTTGGATATACTTCCTGGATTATGCCACAGGTTCCGGACAGGGACAAGGTCAGAGTTCTGGCAAGGTTCCGAGGTTCGGGAAACAACCCAGGGGTCGGATATACGCCGTGGGTTGTACCAAGGTTCATGCTACGGACAGGGTCCCAGAAAACCAACTTGCAAGGAAACCAAGAATCCAGGACCAAAAGGGCCCGGTCAACGAGCAATCGCTGACAGGGGGGGGACAGCGTGACAATAAATCAGCGCGTCTCGGTTCCGGAAACCCAGGGTTCCAATATACGCTGTGGGTTGCGCCAAGGTTCCGGAAACGAGGGTTCCAGGAAGACAAGGTTCCAGGGACACAAGGTTCCAGGAACACAAGGGATTCCGGAAATCCCCCAGCCAATCTTGGGTGCTTTGTGGCCCCTCACTGAATTCCGAATTCATGTTCGTTTGCTCAGTGGGCGCACAGCGTCGGTCGACTGACCTGTTCTGATGTTGCTGTAAAATCTTCTGTTTGAACTGTTCCGATGTCGCATCTACCAAAGCACATGCCACATCAAGCAATTAAGTTCGATGCCTTGGAACACCTAAATATTGGCAGCAAACCTGTGTGAGGCTTCTCGAAGCCAGGTAGATGATTTTTTGAAGCTAAGTGACCAAACAGCAACACACAATGAAACTTCAGACACAGTTGTGACACAACAACCAAGTATTGACATGAAACTAATTCTGGAATCATGATGGACAATTTGGCCAAAACCAACTGTTTCACCAATCACTTGCGCAAACTGACCGATGTTGTCCAAGCACGACAAGATAATCCCAAACCAACACACACACACACACACAATTTTGTAAACACTTAATGACACACCGTGGTCTGCAAATACTGCCATTCGTTTGTAACCAAATGTATGTAAATTCAACTATGCGCGCTTTCTTAAAGAACATGTCTCATCCTGCCTTTGGTCCAAAAGGGGAGGGGGCAAGGCGGGCAAAAAATCGCCGAAGAGACTTAGGCTATGGAATCATGTTCCTGCCATCATTAATCCGTCTTGGGTTGCAAAGTTGGACCACTGTTTGAAACCAACCGCTGCCGGTTCCGGGAACCAGGGTTCCGGGCAAGGTTCCGGAACTCAGGGTTCCGGGAACCAGGGTTCGGGGCAAGGTTCCAGGTTCCGCAAACCAGACTTTCAAGCAAGGTTCTGGGAACAATGGGTTCTGGCTACCTTTTGGGTTCCGGGACGTCAAGGTTCCGGGATCCCCAGGTTCTCGGCGCCAGGAAGGTTCCGGGCACACTTGGCTTTCGACAAGGTTCCGGGAACCTTACCATGGTTTCGAGCGGTTCTGGAATCACCGGAACACCAATTTTGAAACATCCTGGAAACCCAGAGTTTGGGGAACGAGGGTTCCGGCAAGGTTCCAGCAACACTGGGTTCCGACAAGGTTCCGAGAACCACCGCGGATGCGGACCCACAGTTTGGATATACTTCCTGTATTATGCCACAGGTTCCGGACAGGGACAAGGTTGCGGAACAACAATTTTCAAGAAGCCCAGCCCAGGTTCCAGAGAACCAGGGTTCTGGCAAGGTTCCGAGGTTCCGGAAACAACCCAGGGGTCGGATATACGCCGTGGGTTGTACCAAGGTTCATGCTACGGACAGGGTCCCAGAAAACCAATTTTCAAGGAAACCAAGGTTCCAAGACCATATAGGCCCTGTCAACGAGCAATCGCTGACAGGGGGGACACAGCGTAACAATAAATCAGCGCGTCTCGGTTCCGCAAACCCAGGGTTCCAATATACGCTGTGGGTTGTGCCAAGGTTCCGGAAACGAGGGTTCCAGGAAGACAAGGTTCCAGGAACACAAGAGATTCCGGAAATCCCCCAGCCAATCTTAGGTGCTTTGTGGCGGGTTCCGCACATGCCGATTCATGTTCGTTTGCTCAGTGGGCGCACAGCGTCGGTCGACTGACCTGTTCTGATGTTGCTGTAAAATCTTCTATTTGAACTATTCCGATGTCGCATCTACCAAAGCACATGCCACATCAAGCAATTAAGTTCGATGCCTTGGAACACCTAAATATTGGCAGCAAACCTGTGTGAGGCTTCTCGAAGCCAGGGAAATAATTTTTTTAAAGCTAAGTGACCAAACAGCAACACACAATAAAACATCAGACACAATTATAACACAACAACCAAGTATTGACATGAAACTAATTCTGGAATCATGATGGATAATTTGGCCAAAACCAACTGTTTCACCAATCACTTGCACAAACTGACCGACGTTGTCCAAGCACGACAAGATAATCCCAAACCAACACACACACACACAATTTTGTAAACACTTAATGACACACCGTGGTCTGCAAATACTGCCATTCGTTTGTAACCAAATGTATGTAAATTCAATTATGCGCGCTTTCTTAAAGAACATGTCTCATCTTGCCTTTGGTCCAAAAGGGGACGGGGCAAGGCGGGCAAAAAATCGCCGAAGAGACTTAGGCTATGGAATCCTGTTCCTGCCATCATTAATCCGTCTTGGGTTGCAAAGTTGGACCACTGTTTGAAACCAACCGCTGTTGGGGATCTACGTCGGCTTATTTTCGGTTTGCACAGTGCTTGGTCTAACCATTTATAGATCGACTTCTTTTTTGCCAGGCTCTTCCCCCCCCTCCTGCAAAGTAAATCTACAAGTATATGGGTGCATCATATACTGCGTTTAAGTGTTTCTGCCCAAGAAAAATTAAATGCTTATGATTGCTTATGCCATTTAAACCATCGGAACCTTCTGGAACTTCACAAAGCATCTGCACCCGAACTTTCCGGAACCTTCCTGAATACCTGAGGTTTCACCGACTATCTGCACGGGAAACCTCCACAACCTCACCAGGTATCTGCATCGGAACCCTCCAAAACCTCACAAGGTACAGTATCTGCACCGAAACCCTCCGGAACCTCACCAGCTACCTGCACCTTAACTTTCTGGAACCTTCCTGCGCCGGAACCCTGTGCAACCTCTGGCTATCTGCAATAAACCCTCTGAAACCTCACCAGGTATCTGAGCACCGGAATCCTCCGAAACCTCAACAGGGCATCTGCACAGGAACCCTTTCGGAACCCTCCGGAACTTTGCCCGGAACCTGTTGTTGAAGCTGCACCGGATCGCACCAGAGCTAATCTGGGCTAAAGACCCCATAGCAAAGTTTTGCTGTTAGGTAGAAAGGAGGCCTTGTGGAGCATTGTTCCTCAACTTCTGAAGCCAAGCAACTCAACGTAACTGCACGCTTCGTGTGCATCAGTGGCAGCGGTAGCAGGTCCAATAATCCAATAGTTCGCATGATAAAGGTTAAAAGCCTCAAAGCTCAAAGGCCTGCCCCGTTCATCACCGAAGGTTTCAGCCCAACGGCATGCCCCGACCATGTTGACCATGGTGAAGACAAAATCCAACAGCTGCTGTATCTGTGGGATGGTGATGCCACTTTTTTCCGTGGCAATGTGCAGACCACGCCGAGGTGGCGCCAAGACCGAAAAATTGGCCAGAACCAGGTCGCAACTTCCGCAACTTCCGCAACCACCTGAATTCGCCGCATCGTCGACATGGTCAGAAAAGTCAAAGCGGCGGGGGCCGCTGGAGAGCAATGTCTTGCCATGCCACGGCTGATCTGGCAAAGTACTTTGGACAGTTGCGATGACATCTCCTCGCTTCCGCAAACTGAAGGAAATGGACAAGCGGAAGGAACATGAAAAAAGGTGCAATGTATATAATTATGATATATATATATATATATATGTGTATATATAATTATATATATATATATATCACTGTCGAAACCGGCCAGTTCAATTTTCATCCACTACAGTTTGATTTGTTTTGCTCCCTCCGGTGACCATTCACCATCTGCACCAGAAACACTTTCAAAAAACCGTGCCAAAATGTTGCCGCAACCGGGTCTCCTGCTGTGGAATTGTCCACAACGATGTCGACAGGTCCAGTGGCAAGGTGAACTCGTCTGGTTGACATGGCAACAGCTAGGCTCTAGGCAGATCGAATTAGGTGTCGGATTCGGATGCAAAAGGTACATGAAAACAAAGCACTGGCAGTCCCCTGCATTGCAGAAATTGAAATTCTCCAAACTCAAAATGCTCCAAACCACCCCGGGCTTTGCCGGACAAAACTTCACAAATGTCTCAGCGGGGCGGGTGTCAAACATGCAACACATGCAACACGCAACCATTTCTGCCACCTGGATTCGTCGCCCTGTGATGTTCACAAGACAAAAAAAAACGTCAAAACGTCACATGCCAACAGGGCCTTCGTGTACTGGACGTGGTGCGATCACATGCCACCTACGATCCCACTGTGCGAATGTTCTTAACATGGCATGGTGACGGCAGGGAAAGAATCCGTGGGTTATCACATAGGGCTGACATAATCTGAATCTTCGTAGGCAGGTTTTCTTCGCCATGTCCTGCAAACTAGAGGCGTTTTCGTTCCTTTCACACTTTGCCCAAGTGGGTCAAAAAAAGGATCTCCCACAATGGCATGGTGACAAATAGCGCAGAAAACCGCTAGCACACGATCTCACACACGCACAAGCTACTATTCCTTGACTATAGCTGGCAGTGAATGATCATGGAACAGCTTGTCAATAAATGCGTCGGGGTCATGACATGTATGCTGAATCATCAGCAGTACTTCATCATGGCATGTAAGGTCATCAATCGTAATTGTCCACATTGAGTGCAAGTTTTTATTTCTTTGGCTCAAGATGTGTAGATTGTCTGCTGATAAAATGTTCTTGAATTTGTCAGTGCATTTTTTGCTGCAACATTACATTCAATATTTCCAGTGTGAAAATTATGAAACATTTAGCCACCACATGTGGCTCCTCAAGGCTTCATAACTATTTGTTTTGTTTGTTGCTTGCGGACAGTATCAATAACATCAACTTGTTGGTCATGAGAATCTGCTTCCGAACTGTGTATCACAAAAGTGCAATGATAATGAAATTGTTGTTTGCTGCCTTTTCATGATTTTTTCGTTCTTGGAATCTACGATCCATTTTTCGTAGTGGCATGTTTGCGCGTGAATTGCTCGACCAGTTCATAAGTTCATAAAATCCGCGAGCTCATGAACATGTATCAGCTCAAAATATCAACTATATCAATTAGCTCATCAAATGTGTGAGGTCGTGCAGTGTTTTAGCTCAGCTCAGGACATGTACAACTCATAAACATAGCTCGTGAAATGTACCAATCCTTCCATCGATACAAAGTGTACAAGATGAAAAGTGCCCATTTCACCAAAACTGCTACAGAATTGCAAAAACATGCAAAAACGTACATATGCACGTTCAGCATACCGAAAAACATGTCGGGGTGTTGCAAACTGCTGATTTTTTTCCAAGTTGGCCAAAGGATTCCAAGACAAATCATCTGAACCTATCTGAGCTTGTCTGCCTCAACTCTGAAGATGACTGAACTAACCCTCAGGACAATTCAATCAAAATTCTGTGGCCAATTCAAACCCAACAGGGAAACCAATATCGACAAAATTATGTTAGCGTTACCTACATTTGGTGGGAACAAATGAATCGACACACAGTTGATCTTGGGTTTATTCTGTCGAGGGCTGAAGTCACAGCAGTTTTCGAGAATGTGGACAGATGGATTACGGCAGTTTTCGTGAACGGTTTGGGGGAAAAAAAAAGATAGAAGGAAAAGATAGGAAAGGAACAACTAAAACACATGCAAAAACCAACGGCCCTCACTGACAAAAAAAAGTGAGAGTTCAAAGAAACATGAACAAGTTCGAGTTCACATGCGTGCGCACGTGCACGTGCATGCGCATATGCATGTGCACGTGCATATGCATGTGCATGTGTCTGCCGATGTTTCCGCCAAAACTGTTCAACCACAAGTGGTGCATTTAAGTCCTCACCCCTATCATCTCAGTGCCGAACCGTTGGGCGTCGCCGGGTTCTGCAGGATCTGTATAGCAGAAACTTTGTCTGCTTGTGCTCTGGAGGCTGACCTGATCACGGCATATGGGAACTTGTTCATCCTTTGTCCTTCGTGCCAACTACACCGCCCCAGTTCCGAACCTTGAAATGGTGGCGCCATCGAAGGTCCTAGCAACCAATAGCTCTAAGGGCAATGGTGGCATAGGGATCACCAAGCCCTTCGTGTTGACCTAAGACGTGCTATGTGCGAAACTAGAGGGACGTCCTCTTCGTCTGGCCATGCCACATCTGCGAGCCGCCCCATGGCGCACTAAGACACGAAGTGTCCGAACCACCAAAATGAATGCTGAAACCGACCAGGGGACATGGTTTTATTTTTTTTAAACATTCACTCACTGCCTCATTTTTTCCTCCGTAAGCTGGATAAATTGTCCCACTAAATGTGGATGTTCCAAAATGCGCAAGTTAAGTTCTAGTACGACACTAAGGGGCATACGTAATCAACCAAAACCCCTCAAACCCAACTGTTTTCTTTCGTTGCAGTGAATTTGCTGTATGTTCCCCTGGAGCCTCACAGAGGACATCGGATGACATCGGTATATCTTTGCATCTTTGACCGTTTGATTTTAAAAAAAAATCAAACCGACTATGCGTGGTTACCACAAAGGGTTGCGCCCAAAACGTGTAGTCAATTGAGCTGCGGAACCCTACATCTTGAAAGGATTTGACACGTATCCTTTGGCATGTTTTTACCTTCGAACAAAAAAAACGCACTGGCCGCGTGGTGGGCCGCAGCTGCTACAACAATCCAAGGCCACGGCAATTCGAATGTCGAGGTTTTCCGGGGACTGTAGAGGTTCTGCCTCCGTGGCCTTTTTCGCGATGTCTTGTTCATGCGGTCACTTGCTGAATTGCAGAATCTTAGAAAAACCCTGACCTTCCAACCACAAGGTTTACCGTTGCGGTTAGTCTAACCCCTTTTTTTGTTTACCCCCAATGATTTCACTGCGTATCACTGCCTTCTAAACAGCAAAGGCAACATCTTTGATCACATCAAGAATGCAGAAAAAACAATACCGGCCTTGAAGAGGTTCCAAACACCCCTTCACTTTGAATAACCTAGTTACATCCATGTAGAAAAGATTTCGATTCACTTCAACCTACATGAGTTCATATAATTTCATGTTTTTTCTCTTCTTCTCTCCTTCGTTCTTCCCTCCTTTGTTTCCTTTTTTTTCCTGTTTCTTTTCCTGCTTCTTTTCCTGCTTCTTTTTCCTGCTTCTTTTCCTGCTTCCTTTTCTTTGTTTCTTGAATCTATGCCATGGGCCATGGGGTCAAAAAAAAATGCCAACCTTTTCCAACAGTGATTGTTCGAATCCACCTTGCAATCACATCCATGTTCGTCTGCATGAATGTGTCTTGCCGGTTTGTGCAAGATAGATGCTCTTCCCAAGACGTGTTCTTCCTTCTGCAGGCATGCGGAGTGTGGAGTGTGGAGTGTAAAGTGTAGAGTCTAAAGTGTAGAGTGCGGAGTGTGGAGTGTAAAATGTAGAGTGTGGAGTGTGGAGTGGGAAGTGTAGAATGTGGAGCGCGGAGTGTGGAGTGTAAAGTAAGCAGTGTGGAGTGTAAAGTGTGGAGTGTGAAGTGTGGAGTGTGAAGTGTGGAGTGAGGAGTGTACAGTGCAAAGTGTGGGGTGTAGAGTGTAAAGTGTAAAGTGGAAAGTGTAAAGTGTGGAGTGTACAGTGGGGAGTTGGGAGTGTAGAGCCTGGAGTCTGGATGTATAAAACAGGTTGGAATGTCACAAAGTGCCACACCTGCCACGCAAAACGACATGACAACCTGCTTGAACACCTTCGAAAAGGAGAGGTGTTGCAGCTTCCCGCGAGGCCACAGGAAAACCAGAGACTCGAGACGAGACACGTGGGAGCAGCAAAGCGAGCATTTCGTGCGAGACTTCCTCCAACTTTGACACTTTGCAGCCTCAAAATCGACGTTTTCCTAGGGGTTTTCTTGGGAACCTCTAAATTTGCTACCTCAAAATCGATGTTTCGTTCGAGGCGGAATCTGCACCTTGTCGCCGCTTGAAGCAGCCCTGCCAATCCGATTTGAAAAAAACACGCAACACGACCGTCTAAAGTGCTGCGCCTGCCACGCAAAATGACAATGAACACGTCCAGAGTGTTGCGCCTGCCACGGAAACTGCAACGCATCTTCTGAAAACGTCGTAAAAGTATTGCGCCTGCCACACAAAACGACTTTCGACACGTTACAAGACACGTCTGAATGTCACGAAGTGCCACGCCTGCCACGCGAAACGAAGCAACGCGACGCTTGAAACCTCCAAAAACGACCCCTTCTGCAGAACTTACTATATAGGCAAGGTCATATAGCAATACCGCGGACGGTTGCCAACGGTTGCGAACGGTTGGGGACCGTTGCCGACGGTTGCGGACGGTTGCGGACGGTTGCGGACGGTTGCGGACCGTTGCGGACAGTTGCGGACAGTTGCGGACGGTTGCGAACGTAAACGCAACGTCGAGCGAACACACCCTCAACCCCCAGACCCCCAGAGTGAAACAGGAACCCTTGCTACGCATTCGGCAAAAACGCACTTGCCGCGTGGTGGGCTGCAGTTGCTGGAACAATCCAAAGCCACGGCAATTTGAATGTCGAGGTTTTCCGGGGCCTACTGTAGAGGGTTTTGCCTCCGTGGCCTTTTTCGCGATGTCTTGTTCCTGTGGTCAATAACTGAATTCCAGAATCTTGGAAAATGATGGAAATTGATGATCTTTCAATGAGAAGGTTTAACGCTGTGGTTAGTCTAACCCCATTTTTTGCTTACCTCCAGTGACTTCACTGAGCATCACTATTGCATTCTAAAAAGAAAAGGCAACATCTTTGATCACATCAAGAATGCAAATTAAACAATACCGGCATTTAAGGGGTTCTAAAAAATCCCCTTCCAAAATCTTGAAAAGGTTGGACTTAGGTTGGACTTTGAATGACCCAGTTGTATTCGTGTAGAGAAGGTTTCGATTCTTTTCAATGTATGTGTATAATTTCATGTTTTTTTCTCCTCTTCTCTCCTTCGTGTTTCCTTCCTTTGCTTCCTTTTCTTTCCTGCTTCCTTTCCTGGTTCCTTTTATTTTGTTCTTTCAATCTGTGTCCCTTTATTTCCTGTTATTTTTGCTCATTGCCATTTTGTTTGTTCCTCTTCTTCTTCTTATTGTTTTTTCTTCTCCTTCTTCTTCTTTGTTTATTTTTTGTTTTTTGTTTTTCTTTCTTTTTCGTTTTCTTCTTCTTTTCTTTTTTTCTTCTTCTTTTCTTCTTCTTTTTTTTCCTTTTTCTTTTTTTCTTATTCTTCTTGTTTTGTTTCGTCTTTTTTTTCTTCTTTTGTTTTTTTCTTCTTCTTCTCGTTCTTCTCGTTCTTCTCGTTCTTCTCGTTCTTCTCGTTCTTCTCGTCCTTCTCGTCCTTCTCGTCCTTCTCGTCCTTCTCCTCCTCCTCCTCCTTCTCCTCCTCCTCCTCCTCCTCTTCTCCTCCTTCTCCTCCTTCTCCTCCTTCTCCTCCTTCTCCTCCTTCTCCTCCTTCTCCTCCTTCTCCTCCTTCTCCTCCTTCTCCTCCTTCTCCTCCTTCTCCTCCTTCTCCTCCTTCTCCTCCTTCTCCTCCTTCTCCGCCTTCTCCGCCTTCTCCTCCTTCTCCTCCTTCTCCTCCTTCTCCTTTGGAAACCTTGGCATTCGAAAGTTTCTTTGGGAATCGTGCTAAGTAAGGCGCAACAACTTCAGCAAATGCATTGCTCAAATGTAGTGGATCCACAAACAAAACATCATCCTCCATAAAAAACTATTTCGGCAGAAAGTTTGACCTTATTTATCACCGGGAAACCATTATATACATAGGTCTGGAAGGGATTTTGGAAAACTTGCCGGGCAACCCACCCCCATCTCACGAATCAACATACCAAATTGGTGGAAAATGATAAAAAGGATGGCAAAGGAATTGTTGTTCAATTGAATTGAACTCCTGTTTTGTCCCTGCTGAAAAGAAATTCCCTTAGTAAGATTGGAACACTTGTCCTGTACAGATTTGAGCCCAATACGTTTTAGCCCCTGTGGTTCAAGAAGAGGAAGAGTGTGTCCGCTTCGCATGGCAGCAGAGCTGGTTGAGCCCTAGGGCCGATCAGTTTCCGCAGGCGGGAAACCCTGCCTACCCCTTCCTACACTACGTCGAGCAGCCAAAACCAGGACAAGGAGTTCTGCCGCAGTGGAAAGGAGGATCCTGAAAGGGATAGCCAAGCGCTGGGAGAAAGAGTTGACCGCCCCCAACCAGAAAGGGGAAGAAAGACCTTCTTTTGGAAACGCGCCTGACCCAACCAATCTCGGCAAGTACTACCACGCACAAAGCGAAGCAGCTTCGTCAAGTAGTGGCCACAACAACTACGCAAACTTCTTGGCAGACCACGTGCGTTTCACGCGTCCCTTACCGTCTTCGAGCACCCAACAGGAAGGAGTGTACCGTCGAGTTTGGGCCCGTGTTCAACGAGAACTACCAGCAGTTGTCGAGGAGGTAGAAAAGACACCAGGAAAGTCAGTGAGGCGAAGTTACTTGTGTGCAGAAGCACGTCGTGCAGTAAGTGCTAGTTTGGGAGCCAACGGTGCTCAGA
>CAMXCT020005001.1:1092500-1229006 GCA_947184155.2 Cladocopium goreaui | reverse complement strand
TACCAGAAAATATGCCAGATAGAATGCCAGAAGATATGTCAGAATATATGCCGGAAGATATACCAGATAAAATACCAAATAGAATGCCAGAAGATTTACCAGATAGAATGCCAAAAAATATACCAGATAGAATACCAGAAGATCTACCATATAGAATGCCAGAAGATATGCCAAATAAAATGCCAGATAAAATGCCAGAAGATTTACCAGATAGAATACCAGAAGATTTACCAGATAGAATACCAGAAGATATGTCAGGGAACAGTTGGCATAGATATTCGCGGTTAAGGTCCGGCAGGGAACACTGGGCGCGGATGGTCGTAGTTAAGGTCCGGCAGGGAACACTGGGCGCGGATGGTCGTGGTTGAGGTCCGGCAGGGAACACTAGGCGCGGATGGTCGTGGTTAAGGTCCTGCAGGGAACACTGGGCGTGGATGGTCGTGGTTAAGGTCCGGCAGGGAATACTAGGCGTAGGTGGTCGTGGTTAAGGTCCGACAGAGAATACTGTGGATCGCGGGTCGCAGTTAAGCCAGGACGACAAAGACGACAAGGACGACGAGGACGACAAGGAGGACGAGGAGGAGGAGGAGAGGAGGACGAGGCAGGAGGAGGCGGAGGAAGAGGAGCAGGAAAAGGAGGAGGAGGTAACTAACATAAAATCTAACAACCCTCACCTAGCAGGTGGGGAAAAATATAAATTAGTAAGAAAATAAATATATATATATAAATATATTGGTTATATAATATAATATTCCAAATAAATTTAAAATATAATATATATTTATTATACCTATATAATAATAATAATATATAGTATGGTCCTAAGTTCTAGGTCGACCAAAATCATCCTCACCATTATTATCATCATTATTATTATCGTTATCGTTATCGTTATCAGCATCAGCATCATCATCATCATCATCATCCACATTATCATACATTGTCCTCCCACTCCCCCACACTGTTTGGGGTCTCTTGCCGGGATAACTAGGGTCTATTTAGGGTTGGTTTAGGGTTTATTTAATTTGTTAAGGGTTGGATTCAGGTGCATTTAGGCATACAAGGTATATATGTTTACAAGTACTATGTATATGTATATATATATGTATAGAACGTATGTTGAGGCACAACCCTGTTGGGTGTATTGGGTGTAAATAGTACTTTTTTCATTGGATGTTATCAATGTGTTCCTATAAGTTATATTGTTGGATTGGATCGTGCCTTTCTTATATATCATTGTATAACATTGTCATGGTATATCATCTATTATTTTGTTTTATCAGTTCTCATTGATGTTTTATTCGCTGCTGGTATGATAGTTGCGCATACTGCCAAGAAACCACAAAAGCCAAAGAACAAGAACCAAACACAACAAAAGGGAAAAAACTACTAAGGAGCCGAGAAGACAAACGCCACAAAAGCCACAAAGCCAGGCTGGAAAATAAAAAAACAAATAGCCCTCCATTGTTTTTTTTGGATTTTAATAATATATTAATACATTAACTAACATTATATATATATTATAATATATATATATTATATGTTCATTGTATTTTATTTACCTATTTGTTTGAGTCTCGATTTGCCCCTCGAGTTCCCCGATTATGAAGTCTTCAGATATTCCAGTGCTTGCAGCTGCACATTCAATGAGAAAGGCTGCGGTCATTGCTGGAAATTGCAGGCCACTGGTCATCTGTTGCTGCAAGCCACCATCCCCATGAGATCTTTCGGATCATGACCAAGAAATGGGGCGAAGCGTTTGCTTGAAATATCTTGAAAGTAGAGACCTGCACCTTGTTCCTCACTGTAGGAGCTGTGGAAACAAAAAAATACAACGGAAATCATGAGTCATGACCGTGATGAATCATGAGCACCAAACTCTTCACCCCAAATCAGCGAACACAAGTAACTTGAAGATGTTCGTGCACAAAGTTACATTTCATGTTCTCACTGAATTTCACGCAACTTATGGCGCCCGTAGAGTGGACGCCGCTTCTCCTGACAGCCAATTGTCTCATACAATCCTGACATACTTTGAATGTGACTTTCTGAAGGATTTCTTCTGTCAAAGCAGCTTGCAACTGGAAGCGCAACAAATATGACGAACTAGTCCTTATCTACACATGATATACAAATAAACACACATGTTGAGGAGCCACGTGTGCCTTGAATTCGCACCAAAGGATCTAGAAGGCTTGACAACTTCTTCCTTCCCCTCAAGGACAAATCAAATCAAAGAAACGACATAAACGACATACTATCTGTACTATGGATTACCGTCGTATATTCAAACATCAACGAGAAAGGAACAATTTTCAGCTGGCTGAGGTTTGTACCACTAAGCTGTTGCAGCGGCAGCCTGCATGTTTCTTGGTAAAATCGTTTCAACAGAAACGGCACAAGCGCGGGCCCGAATCTGCATGATGTCCAATTTCAGGCAAAATCAGTAAAAATGTACTGTATCTTTCTTATCCAACTGGACTCTCAGCACTCACCAGAATACCTGCCTTCGACATTGCGTCGGCCTGTGCCGCAGTAACAGCAGCTGCCTCTTGTACAGTGCAGGTATGCCGGCTATGCCATGCATTCTTCGCACCACCAGCCCACTTCAGAGCAATCTATGATACTAGGCTACTATCTAATAATATCTATGAATGATGTATACAAGCAGTCTGGCTTTGCACTCATCAAACGAGGTGCCTTCGCCGCAGCTGGCCCATTTCGACGACATTTCTTGATTCCCTTGCTGTCCTATTTGCTGCCCCCAGGAAGTTGCATTGTCAGCTTAAATTGAAACGTGTTGCTTTCTGTCACACTGTTACACATTCACTTCGCAATTCCTCTTGGAAAAAAAAAACAGCAAACAACCATTGCATCCATCTTCGATGTCCTCTGTAGCAGCACGCTTTCGAGAGTGCTGCCTCAAACGAGCAAAGCGAAACATGGCATGTGCATCTTCAAAATTAAGAGATAACCAAGCGACGCTTTCTGCTCTCCATTCGGAACTGCAGACACCATATTGTAACATGCTGTACATAATTTCATAGTTACCATGTAATTGTGGGTCTGTGGGTGACAAAGGGAATCAGCATCCAATATTAATTCTACATAATATTACTCTTTTGTCTTATGTTGTTGATCATACAAATTCATTGAGCTGCCAGAAGATTGGAGGTTGAGGGAAGTCTCACCTACTTTCCACTTCGCTGAGAACAAGGCTTGATAGCAAGAGCTCGTGCAGTAGCTTTGGAATTCAGAAGAGGGGAGTCTGTCTCAATCTCTGCCAGGAGAGCTTCATCCGTTGCCCCAGCTGAGTCAATCTTCTGAAAGAGCCCTGCAAGGTCTGGAAGATTCTGCCGTGAGAAGGCAATGGGAAGTGCCTGGTCAAAGTCTGTGTTCGACAGACTCAAGGTGCTTCCCCAGGTCTCACGCATTTGCTTCGTAAAATCTGCTCCCACCAAGTCCAACCAATGTGTGCATAGCTTGTGAAATACAACTGCTGTGGCACAAGTCACCCGTGATGGTGGAGGGAAATTCTCTTTGTCTGCCTTCTCCTGATCATCAAGTGTAAGGTAAGGTGCCACCTTCAAAGTCAAGAATTGGACCACTGAATGCACAATTCGTGCAAGTTCTGCCTCTTTTGACAAAGGCAGTCGGGCCAACAGGCCAGCAATCAGCTGGAGGCGAAGCATCGAAGATCCCGAAGCAGTTGCCTCAGAAAAAGCCTCCGAGACCAGAGAACATAAGAATTGATCTCGTGGATGTTTACCCTCCAGGAACTCGGCATATGCTTCGCACAAAGGTCCAAAGCGCCATGTCTGGCTGTAGACCTCATCGTCTTCGCCCAGACCCATCTGACCCAGCTGATGGGCAGCTGCTCTCAACCCAGCACCACATCGCTGAGCCAACAAAGGAGGGCCGGACTCAACGAGGCGAAGGAGCAGCTGCCTGGCGTGTCGTGCAGCCGCCTTGGTGCCTGAAACGAGGCTGGAACGCATCTAAACTTGACAAACAACAATCAGAATCTCGGCCTGTTATCCCAAATGCGACAAGTCTATCAAGGAGACATTTTGAACAAGGAAACAGACCCTGTGTACACTCCAAGAGCGACATTTTGAAGAAGGAAAACTACTGGTAACGACTGACCGATGTGCTCATGAATGGCATCAAACATTATGCAACACGTTCACAACGCACTTTAGAAGTATACAGTGTATACAGATTCGATTCTTCCTGAGTTCAAAGACCACAAGGACAGCTGCTGAGGTAAATTTGTCCATATGTATGTGGATAAAGATCATATATCTGCGAGGTTTCAACACATATCTGGATGACAGTACACTCAGTACACCCTGCCTGCAACTGTCACCGTGATGATCCCAGGAATGGCCGAGGCAGGGTGGATCACACCAAGGTCACAAAGTGAACGAAAGCCCCGCAGAGCTTGTTGGATGGTCTTCTCTTCAGCTTGCAAAACTGCCATGAGTTCAGGTTGCAGGGTTGCCAATTTCTGAGCTGCAACGCTTGCAGAGTTGTCCTTCTTTTTGGAGGGGCCATTGAGTTCGGCTGCTTCTTGGTAGCAGGCCGCCAAGCCTGCGAAGGTCTCAGTGGCTCTCAGGCGCAAAACGCTCGCTGCGTTGCTGCTGGACTCTGCTGAAAGGCCGTGCCGCAGCACGGAAAGCGGAGCTGAAGGCACACCGCTGCCATCGCTGCCATCGTCCAATAGCTGAGGGAATCGGCGCAAGGCAAAACCCAGTGCTGGGATCATCGCAGGCTTGGCAGCAGCAGGGCCTCTGAGGCAGCAGTCAGAAAGTAAGGACACAGCAGCTTTGGACACGATGTCCAGTGCACCATTCTTGCAAGAAACTTGGGCAATGGCTTCTCCCAACAATTCCATGGACTTTGAATCCAAGAACTCCAACAGCGAACCCACGATCCAAGTGTGGCGACACATCTTGCCATGGCTCAGCTGCTCCATCTCCTGCATAGCTTCTGAGAGAATGCGGATGCTGCGCCCGAAATGGCCCATCAGTAGATCCCGGGCACCGGAGGACAAATGTTCAACCACAACTGCCAAACACTTCACAACGACCCGGGCCAATTGGCCCAAATCATTCGATGGTGCTGTTTCCTCGCCCAGAAGGTAAGAAAGCTTCTCGGTGAGTGTATTTGCCATCTTCTGCTTTGACAGAGTGGATTCACTTTGAGTCCAGCTGGGTAGGACTTGTGCAAGAATATTGCAGGCGGCAATCGGCAAGACCAAACTTTCTGGTGTGTCTGGGTTGGTCTGCTCCTGAAGCCACTGTGCAAAGCGATTCAAATGCTTGTGGAAGGCAGCAGGCCTTTCCAAGCTGAGCTGCTCCAAGAGGGACAAGTGCAGCTCCAGCTTCTCGGTCTCTGCACCATCAGGCAATGACTTCAGGGCGCAGCTGGCAATTTCCTCCATGGCTGCAGTAGCTATTCCAGCCGCATCTGATAAGTTGGCATTTCCTTCAATGGCCTTGCAATGGGCTGAGAGAACATCACGAACACCAGCTCCACCAACCCCATTGTGGCCATGCAAGGTGCAGAGCCGCTGCAGGATGGTGTCCTGCTGTTGTTGTTTCGACATCTTGGAGCCCTTGGAGCCCTTGGAGAACACCACCCGCTCCAAGACGCTCAAGGCTTGGCTCCTGATCTGCAGCGATTCATTTCGAAGGCGCCGCAGCATCTCCCCGGCCTCCTGGATCTGAGCCGCTGGATCCTGGCATTCCTCCAACCACGCACCGGCCGCACGGAAGGCGGCACGGCGCACCAAGACCGAGGGGTCCGACAGTTTGCTGCGCACCACCAGGCGGAGCTCAGTGAGTCTGGGCAACACCACCGCTTTCAACTCACCTGGCAAAATCTGGCAAGGTTTGCTCTAAGGGGAAGAGATGTGAAGAGCAAAGAGGTCTATAACATTTCAGAACCATGTCATTCTACCCATAACAGTGTGTGGAATGTTGTGTTGACTTGTTTGTCTTGTGGTCGAAGCTACCCACAATGAAGCTTCAGGATTCTTTGAAACCACTGTCCTTACTTGGCCCCATTTCAACATATTTCAACGGCACCTTCAGGGCATTGAAGCTGCGCTACAAGATCCAATGATGCGAGTCGCGCAAACGCAGCTTCGTCTTGAAGGCCTCAAAACTCAAAGAGCTGACCCTTTCCTTCATAGCCCTGCCTCCCCAGTCACAACACATGATTGTCATATAATTACATATATCAAAGAAAAAAAACAGGAAAAAACAAGGGATATTTATTTTTGCTTAAAGTCCTGATAAATCTGTTGTAAAAACGGTCCCTTTTGGGGTAAAGGTACGCATTTTGCAATACAGGAAAAGCAGGAAATCAAACAGTTCCGCTGGGCAGAAGTCAAGGAAATTTAAAATTTGGATAAACTTGGATAAAATCGGATTAAATTTGGATAAATTTGCTTAAAATAGATTAAATCCCTATTATTTTCTGATAATGTTTGAAGGATTTGAAGTTTCAGGTGGTCAAATTAATCCAGATTTGTTGGATTTTAGTTACCCTCTATATTTTCCTGTAGATTTCTTCCTTGAATATAATTATATACGAGTACATATAATTATATAGAGAATTTTATTAAATTATAAATATATATATACTTATATATATAATTATTATTGACATTATATAACTATATATATATAATTGTATATATAATTGTCATATGCTTTTCATATAAATGTCAATATAGCATCCACTCAGAACATAGTGGCATAGCACTCCACTTTGAGCCGCTGAGCCGGACCAACTGAGCTTCAGACCTGCGGCCACCGCTTCAGCCACGCAACGCGATGCGATGAGCTGTGGATCTGCCACACAACAGGCTGACAAACCGCAGAGTGCCTGGTGTCTCAACAATGGACAGGTGCATTGGAAGATATGTGTAATAACCAATAATGGGGAACGTGAAAATACTGACGGCTTTATGTATGTATATAATTGTGTATTATATAATGTATATGTGTATATATATAATGTATATATATATAATTATTGACGTAAGGATACGTAAGAAATGATTGGGATAGCTCCAGCTAACCATGACAACATGCTAGAACTGAGAACTACACATACTTCAATAGGAAGCTGTGTCACGCACGCATGTGGGATAAACACAATAAGGTGTGTCTTTCGTAGAAGGCCTGTCTGCGCACGTGCGCCAATGGATTGCTCCGCGCCAAAGAGAGCAAGCACTCCAAGGCTGACATTCCTAGGGTGTCAAAGTTGGGTGCGGGGTGTGCTTGTAACGCAACAGGATACACCAAAGCCATACTATACCAATAGCCCAACTGGACAAGGGAAGGATCTGGAATTTCTGCCCATGTGTGACAATAAATACAGTAATTCAAGGAAGAACTTCTCAGGTGCGTGTCAGCACTACTGCTGCGAGCATCGAGCACGCGCGAGAATGCTCGTTGGATCACTCCATTGAAGCCGTCGATACAAAGAAATGGCACCTCAGAAACATTTAGCAAACTGTCATGGTCTAAGTTTCAAAGTATCTGACTTCGACATGTTCAGAGCAATCCTAAACACTTCACCATCATCCATCAATCTTGCAGGATGAGTCCGGATTGCAGTCTTTAGTCAGAACAGCTTTTGAAACAGCTGCAGGCAAATGGCATCGAATCTCTTTGCTGCTTGGCGCTTTACTCGAGCTTCCATCTACACCTTAGCTGTAACAGTTTGTCTTTGCATGAGTCTCTGCTTTCCCTGTGAGCCTGACCTTCACCTTTACCAAAATCTGCAAGGCACAGTGTCACTGTTACATCCTGATACCGAGCATCCTGCAACTGTGAGCAGCCCATGTCTGTAGATTCCACTCCGGTGCCTGGAGCTTGGTGGACAAATATTAGCTATATGTAGTTATATATATATTATATACACACCTATAAATAGTTAATTATATAATGTTATATATATATATTAGTTATGTCAACTCTATAAGATCTATAGTAGGTGATGATCGGAAAGGCCCTGCCGGGAATGAATTCAACAAAGGTTGTGATGCTCGAGAGTTCAACGTGCAGTGCAGCGAGAGAAGATCTTCTAGTTGAACTCGTTAGTGATGTCTACTGAGTACATTGCAACAAGACAGCCTAGCGAGGTTAGTTCTGGCCTTGGTGGCAGCCACATTCTTGGCATCCTTCCGCTTTTTGCAAGCCATCGGGCTTGCCAAAGATAGGCAAAGCAAAGCTGCAGCCTGAGACAGTGAGCTCTTCTGTGAAGCTTGAGTTGGATGCTGCTGTCAAAAGCCAGCTGCGAGTTCAACATGGTTCAACAATGTCCCGACAGAATTTCCTCACTGAGCTTGCATAAAAATAACCTTTGGACACAAAATGCAACGACATGCCACGACCTTCTGAATCTCTCTGAGGCCAGCACGTTGCAGCGGGCATTGTTCGCTGAAAGTGCACTTCCTTGCAACTCTCCGGCTGCCCACCGAGCGGAAGCTGGTGCCAACAGGCCATCATCTGCCGCAACAGCATCCACCAAGGAGATCACCAAAGCAAGCGGATCCTTTGGCATTTTGATGCTTTTCCCTTCACGCTTCCTCTCTGGTGCCCAGGCCTTCAACATGCAAAGTTCACAATCTGGACCAGCTTCTGCCCCACAGCAGCGGCACAGCTGGATTTGTTTCGCCTCATGCGCCGAAATGGTCAGGGCCTCAGCAGCCTTTGCCAACAGACGGGTAGCCTCCTCCCTCTGGGAGCAATCCAAGTCGATCATCCTGGAAGCACCGGCCACACGACTCAGTGCTCCTACCAGGCGCAAGGCATACAATGGCGCGGCGGCCCAGAAGGGGTCACCACATGCTGCGCAAAGCTGCTGCACCAAGGCGTGCATTGCTTCACTTCGCTCGGATTCCAAGAGGCTGTGCTGAATCACAACTGCTGCAAGGTGCCCCGCACGAGTGTCTGCTGCTGCAACTCGTTCTACCGCCATTTGGCTCAGATCTTTGGGGTCTTTGCTGTAAAGGCCTAGAGGCAACAGTGGGGCACCAATTGCTCGCAGAACCAAAGCCAGGAAGGACGGTCCGTGTTGAGCTCCACGACCAGAACCCTTGCTGTTTGCGCTCAAGCTGTTCACGAACATGGAGCTCAGTGTTGCAAGCCGGCCAAATTCGGTCATGGCAAAACTCTGCAGGGCGGATTCCGCACAACCGTAGCCAGACAGGCCTACCAACAAATCGGAGGAGGCTTCGCCCAAAGTCGCCAGTGCAGTCTTGACGCAGGCAGCAGAGGTAGATGTCAGCGATGCTGCCAGAGTCACGCATTGGGCTGCCATTGGAGCTGCTTTGTGAGCAAGACATGCCGCAGGCAAAGCGTTGCTGGTGTAACGGCGTGCTGCCAAGATATGATGAATGGAACGAATGGTTCGGGCAAGTCCTGCACAGGTGGAAGCCGCCTCCGTGGATGCCTTGCTTTCCAGCAAGGTTGGCAAAGCAAATCGCGCTTGGTGCCACAGAAAGGACATTGCGCTAGCAACGACTTCTTCACCGGGTTGGATTTGAGGCGAAGTGGCCTTGGCTTGCTCCCGGCTGGGTTGTTGGAAGGCAGACAGGTCCAAAACTATAGCTGCCAAAACCAGACCTGCGGAGCTGTTCTGCAACTTTACCACTGATGCTTTGCATCGGTTCTTCTCCAAATCTCCAGCTGTTAGGCACTTCTTTTCGATAGCCTTGAAGACCGCAGTCACCACATCATCCAATGCTGAAACACATGCCAAATCAGCCACATCCTTTCCAGTTTCACATTTCCATGAGGACATCTTCACTTCCCAAATTTGATGTGACAGCTTCTCAATCAGTTCCAGAGGCAAGGCTGCAGTACCCTGCCCAGTGGCCACCCAGGATTTGAAGGATTTCACCAGGGTTTCCACCATTTTGGGCGACTGCGACTCACGACGAGCAGCTTTCTGCGGCTCCTTCGACACCTCAGCGTCGGCATCGGCAGTCCTCTTTCGGCAAGGCTTGGGGGCCCTTGGCATCGTCGACTTCACAAAAGACCTTAGGATCTTAAAGGCAGGGGAATTCAGGGGATAGCAGTGGATACTTGGAATTGGCATGTGAACAAAATCCAAATGCCTCTGTTGCTAGTTAATTAAGTGCCAAACTAGAAGCACTTGCGAGCGGAGGAATGCAAGGTTTGATCTAAATGCAGCATATGTCCAACACATAGACTAACCGACTAACCAAATCAAAAAGTGCAAAGCGTTCTGCTGCATTCTCCTCATTACCTGAAACGAACGGACATGAACGGACCATTTTCTAACCTTTTCTGTTGCATCTGGGGCATCCAAAGCCGCTCGGAAGGTGGCAAAACGTGCCACTGCCCAGCAGAAGCCTCCCACCATCTCCCACCACTACTCTGTCCAGGAAAATCATTTTGCCAACCACAACAAAGGGCTCTTACAGGTCATACATTTCACTAATGCTGCCCCTCAATTACATCATATTACGTACCTACATCCCCTACAGTAGTAACCACGGTTGACCACTGAATTGGATCGTTAAATGGTGCCCTTTATTGCAGCTGGTGGTCCATTCCTCGCGGAAGGTGATCTCCATTCTTATCGCAGTCACACAGAACGAAGGTGAGGACGTCTTCTTTAGACATGGAAAACGATCAGCTTTAATAGGTACATCATGCATAAATGATGAGAGGATAAGAGTTTGCGATTCACCATTATTCATCAGCATCGCAAAATACCATAAAAATTGCACAACATGGTCATGCCGCAGGTATTAGTATGGAGAGGTATGGAGTGCTGGTGGCAAGGTTTGGCGACATTTCATGCCATAGATCATTCACAAAATTCTGTCCAGCGATCATTCAGCTTCTTGTGTTGCTTTGCACAACTCCAAAATGAAACAACGTCTTTGTAGTGTACTGCAACATTCATTGAAAAACTCGGGATGAGGTGAGATGGAGTCCTGCATGCTCCTGCACAGTTTAAACAGAGAGCAAAAACGCAGTTCCTCTCACATCACCCTCATCATGCTGGGCCTGACCTGAGCGTGCAGGATGCACAACACCTACCACTGCTGATCTATGTTGTTCTATTCGAACTATGTCACTGTGTCAGGGGATTTCCTCACATGCAACCCAGCAACGGATATTCCTTCTTGTACAAGGCTGCTCGCTTACCTTGGACACAGGTCTCATGACAAGAGTCCCTGACATGTACCACTCGCACTTAGTGTTCAAACATGATGAAACTTCACCACTTTGATGAAACCGGGAGCTGCCTGTTTGATAGAGTACTATTTTGCAACAACTACAAACCAGACTCGCAACCTGTTCAGAGCTAGCTTGACGTGTGCTCCATATTTCCGATGTCATCCCTTCAGGTTCGCCATGGTTCGCCCCTTATGGTTTTTGGATCACGAAAACTTTGTCTCAGCTGAGAATCCGCCGCTTTTGCGGAGGAGCCCGGCAACCTTCTGCTTGTTGTCTTTCACAGACCTTTGTGAGGCATTCGGTGCCACACACGGTGGAACAGGGAACCTCTCTCAGTAATTCGACGAGACTCTTATACTAATCTCTAGGCCTCTGAGGTTTTATTTCTGATAAGAATGAGTCACGTGGGCCTGTGGCCACCAGACAAGAACACACAAACGATAGCTGGACTTGTGTATGAATGATGTGGCCGTCAGTCGCAAGATGGTAAGGACTTGGCTGACTGGAGTACCTCTGCTCCAGCATCGCCAAACCCAATGGTGTGCGCTCATGGGCATCCAAAGCCTTGCAAATCTTGCAAAAAACGTCAGCTCTCTGTCATCCACTATGGCATCTCCAAATGTTGAACACTTTCAATGATGAACTCTGCAGCAAGAGACGTTGACCATACACTTGGGGTGTTCCAAGAGCTTCTCTACCACCTCGATGGAGCTCCAAAACAAACGATTTCTTTGAGATACATTGCACCTGGAAAACTCTTCGCCTGGTACAGATTGGAAAAACATCAAACTTGGGAAACCCAGATATCCCTCAGAAATGGATGGTTGCTACATGTTACTACCAATATTGACCAACAACTGTGGCTGACTTTGTCGGATTCTTGGCCAAGCATCTTCAACATGGCCCATCCACGCTGCTAGATGTAGGGGAGTCCGCCCATAGCCGTCTCTAACCTGTCGTGAAACTGTGACCATCTTCAACACTCTCCATCGCTTCACGCATCGCCAAGGCACATTGGGGTTCATGCCCACTTCCAGCTGGAGTTTCAGTTCTTCTATATTGCCAGACTCTGCGGCAAAGAGCCTCGGCACTGTGAAATTCAAGGCTCAAAGCAAGAGTTCAACTTTGGAGAACAACAAAATATATCAAAATATATCATACAATGTCAACATGCAATGGCCCACGCATTCCCATGCGCATGCTCGTCATACAAATCTATTGCCGGTCGTTTGTCAAGGCACGTTGATGCAACGCGCAGGCCCTCTTGATCTTGAGCCTGTGGTGGATTTGGTTTGCAAAGATCCACAACTGAGGAAAGCACAGCAGAAATATGAAGTTTGTCTGAAACTAGGATACTCCCAATTCCAATGGATTATAGATCTTCATATTCCCTTGTAAATTTGGTGGCTATAACGATGTATACCCCATTTTCAGACATGTGCACGACCGTGACCATCAACGTTTCAAGTGTTGGACTCAAACAGCCACCATGGCGCCTGATCTGCCAGGAAAACTGCCTTCGGAGCAACCGATCTTCTTGAGACATCAATGCCTTATTTCTGCTAACATCGCCTAAATTCATTAGTACACCATCTGTAAGCACAATGGAATTGATTGGAAGAAAGAGCGCATGTTTTCCAGTCTCCGAGTCAGCAAACAATCACCTCTTGCCTTTGCTGGAGGCAAGGTCAAATCCAAGTGGGGCGGGTCGGCTGCCATCGACGGCCATGTGACACTGCGACCCCGGTGGAAACAACAATACAATTAATACAATTATATAAATTTATATAATACAATTGCATTTCGTTTGAAGAGAAGTGAATCAGTTGCAGCTTGATACTCTGTAATCGCCAACTAAATGGAAGCCCTAAAGGATGCGTTGCCACCATTTCTTGATCATTTCTTGCTGTTGGGGCTTCAATGCAGCTGAATCAAGCAAAATGCAACACACAGGTGGGCACCAAACAGGACATCATCCTGATAGAGCACTTCGATCACACTTTAACACTTTAACATTCAATCAGGTTTTTTGTTGCTTAGTTTTGCCTCCACAATGGTGCAGACTCCAGCGATGGAACTCAAAGCAGCCGACATGTGTTTTTCTGTGACGAGAAGCCAATCTGCAAACGGCACAGGCTCCTGAGCCCAGCATTGTGGAAGGTACGACACTTTCAACTGAATGCAATAGTTGCACATAGTTGCACTGATGTGTAAAAAAGGAATCTTTACGTATCTTTACATATCTTTACATGCAATGATATGACATATAAGAGAGCGTAACAGGACACACGAAAGAAACATTGAAGCAAGAAAACAAATAACAAAAAATATAAAGAAAGTAATAATTATATATATATATACATGTTTTCAAAACCAATGCCAACAGTCTCATTGGATGTGGTAACACATGGATACAAATGGCACAAATCTGATGGTAGATGTCAGAATGCTCCGCACCTCCCCAGCGACAAGATCTTTTTGAACTGCGGCCGACGCTGGATCGGCAGGCATTAGCTGACCTCATGCCACAGAATACCAAGCTCTTCATTATTTTTTTTATCAAAAATTATCGAAACCAAAAAGGGCCAGGGAAATTGACAGATTCAGGGAAACATGATCCAATATCTGATCCAACATGATTCAACATGATCCAACACAGCCAACCAGTCGCTTGGGTCCAAACCCAGGACTTGCTGCAGGTCTCTGGGCAGCGAATCGCAGGCTTCGACCTTTTCCCTGGATGCAATGCCTGAGTTCCAACTGCGTTGCGGAGGCGTTGGCTGAAGGTCTGGATGTTCATGATGTTCGTCGATTTGTTGCTCTCAGACTCTCAGCAGTGTTTCTCAGAGTCCTACAATATATGTGTATATATATATATGCTAACAACAAGTCGGGATCTATCATATTGGAAAATGTGAAAAGGCTCTGTAACTGGTTGATGTGATCCGAAGGTCATAAACAGCAGCATTGAAGCTTCGCAATTGATCATGTCGTTTTAAGGTTCGCTGGTCACATGTGTTGCTACCAACCAAGCTACCCGGGAGTTCGATGCGAAAGCGGTGAAGGAAATTGCGAGGACACCACGTCACGTCCTTAAAGAGCTCCTTCAAGTTGCATCAAGAGTCTTTAGAATCTTTAGATACAAAATGTCAATCCTTTCCTGAAAGCTGTGTATATCATGAGCTACACAGCGGCATAAAAGGAAGACATCTCGATGTCCTCTGCCGCATAGCGCCCGTCGCAAACAACAGGGTGCCCCACATGCGCCAAATGGCAGCGAATCTGGTGCTTTCCTGGGCCAAAAAAAAAACTGGAGCTTTGACCAATTTCCAACTGGGTGTTGGCTTGCTCGAATATCCCGCATGAATCATTTCAAGAAGTCGGTGAAGCGACCCTGGATGCAGCTTAAATGACCATAATATGCGTTAAGATGCGTTACGTTCATCGAAGCAACCGCGTTTTGTATGCAGCGAACCCAAACATTTTGGAAGAACTTCAGGCAAGGAGCTTCCAGTCACAATGGAAATCACCAGCAAGCCTCGCAAGAGCCAATGAAAAGTCAACTCGTTTTACATTTCTTGATTTGCACGCCTTGAAGTATGTGTAGCAGGAGTGGCATGGATGAGATGTCATCTAGTTCATTTGACAAATAACAGTGCCAACGGTCCAGAAAGTAGTATGGATCAAAGCTTTCTGCTGCCAAAATGCTGTAGTGTTCATTCTCAGATCCATCTCTTCTGAACCTTGTTGCCGAAAGTACAACCGGCGCAAAAACGATCAAACGGGAATTGTCCAAAAAGAAGTCCTGTCCACAAGAAAAGCCAAATTTCATGGAGAGATTTTGACAGGGTCTGCAAGTAGGTTGACAATATTGACAAAACTGTTTGGTTTCCCTGCAAAACACCACAAAAAAGACATATATTGACCATTGTTCATCATTGTTCAGGACTGGTGTGAAATCTACAAGGTCCCCAGGCTGGGAACCCCCAACCAAGCAATTGGCTGCAAGAGGGTCTTGGCGGCTGCGCCACGAACGAAATCCACGCGGCTGGAGGATTCTTTGCTCCAAAGAGGTGCTCGGATCTGTCAGCGCCATAATATTACCCTCTGGTTATGACTAACATAGCCATGGTATAGATGGCCCATAGAAATAGATGGTTTACCTATTAATTGCATGGTGATTTTCCATGGCCATATTAAATTACCAGACGGTAGATATACTAGTGATTATTAGTGCAAACATGTGCAAACATAGGGTGCCAATGGGTACCAATCTTTTCCAGACTTCTCATGTTTGCTGCATATTTTCGTAGGACATGCCTTTGGCCGACCAGCTTATGCTTCAAACATGTTCACAGCGTGGTGGGCGATCCATCTCTAGGCGCGCCTCGTTCAACTCCTGTGGCACCAAACCGTGGCAAAGTACCAAGTACTCGCGTGCCTGGGAGGTTGGAGGAGATGGCCGGCTAAGCACGGGCACAAGAAACTCACTGTGTTTTTGAGGTCCTGGCCACATCGTGGGTGTCCTGCCTAAACTGCAACAAGAAAAAAGCCTGGCTGAAAGGTAGGTCCGAAATTTTGTATGGATGAGGCACTTAGAATTGGAATGGACCAAAACGGCTTGAACAACTAAACACGGCCAGCGACTTCACAAAAAGATCTGCGAATGGTTTCTCACCATTTGCAATGTTCAAACGCTCTTTCCACTCTCCAGCAATCCAAAGGTGTTCGTGCCTCGTACGTTAAAGCGCACATCACCAAACCGGAAGATTGAACATCTAGGCGTCCTGACATGAACAGCTCTTCCAGTGGTAATTTTGTCTAAAAACAGCTGAGAAATTCCCATGCTGTCTGCAACAGTACTCCCCCATCAGCATAAGCCAGTCGGGAAGACCCTGAAAACCACACCCAAGACTGGTGTCGTGCAAGATGGGCCTCTCTCACAACTCCCAGGCATCTCATTTCATTTCATTTCATTCACGTCCACTAAGTAACTAAGTGGCCAATCTTCAAATCGCATCAAATGCACTTACCTGATCCTATTGGGGCTTGCTGCCTCAGTTCACTAAAGAACATGTGAAGCCAAAAGGCCTGTTTGGGAAGCGCTGCTGCATGAAGGCTGACAAAGGCAAAGGTCGTCGCCCTTGGGATGTCAAGAGTGGAACAAGATGGAACAAGACAGAAAATGCCCAGCTACATACAAATCATACAACATCTGCTCAGATCTGCTCTGTCTCAGCGCATCACCTGAGGATAGTTTGCCAGTGATTCCATCATCAACCTGCCCAAAAGCCATCGGTCAACAAACTGCTGACTCCTCGACAATCAACCAAACCGGAGCCAGTCCAAGTATCATGTCGATGCCTCCCAATGAATGGGCTTGTAGAGAATGACCAGATCTTTATCCTCCAGTGAAGCACAGAAAGGAGACGAAGGGATCTTGAGCAGATCGATGAGTCAAATTTGGGATGTTCTATGTATCATTTTGACAGCAAAAAAATGATTTACTCCCAAGTTTAGGGCTGTTTTTTCATGACTGATCAGTTGATTTATTTCCGGGTGCCATGGGGGTGCCCAAAAATTCGGACACGGCCTGATGAATGATGGATTTCATCAAAACCGACCGGAGGTTTGGTTAGACCCATCCTGAAAGACGATGCGGGGCAATTCCGCCATGGCAAGCACCTGTTGCAGATGGGGATTTTTTTGGTTGGGTATGTCACCATGGTCTCATCGACCAAATCCCCAGCCATCCAAATCCACCAAAACACCAGAATAATGATTGAACATTGTCGAAATATGTCGAAATACTAGGCAGGGAAAAACCTTCTTGGAAGGAGAAAAAACATGAAACCGCAAACGACAAAGAGTAGAGAACTCTGAGTAAACTTTAGTATCTGTCATTTCTCAGGCAATGCCGGAAGTCCCCTGTGAATCTTTGACATAGCCATGTCATGTCATCGTTGTACTCCCAAACTGAGGGGCCAGGGCCTTGGTGAAGCATTGGTGAACCTCTGGGATTTGCAGAGGATTCACTTTGTCACTCCTGCGTGGCCCAAAAAAATGGCAGTGGTCCAAAAATGGAAGCTGTGTTGTTGATGGTTTATTTCTCTGGGCTTTCTTGCAATGCCCTGCATCGCAGGCTTCCATCATTGATTTTGGATTTAAACATATTTAAACCCAGTTTCAGCATGTTTCCCTAACATTCCCTAACAATATAGTAGACAAGCTGGTCCAGGATGCAAAATGCATGGCCTGCCTCAATGGCTGCGGAGCCGCATCTCCCCGCCTCGTACCATCCCGGAGTTTTCCTTCCAAACGAAGCAGCTCTTCGATGTTATCCAACAATGGCCTGCCGTCAGAGGTGCTTCTGAACAATATCGTAGGTATGTACAGAAGTTGAGATGAATAGTGTGTTGGAAATCCAACTCTTGAAAGGTGGCTTCCAAGAATGCGATTAATTAGATCTTACCATTTGGTTATTTAACATAGCCATGCAAAATCACCATTTTTAATGGGAAAATCCACTATAAATGGGCCATTTTCCATGGCTACGTTAAATAACCAGAGGGTATCTCATCTTTGAATATCTTTGATAAGTTGACCAGCATGCTCTCTGGCTGGCCATGGGAAATAGACACTGGGCCTCTGTGAAGTGCTCAAGCCGCTCAAGGAGATAGACCATGCCTTCACAGGATTGTACTCTCGAAACCCAGGGTCCAATGGTTGCAGCCACCATCATGACCATCAGCATATATAAATATATTATAATATATTATATAATGATATAATGTGTGTATATATATAATTATATATATGTGATTATTTGCACCAAGGGGCCAGTTGCAGCATTGCTTCGTGTGATGGGCTGTCAGCACACTTCAACAGAGGAGCAATGGTCGGCAGCAATGCCTGGTGGACGGCTCACGATTTTGAAAAAACACGTAGAGTTTTTCTCCATGTGACTTGCAAGCTCAAAGCGCGTAAAGGCGTAAATGATACGGAGTTCAACCGCCTGCAGCAATTCTGGTTTGTCACAGCTTGCCAGTGCCCAAGCGCTGGCACCCAGCAGCGGCAAAGCACCAGGGCTAGTGGCTACAGCCGCTGCGGAGGCCAGGGCCTGCATTGACAAAGTGTCCCGAAGCATTCTGTGTGGCATTTGGAGGCAATGTGCTGTCTCCACAACTTGAAAACTCAGGTGAAAAACGCTGAAAAGAACTCTGCATTTGTTCCACCTCTTCAAGCTAACTAGACTCTAGACATGACTAGACTGTGGCATATTGAAGCCACTGCAGACAGAAGCTACATGACACAATGACAGGTTCACTCCTCCAACCAACTGCTGGAATGATCTCTCGTTGTTGCGAGTGCCCATGCCTCAATAATAGTGCAAACGCCCTGTTTTTTCGAGGCTGTAAATGATTGTTTCCATCTGACCGACATAAATTATTCCTGGAACGCATCAAAACCGCATTTTTGTTTCCGCTTCTTCTTGTATTGAAACAGCTGGGGTTTCGGACGCATGCCGCAAGCCTGAGTTTCAACTTCAAGAGGGGCATGTGTCAACCTTTTTCGGTCAAGTCTCAACCTTTTTTGGTCTCACATTGTCTCACTTCCTTTTGAGAGGAGTTTGAAGGCGGTGGCTGCTATGCATAGTGATTCCAGCACACAATTGTGGAGTTTTAAACTAGCAGTGGGTCAACCAGTCCTCCTGCTCTCTCAACAGAATTTCTCAGCAATCCCCAAGTCCTCAGTCCCAACGTCCTTGTCTTCTGGTCCGAATCAAATCACCAACATCCGAATCAAATGACCAACATCTGCCAAGTTTTTGTTTAAGACATCATAGGCAAAAATAGCCTGTTAAGGGCAAGGAGAAACTATGAGAAACTCCTTATCACCCTTCAGATTTATTCTATTTGCCTCTCAGCCACTGTCTTGGCTCGAAGCTCTGAATTCGGCCTTGCGCCACGGCAACCAACGCCTGGCAGTTCACTCCTGCTGCAACATCCAACCGTTGCCTCCCGATCAATTGCCTCCAGTGAGGATGGCTGGCAGGACATGGTTGACAGCCTCAGAAAGGCATAGACATCATAGAAATGCAGAAGCACAACAGCTGTATTATAGCACCCCCCCAAGAAATTTCAAGATAGAAAAGTACAATCCTACCAAAATGGGGTAAGTTATATACTGTTCTATCGTTCTATCTTCTTGAGTTTTTTTTTGCGTTACCAGTTGCGTATCAGTACCATCGTCTTCATAGTCTTTTTGATTGAACAATACTTTGATGAACCCATGTGATGTAGTGAATTCTAGCTCCACAACACACCCAATTTTAACTCTGAGTGACGCCCAAATTCCATTAGCCACATCCTGGCTCGATAAGCTGTCTCCTCCATGATCCAAGGACGTCAACGTTCAGAGATGTGGGTGATGTGGGATGCTTTGGCTTTGTCCAATATATCCCAAATCTACTGATTGTATCTGATTGTCATCATATTCAAAAGACTTCAAGAGACCATTTTTGGGCATCCCCCGTTTTAAGATATTTTAAGAATCACCCATGCGGATGCCATTTGTCCTGCGCAGTGAGCCAACCCAGCTGCTAGCCTGTTCCACCTGAAGCTTTCCCAGTGGGAAATGGTCGAGCAAAACATTCTACGTTCCAAGCTTTCCACAAGGGCTCCGAAGACGTCCGGATCGATGCGCACGCCTTCAGCGAATCTGGACATGTCTGCAATCTCTGAAGGAACAATGCAATGAAATGCATGTGTCATATGTGTCTCAAAAGAATCGTTACAACAACTTTCTGGTGCGCACCCAGGCTGTCTGCGCCAAAAGCTTTCCACCTCACAAGTCTTTCACTGGAATGAGTGCTCGAACGATCAATTGGACAGCAACGTACAGTAACAGTCATGCAGTGACTAGTCCCTCTTGCAGCTGGTTTCGGATCCATCATGTTTGTCTTCTTGACAAACTTGGTGAATCTTTGTGATGGTGTAAATCAAGACCCTGCTAGCATCAAAATTGCTGATAGCGATGTTCATCCCACCATGGGTTTTGAGGATCCACTTGATCATGTTCCCATTTAAAGATATCTACATAGTTCTATTTGGACATGGGTTCGGAATCGTGGAAGTAAAATTGCCAGTCTGCAATTTCTTGACAAACCCATTTTAAACAACAATTTTGGCGTATATGCATGCAGTATTTTTGGGCAAACCCAGTTTCTTTTAGAAAAAGTTGGCGCCATTTCCAGCCCAGGTGCTATTGCGTCCATGAGGAGCTTCAAGAGCTGCCTCAAGGGAAGCATGTGCGACTCGAAGCCACAGTTCTGGCACCAGTTCAGCCTGGCTGTGTGTGGTGGAACTTGAACTTCGCATATCCTGCCAATCATGTGATTGACTGTAATGGTATGCAATTACCCAGATACATCAGATACTGTCTTGTACATGATACATCATGATACCATCTGGTTATTTAACATAGCCATGGAAAATCACCATGCTATTAATAGGTAAACCATCTATTTCTATGGGCCATCTATTACATGGCTATGCTAAATAGCCAGAGGGTACATCCTGAGAGAAAGGGAGCGCCTGTGCAGCCACCGCCAAGGCCCATCCAAGAGCTGCCAAGTCTCTGGGACGGAACTCTGGAGTGCCTCGGGATCCCCAAGTCACCATGGGTTTCAATATCTTTCAGTACTAAAATGGTCTAATGACTTGGATGATTTGGGAAAACCACCATTTTAGGAAACGTCTCCACTTGCGAATCAATGCCAAAATGTCCAAAAGATGACAGAGATGCAGCGACAATGATCATTGATCCCAAGACCTATCAAGTGGTTCCACTTTTGGGCCCACCCTCATCTTTTTTTAAGAGGTGTCCTAAAATAGGGGTAGCCTCAATCATCATCCATCATTCTTGTCAAGCGGCGAAGCTCTGCGACTTCTGCAGCTCGAGTCCTCAGCTGGATCAGCTGGGTTAAGTGGCAAGAGGACTCCCCAGACAAACACATGAAAGAAGTGTAACAATGTCATTGAATATATCAGTAAATAATATTAAATATCTAGAAATCAGAAGTGTAACATACTATAAATATATATATATATATATCATTATATATATATATCATTATATATATATATACAGTATCATTATATATCACTATATACATAACATAAATTAAAATATTGACATTGATTAATACTAAATATCAAGAAATCATGGACACCAACGTCAACGACGTCGGATGCGTCTTCATCGACACCTCCATTCTGCCATTCTGGGCCAAGGTTCAGTGCTTGGTGCATCCCGGAAGGCGATGCAAACACCAAGGCCCATGCCATATTGGCAACTCCTATGAACTCGGGTCCCAAAGTAATTAAACGCGTGCTGACCCAAATGAGATCTGAAAAATATTCTTTAATCAGTGTGTAGAATGTGTCGATCAAACATCACGGGCAAACATTGAAAGGGATCATAGTTTGATGTAGTTTGGTTTGATCATCACCAGCGTTTGCACATCTCCAGCATTCCTTGTGGTGATGCTTCCAGAAAAGCAGGCTCACACATGCGAACCGCAGCCCGCTCTGCTACTTCAACGAGGTTTATGCCGTTCAAGGTGGCGCTGGCCCACAACCTGGAGGAAAAAAAACAACTTGGAGACTCAGCATGACACCTCTGGAATCCTGTGGAAAAAAAAGTTTTGTAAGAGATATGAGATACAGCAGTACAGCAATGCAATGAAAACGGCAACGGCACTGGCATGACCAGGCTTCGCTGAGGCACAAATTGCCCAAATTAGCCATAGATGCTTCTGCCAGCTTTCCTCATCACGGGAAGATGCAAATGATGGAATGTCCGATTACCAACCGTGCAAAGGGGTCTAGGCCCTAGGTCCAGACATGCTGGCAATGTTGCTGTCAACATCAAAGACATGCTGGGGCACACAGAAAGCAGCATCTAAGATACAAGGGGCAAAAGTCAAATAAACAAACTACACAACGATCACTAGCTGCAAGCATTGCACTCAGAGCTTCATCCATGAGCTGCTTTGCCACCTCCTGGATCAAGATCTGCTGATGGGGGCGAAAGTGATCAAAACAAACTTCCACTGATGGCAAGTCGTCCTTCCGATCAGGCCGATCTGCATCTACTTTGTGGCACCATGGAGACCGCTTGTCGGGTCCCGATGCAAAGGCCCACAGCATCATCGAAAGCCTTGGACGATCTCCAAAAATCTCCCGAAGGTTTGGAGAAACCCCAGCATTCAGTGAGAGAACAAGAAAGTGAAGTGCACTTTGGAAAATGGAGAAACATCATCCAAACGCCATAACATAGATGATTGAATCCAATATATATATATATACATATACATATATAATGTATATTATATATATTATATATATACATATTATGTATATATATATATCCAATGTGTTATATCAATATTTATAATATTGTTAAGGCGATTCAATAGCATCCTATGCCACAAGAATAGATTTTCGTCCAAAAAATTGAGGCACTCGTGCACATCGAACTCGCTGGCGCGGCTGAGGACATCTTCGGAGGCCGTCGCGAGGCCATCTGCCTGCACACAGAAGGTCGATGGATCGATGGGGGGTGTTATTGTGTTTAAATTACTGTATATAAATATAGTAATAATAATAATAGTAATAGTAATAATAATGGTAATAACTAACAATAATAAATATACATATTATATATCTAAGATTATATATACACATTTTGTATAGATACTGTATAGATAAATAAGTCAATACTAATATCAATACACATATTTTGCCTCTTAACTTTTGATATAGTATGAAGGACTATGCTCTCAATTGCAGTATCTGCTCTCAAATTGCAAGATGGAATTGGCCGCAAAGTCCGAGAACTTCTGACACGTGGACATGTGGAAAGCTGAGTTTGCTCGTCGAAGACACCCCTGCAATCTCTTTTAGGAACCACTGCTCATGGGACAGATTTGGAGGAACTAAACAAATCAGAATGTCATGGAGCATCATGAAGCACTATGTAGCATCAAAGAGAAATCTGTGGGTGTTTCTCCCCACACCTCCAAACGTGCCAAGGACCACGTAGTTAAGGCCAGCTGACGTGGCGGCAGTGTTGGCCTACAGAATCGCACTTGTTTTTTTGTCCCACTCAGATTCTTGATGATTCTAGATTCAAAGGATGGGCATGTTACATCCCAACTCATATGGGTCTGAGACATGGAGAGTTCTGCAATCGGTCCTACAAGAAACTTGTTTCAACAAGTGCCAAACATGGCCAACATTGACCAACCAACCTAGATTTGGGATGATTTGGGCATGTGTGCCACAAAAAAAGACCCCTGCATGGTCAAAGTTGACTATTCATATTTACAACATCTTGCAATTGTCATTCACTGTCTATGTATACATAATTATCACAATTTCTGTAAATTAATGTGTATATGTATTATTATGTCTATTATGTCTATATATATTACATAACATTACACAACTATATGTGGACTTATCATGACTTATCTGACTTATCTATCTTCCCCATCTGTGTCCAGTCTTCCCCAAGCCCAAGAGTTCCATCGCCGAGCTGCAACACATCTGGCGCCAAGAGTTCCAGGGCAGCCACAGCGCCGTCCACGTCGCCGAGGCGACCTCCAGCTCCAGGAACCTAAATCGCTTATATTATATTATATTATATTATATTATATATATATATGTGTGTTCTGTTCAAATATGTTCGATATTTTTTAAAATTATACTGAAACAGCAATAAACCCGGCAATTTCGAGTGGTAAAACATTAATCCATTGAGTCATGAGTCACAAGTCCAAAATAGTCCCGACATCGCTTCCGACAGTTCATCAACTTGGATGCCTCTGGCAACTGCACGTAGCTTGGCCACCAAAGCAGGCCTTCCTGGCCTTCCTGTCAGTCTGAACAACTTAGGTATCCAGAAGTATCCAGATGTATCCAGTACATTCCAGTATTTGATGGACTTGATGGCTTGAAGTTATTTGAAGTTGAATGCTGAGCTTGTCAAGATTGTCAAGGCTCCCTTTCTGACTCAGGAGCAATTCGCTCCAAGAATTGCGTTGTTCGCAATGTCAAGCCAAAACGGAACTGACTATCAGAATGATGATAAGCTGCTTTGAGCTGTCAGTAGTTGCACACTCGGCTGCAAATCCAAATTATTGGGAAACCAGAAGCAAGCTAATTGCATCAAGCCTATCCCTTACCAAAAGTGCTGAGAAGAACCTGACAGCACCGCAGAAAAACGTTTAAAAAAGTCGCAAACTGGTCGCTTTTACACTATGTCAAAGGGATTCAAAGGGTATCAAAGTTCAACTGAACTTTCATGTACTGCAGTTGGGATGACCCCGGCAGTACGGAACCCCCAGGAAACCACCCTGCCATCTGCCAAGATGGCGGCAAACGCGGATTCGGAGGCCTGAATCTGAAGAACATCCTGCAGCTGGTCTTGGACGTGGCTGGCATCTCCACCCGACTCTGGGTCTCCCCAGGTTACCACAGAACCGTCTGCCAGGATTGCAGCAAACGCATTTCGGGTTGCTTGAATTTGTTGAACATCTTGGAGTCTGTCTTGAACTCCTCGGCTGTCACCGCCACGATCTGGATGGCCCCATGTCACGACATGTCCAGTGGAAGTAATGGCAGCGAAAGCACACCAGCTTGCACAGATCTGTTGAACGTGCTTCAGCTGATCTTGAACAGCGCCACTATCACCGCCGCGCAATCCAAGACCCCATGTCACCACAGTTTCATCTGCACGGATTGCAGCGAATGCACAGCTGTTGGCAGCAATATGCTTCACATTTCGAAGCTCATCATAGACTTTGAAGGAGTCCCCTCCATTGGCGGGAGCACCCCAAGTCACCACAGTCCCATCTTGTCTGATTGCTGCGAACGCCGCATCCGACGCTGCGATCTGGCACACGTTTCGCAGGCGCGATGGTACACGCCCGACATCTCCACCCAGCATCTCCGAACCCCAAGCAATCACTCGCCCATCTGCCAGCAAAGCTGCAAAGGAGAAGCCTGTGGCCTGGATCTGCCGAACATCTTTTAGCTGATCTTGGACTGCACTGCTGTCGCCACCATTTGTGGGATTGCCCCAACAAACAACAGATCCATCGCCACAAAGTGCGGCAAAGGCACTTGAAGTTGACTGGATTTGCTGCACGTTTGCCAGTTGCTGCTGCACCGAGCTGCAATCTCCACCATCCTCAGGACGACCCCAGCAAACAACTGTCCCACCAGTAAGGATAGCAGCGAATGCAGCATGGTTTCTTTGAATTTCTTTGACATTTCTCAATTTCTGTGCCACTTGAGTGCAGTCTCCTTCGGGATCACCCCAGCAAACCACGCTGCCATCATGGCAAATAGCTGCAAAGGCATGTGACGTGGCCTGAACTGCCTGCACGCCAACCAAATAAGGCGCTATGGACGTCTCAGTCTTACCAGTCTTACCATCCCAGGTAACTACTGGGCCACTGATGGAGAAGGCACACATCATGGAGCCCCAGGGATGCGCTGCCACTTTCAGAGGCTCCGCAATGGCTGTCACTGTATCTCCATCCTGAAGACCAACATCTTGAAGTCTGAGACAGCCTTGTTTGAGAAGGCGGCCATTGGCGGAAAACACTCGCAACGCTCCCATCCTGAAATATCTTTCTGCTGCAGATTGGAGCTCTTTCACAGGTGAGCCAGGCGAAAGTGTCAGAGTGATGCATCGGCTGCTCAGTAGACAAACATGAATCTGTAGGGCCGGCTCTTGCTCCACGTTCTGTGCTTCGGACAGGGCCAGGGTCTGATAGCCTTCCATCTTGGACATGTCAAACTAAAAATTGGATAAAATTGGGACAAGGCTTGATCTGAGATTTTGGCCACATACAGAAATGCTACACAAGCAAAACACAAACGAATAAAGATGAAATAGTGTTTCGGGCCCAAATTCCGGGACCTCCAATCATGGGCACCCCATTGGCATACTGTTCCTATACCACCTCCCATAAGTTGAAAGCTTCTCAAAACATGCATCCCAGCACTGGGGTGTTGCATGCCGGAGACTCCTTTGTTATATTCCCAAGCAAATCATGCTTTTGAAGCACAAACTCTTGGGCTATCCAACATCTCCGGTTACTTGGGATATTTAAATCAGGACCTAAACACGCACAGTAGATGGACATCAATCATTGGCCATTGGAAAGAAACATTGAATGCTGGCAGCGGAATGATCCTGCCTTTTGTGAAAAAGAGTGTTGAGTAATGCGGTGAACAGTCATACACAATACTCTGCTTACCCAGTAGTTTTTCGTTTAAAGACTCGGCGTTAAAAACCATAACCGCCCAAAAAGGAGGGGTTACCATTGGACAGCATTCTTTCAAATGCCAATGCCACAGTTGAAACTGTCGAACCTTGCATACTCCGCGACCAAAGAGCTCATGGCGTCAAATGTGGCGTCAAATGTAGCGTCAAATGACTCAGACTCGCGTCCCAACACAGAGAGCCTTTCCAATGCCAAAGACTCTACAAATGTGGGATACGTATGCCCTAATTGTAAATATGTTGTGTATATACACGACACAGGGCAGGAGGTCAAATCGCAAGAACCATGTCATGCATGTTGTATACATAATTCCGGCAACGTGGTGCATAGAGCTTTGTGCAAGTATAACCTGAGAAGTACGTGCGCGCACGCACACGCACACAAGCATCAGAACCAATCATCAGTTCGACAAATAGTTCAAGCTTGTAGGAACCGTAGAACATGTCGTGTAGATTCAGGTAGAGGTTGTCTCCATGATGTTGTGGCCTTCTTGTAATTGTCTGAGAAATAAAAATACAAGGTCTAAAAGCCTGAAACAGCGGCGTCTCTTACAAAGTAGTGACAAGCAGTGTCAAAAACAGGATGAGCTTCTGCAATTGACAATTACTTTTATTGCTGCTTGATCAGACCACAGAAAATTACACCCTCGCAATCCACCTTTTTTTGAGGGGGGCCTTGAACATGTAAGCTTACATTTTGAAGGTATTCTTGGACATTCAGCGACCAATTTTACATTTAAGGGGGTGGTCCCAAACAATGTATCTTGCATTTTGGTATGGTCCCCCCCCGGAATCCTGAAAAGGGGTGGTGATGTTACATTTTGTCAGTATCTCTGGAAACCTGCTGAACAAAAATGGAACTACGATGATGTTGAATGTCCCCATGTTCAGAATCACCGCAAACGTCTCTGTCTAAATGGTCTTGCGATTCAGCTTGAAGTCTTTCTCATGCTGACAGGCAATCCATGCTGTTTCATGCTATTTCCCTATCTCCTCAAGGGTTATTTGTTGGCTCCACCTGTACCCTTTTGGATCTCTTTGAACTATGTGGCTTTCGCAGCCGCATCAGCCCCTTGCTGCTTTCAACCTTGGTCCAACAATATCGGGGTTTCATAGGATTTAACCAGATGTGGATGGAGAATTAGCATGGATTAGCCGCCAGCCAGAAAACCAGCAAAGTCGTCTCTAAGCACCCAGCGCAGCTTCTTCTTCGTTGGCTGCAAGTAACTCCTGTCTACTCTGAGGCAACAAAAAAAACTCCTTGTGATGTCTTTCTTCATGTTTTTTTTGCATGTCAGACTTTCCTTCTCTGACTCCCTGGGCTTACCATTCTGATGGGGATGAGTTATCTGTTTGTGAAGTTTTATCATGTGCTTGTACATCTTGCCATACAAAAGTTGTGTCATGCTACCCAGCCTCCACGATCTTCAGAGTGTAGGGATACGGCGGACATTCTCTGGGTGCTCCAAGCTCCTGAGCAATGCCTAATCTTGTCATTAAGCCGCCTGAGCCCCAGAAAATATGGTAGATACTTTCGGGGAGCATGGCAAGCAGGTTAAATGAACATGAACACAGCAACCATGGGAATGTGGCAAATCCATATAGTAAGTACTTGAAAACACCAGAAATCCAACTCAGCTCAATGGGAGGAAAGAAGCCTGCAAGTTGCAAACAACAAAGGCTCAAGCCAACCATCAGTGCCCTGGTTTTGCATTGCCTTCTTCCGACATCTTTGAAGACTGCGTTTAATAAATATCCATCTGCTGTCACCCATGTCTCAGTGGGCCTTAAACTTTTGTCCGTAGGCCTTCCACTCTTCGGAGCATTCTTGTAAAAACCTCAGCGAACACACAAGGTGTGCGTGGTCGATGTCCTCTGCAAAGTCTTCAACGCCCAGGTGTGTGTCTCGGGGAAAGTGTAAGGGAATCAAGAGTTGTAATTGGTTGAAGAATGCCAAGCTGTGCAGCTGAAAGTGCCTAAGGCCTAAGTCAAAAAGTGGCAGAGAAACTAACTGTAACTAGGAACACGGTCTTTATCTGGCCGTGGTGTTTTTGTGATCAACGGGGTGTCATGGATGATGTTTGATGTGGTCGTGCCAATAGGATTTTGGTTGATGTGATTTCAAAGGCAAAAAACCCGTGATTCTGGTGCATAAAATCAAAATCTAGCGTTTCGCCTAGGCGAAACTATCATTTTTGATGTTTCTCAGAACTCCCCAACTAATTCGACCTGTATTGTTTTGATGTGAGTTCAAAGACAAGAAACCCCTTATTCTGGTGCAGGAATGAAAAAACAAGTGTTTCCCCTAGGCGAAAACGCATTTTTTTGTAATTCCACATGTTATGTATTGATGAAGTTGGCACAGCCTGCCAGACGACCTTGCAACCGACCTGGATTTCAACATGTTATGTATTGATGAATGTGGCACAACCTGCCAGACGACCTTGCAACGGACCTTCACTTGCATCGAACAGCTAACTATAACCAAAGACAGGCATTCATACAAGTAAATGATGTTGAAACCAAAGAAACTGATCGCACTTCCAGCGGACATTTTCTGATTGTTTTTTTTCTCACAGCAACTGTTCGAGTTCTTCCAGGAACCTTTGGGGATCTGGATTGTCCAGGGTGGAGCGCCAGCACCACATGAACACATATTGCGTTACTGACGGGTGCATCGTTGAATGCCCACGGTCTTTGTGTTTCAAGACCATGTGAGCAGGAAGGAATTCTTTCAAAGTCCTCCAAGACCGGTCCAACGTCTGAGTGCCGGCTATATTGGAGACACCGCGAAACATTTACAAGTACCCGAACACTTGCAAGAGCGTCGCATGACGTATCAGTTACAAGTACCCGAACACTTACAAGAGCGCAGCATGACGTATCAGTTACAAGTACCCGAACACTTACAAGAGACGAGTCCACTTACCTAGCAAGTTCACATGAACGTTACCACATGCCCCACCCCACCCCACCCCACCCCACCCATGTCTACACGCACATAACGGCACACACAGAGACGAGTCCACTTACCTAGCAAGTTCACATGAACGTTAACACATGCCCCACCCCACCCCACCCCACCCATGTCTACACGCACATAACGGCACACACAGAGACGAGTCCACTTACCTAGCAAGTTCACATGAACGTTAACACATGCCCCACCCCACCCCCACCACCCCACCCCACCCCACCCCCCCAATGTGCACGAAAACGCACGGCCAGATAAAGACCGTGCTCCAACTAACTACCCAAAAAAAAATGCCTTTCTGCTGTGCTGAGACCCGAACTTTTGGGTCGGATGGCATTCAAGCTGTTTTTGCCGCTTGACAAAGCCCAAGTTCTGCAGGCCGTTTCAGTACACGACATGAAGGCGGGCCCAACAGAAAACTCTGTGCGTTTTTGTTGAAATCCAAGTGGAATGTCTACAAATCAAAGACACCTCAATGGTCAGCATGGGCTGAAACGCATTCGTGGAACTTCACAACAAGCCGAACTGATCCCTCCTGTGTTCCTGAACCACCACAGAGCAACCCCTGTTCAGCCTTCACAAAAATGATCAACGCCAAGAATAGATAGTTGAGTAAACTTAAGTAAATATAAGTAAAGCTAAGAACAGGTAAGTAAAGCATAGTAAAACTAAGTAGAGTCAAGTACAAGTGAAGTACTAAAAATCAAACTTTGGATCCATTACCACCCCAAGGTTGGCCCATCCCAACTGTTACCATCCTGGGGCAAGGCTTGGGGTCTGCGAGTGGTGCCCAACTTGGCTGCGCACCATTTGACTCTCGCCAATAGCAGGTGTGGTTGAACCTGAAAGTGCAACAAAAGCTAGCCCAAGGACAAGTGTCTCTTGTTGTTATTATCATGTTCAATCCTATCACAATTATACTTTGTTCTAATCATTATTATTATGTTTAGTTTCTTATTTATAATAATAATAATTGTTGTTGGTGGTGGTGGTGGTCGTGGTGGTGCTGCTGCTGTTGCTGCTGCTGTTGTTGCTGCTGTTGTTGCTGCTGTTGCTGCTGCTGCTGCTGGTGCTGGTAATTGTGCTGGTGCTGGTGCTGTTGCTGTTGCTGTTGTTGCCCGCTGTCGTTGTCGTCGTCGTCGTCGTCGTCGTTGCTGGTGTATATTGTATATTGTTATTATGTTATTATTTTATTATCATGTTATTATTATGTTATTATGTTATTGTGTTATTATGTTATTATGTTATTCACAATCGCTGCATCTTCCCTTTCAATTCTTTTGCCCCTTCAGATTCGCATAGAAAGAAGCACTTGTTGATCATTCCAGGCGCGGAAAGATCGGAAAGCCGAAACACAACACTTTCCCAACCGGGACTCCAGGCCAATCGCCATACTCGTCTGCGTCCCATGCCGGGCATCAATGACCTTCGGAACTTCGCCAAGTCCGCCAAGTGAAAGGAGAGGATTTGAGTGTACAATTTCAGATCTTGGAAATCTCCGCAGTGTGAATTGTGATTCCTTACATGGGGCATTTAAATGCATTCAATCCCATATTATCCCATATTAACATGGCTAAGTGGTGCTAAGTGGCCATGACCATGACCATCTGCTGCTATGAAAAAAACCGGGTTTCCGGGTCGCTCTTAGCTTTCGACATACGCAGGTCGGTCAATCTCCTCTTCAGCCGAATGTTTTGGCAACAAGCCTGGCCAACATAACTGGGAAGTGTGGAACCCTCCGAGTCTAGGGTAACCAAAGTGTGGAACCCTCAATATCTCTCCGCATGTTTCATGCTCTCGATTCACAAGCTCTGGACAACATGTCCACCGTCCACCGGCATCCCCAAAATGGAGCCGCCACTTCTAGGCTGCCCCACCGCAATCCCGCAAATATGCCCAATCTTTGGGGTACCTGGGCGAACTACGTGATCTTGAACGCGAATCAACCCAGGAAACCTTGCAAATCTGGCAAATTGGATAAAACATGGAAAAACTATACAATAACCTATGCCATAGGGTTGATTGACCTCTATTCATAGACTGACGTTGTGGGAAAACACACCCAAATCAACCATGTTTCAACATGTTTTCACCATGGCATCTGCAATTCATCCAGTCTGAAAATACCAAAAACAGCACAACCCTCCATCGCACCAAAGGAAGTGTGCGACATAGTCCACCTCAGTTGGCGAGTCTGCAGCTTGCAGCATAACCAAAACAACTGGCACCCTATGTAGTACCGTTCTATGCAAAACCACATGTATTTAAGGCATTTTAAAGCTGCATATTATATTGTTGAATCATGTTGAGATTCTTTGAACATGTTTGAAATGGTTTGAACACCATCTCATGACGCGCATGTTGTGATTCACTGACCTGCTATTCTGCTATTCCATTCTCTGTGTCTGGTTGCGCAAGCTTCATGCGTGCATTGTCCATCTGCCTGTCCGGTTCGTTTTAACACTGTTCTAAGCCGGCCACCCAAACACGCACGCCAGGAGAGAAGCTCGTGCCCCCGAAGTTGGTGGCATTGACCTCTGCATCAGCACTGGTGGATGCTTTCTGGTGGATAAACACGCCCTTTCTGTGTGTTTCTTTTTGTGTGCGGGTTGCAAGTCCTGTCTCACGTTCAAAATTCACCGAGAACATCCAATCGATGACCACGGCAGCAGCCAGATCCAGGCACTCAAAAGTCTGAGGAGAGGTCCCCAATGGGTTCTGCAATCAAATAGCGCCGGAAATCCTCCAATCAACGTGACTGGTTTGTTTGCATATGCGAAGATTTCATCAAAGAAACTCCGCAGCTGAAACAAGAATCAACAACTGTTAATGGAATCTCAATTTGATTCCATCCAGTGCCAACAGATATTAACCCAGCTGCAGGTTCCAGGGCTCCACAGTTCCAGCAATCAGTCACTGCTGCTCGGAATTAGTCCTCGTCAACCCAAAAGCCAGTCATGCTCTTCACATTCCTCGACATCCCACCGAGAAATGTGGCAAAGTTTGAACGGAATATGTCCTTTTGGAATGGACACATCAAAAATCATCTCATCAAAACATTGCAAAGTTTCCTCCATATCTTCTGTTTCACATCTTTGTGCAGCTTCCCTGCACATTGTCCGCAACAGCTGTGTGCTGCTCAATTCTGCTCAAATTTGAGATCCTGACATCAAACGATCAACGTCGAAGTTGCCATTGAAGCCATATAGCTTCAGGATCACGTCCACCTGAAAGAAAATGAACAATCCACAAAGATCCACAAAGATCCACAAGGCTTTATGAATGGGTCCGTGTCATTCCACTTGATCAATCCTCAGGTGTTGGATTTGGTCCCTTATGGTCCCTTGAAAACCGCAACATGTCATGACTCACTGTCCATTGCCTCCACTCTCCTGCCGCTCTCCAAGTGGATGGACGATGTGCTCACGCGTTTGATCTGACGCAATACACGCCGGCGCCAATGAAGAGTTCACCCTGTGAGAGGGTCACAACATGTCACAAATCCAACTTGTGCCTCATCTTCAATGACTTCACAAATGCCCATGGACACGGCCAGAAAATAGACATCTCCTGGGACGTCCAAAGCTGAAAGCTGGGAGGCCCATGTCGGGCGGCACAAAAATAAACGGTTTGGCCATGTCTGGCCTATGCCGAAGCGGGACTTCTGCGTGATGGTGACCTTAGTGCAACCGCGGAGACTGTGACTTTTCCATAGGGGAAGGATCCTTTACGCTAGGCCGCTAGCAACTTTGTGTCACACAATTCCTTTCCTGTCCAATATCGCATACTACTATATTGTAATACTATATCCTGCTGTAATATTTCATACATTTGTAACAGAATCTAATAGACTTTGGCCGCGCTAGAGATATGGCCCGTAGAAGGTCCAAGAACCAGGCCGTAGTTCGTTTCTCATTCGCATGCACTGCATAGTAGGACTGCGTAGGGTCGCAGCACAGTGCTTTACGAAACAAGACGGTGGCATTGTCAAGTCTGACAAGGAAACGCTCAGCACAAAATACATCTTTGGTTGCGCCGACCGAAGTTATACATTGGTTTGCGGCGAAGCTTCTGCACCATCAAAATCCAACTTGAACGCAAAATGTGGCAAAAACAAACGTACTGTTTAAAGATGTTCAAAGTTCAAAGCAGATTATGTCCGACACGTCACCGCTCAGCATCAGCAAATAGGCAGGCAATCAGGACCCCTTTTCCCCATCTAGAATCTAGAGCATTTTCCGTCCACAGTTCAGCCACAGAGTGAGGATGATTGGCAGGTGTACAATGATTGGAACGCAAACAGGTTCAAATCATCTGTATGAACCTACACGTAACCATCACATGTTTTCACATGTTTTCTATTTCTGACTCGACTTGGAAATACTTGGAAGTTGATGGAACTTGCATTCACATATCATTCACATATCATTCACATCCTCCTGGAATCCTGGAAGGTGCATCTGTGTGCATCTGCTTCACCCTACAGCGGCCCTACGGCACCAAATCACCTCTTTCTTCTCGACCTCGGAACCATCGGAAATCATCGGAACCATCCGAGCCATGCCGAACCAACAAAACAAATGAGGGTCCAAACGCAGAAGAGCTGGAGAGATCTGAACCTTGGTTTTGGAAAGGTCTTGAATTTTTAGAAAGTCCAACGCCTCACGGTGTTAAGAATCTGTTCTCGGACAACTCATTGAAGCACTGGACGCTTGGCCCTGCGTTCTCTGTCTCGCACTTTGAGGCTGTTTTTTTTAGCTGCCTGTGAAAAGCAGATAAAATTGGCGTTACACCGAAGATACCTAAAACATCCCTCATCACTGCATCACCCCTCCAGACCTTCATCCGCAATCAGAATATATCAGAATGAACCATTGTCAATCATTCTCTACAGTATCAACGTTGATGGATTTGAACCCCGCCTCGGGTTTTTTGGCATTTTTCCGCTTTGGGCTTTGCGAGCCTGGTGTCCAAGAAAAATGACATTTTTATGGCCATTTTATTGTCATTTTCGCGGTTAAACTGGTTTGTATCTATCTAATATAATATATATATACACATATATAATTATGCGTACATAATAATATTATACACAATTTGATTTATACTAGTATTACATTGCAAAACGTACATATACGTATACTAGTAGTTGTATATACACTGACGATAAAGAAATATTCACCGGAACATTTTGGGATACTCTCTTGTCAAAAACAAGATAAAACAAGAACTTACCCACAGCATCCAAACCCGTCAATAGGGTCAACATAAAAACGCAGCTGAAACCTTAGAAATCTGATTTCCAAATTTAAAATGTCGCAACATGTCTCAACTCCAGAACTATGACAAATGGTTTTCCCATGTTTCCCTCTCATGGAATTTGCTTCAGGTTTGCGATTCCACACAATTCCGCGCGTCCAAGTTGCCCTCGCTTTGCCGATCTCGTTTTTTGCGGTCCTACAAATGCTACCACTACAAAGCACAGTTTCATGTTTGGTTTTTCACACGTTTTGCACATTTTGCTCACGGATGCTCACGGTATATACTTTGCTGTAAAGGGATGTAGAGGGAAAAACGCATTGTGACGTGCAGCAATGATTCATTCCAACTCATGTAAGTGTAGACCTGCAAAACACAAGTTGGGGAATACAGAGTGGATCTAAGCTCAGAAAACTTGGAAATTTATAGTGAACCGTCAGAAGTAAACAATCGCAACACTTTGTCATTGTTTATGTTCGCCCGACCAACCACAACGCCACTTAACGAAAAGACCAGAACCAATATGAACCAAATGCCATCCGGTCCATTAATTTTGCGCTGCCCATATCCTCTCAGGTCTGGTCAGCATCGGTCAGAAACCCCTCTATTGTGCTGCCATCCACGTCAGGCTGACATCCATGTCAGTCTGGTCAGCATCTGTCGCGGTTGTCTGCACCATGGCTGCCACAATCTGGGCCCATCAGTTGGCCTGGCCACGGGTCGGCTCCGAAGTTGATCCATCATCTGGTCCATCAGCGGATCTCTCTTGCAGGGCCAGTCAGAAGGCAGCTGCCCAGACTCAGGCTGAGCTGCATGGATTGAACTCCAACAGCACGTTCAGAAATGAAGTGGCCCGGCATCTGTCGTCGTAGTGGTGCCTGGGATCTCGTGTCTGCCGTATAAGCGCACATCATTCCAATATTCCAATACTATCCCAAACTGGGGTTGGTCTAGTTTTTGGTGCCGGGCATCTGAGAGGCTCGCGACTGTTGTCACATTGTGATACATGTTGTATCTTACTGACTATGAAAATAACGGTGGGCGGGGTGGGGTGGGGTGGGCTGAAAACATTCATTGGCGCCTCCACATATACGTAATGCTACGCTACTATGCATTCTCTATGATTCTCTGACACTTCCACACACACGTCATGCTACGCTACTCCGCGTTCCCTAGCACTTCCGCACATACGTCATGCTACGCCACTGTGCGTTCTCTTGCATGTGCACACATACGTCATGCTACGCCACTGTGCGTTCTCTTGCATGTGCACACATACGTCATGCTACGCCCCTGTGCGTTCTCTTGCGCTTCCGCACATACCTCATGCTACGCTACTGTGCGTTCTCTTCCACCTCAACACCTACGTCTTGCTACGCTACTGTGCGTTCTCTTGCACCTCCGCACATACGTCATGCCACGCTACTGTGTGCTCTTCAGCGCTTCCAGACATACGTCATGCTACGCTACTGCGCGTTCTCTTGCACTACCACGCATGCCTCATGCTACGCTGCTGTGCGTTCTCTCGCACTTCCACGCATACGTCATGATGATGATGATGATGATGATGCTGATGATGATGATGATGATGACGATGACGATGACGATGACGATGACGATGGTGGTGATGATGATGATGATGGTGATGATGGTGATGATGATGATGATGATGATGGCGATGATGGCGATGATGGTGATTATTGTGATCATGGTGATGATGGTGATGATGGTGATGATGGTGATGGTGGTGATGATGGTGATGATGTTGCTGCTGCTGCTGACGATGATGGTGATGATGGTGCTGCTGATGATGATGATGGTGATGATGCTGATGATGAGGATATGTTGAAGTTGAAGATGATATGTTGATGTTGAAGCTGATGATGTTGATACTGATAGTGATGTTGAAGTTGAAGTTGAAGATGATATGTTGATGTTGAAGCTGATGATGTTGATACTGATGATGGTGTTGAAGTTGAAGTTGAAGTTGGTAATAAAGCTAAAGTTTCGTGTTTGGTCCTTTTTAATGCCCTCTTTAAAATAAGAAACAGAAAAATGTCAACAGCGGGGAGCCACTCAGATGCCCGGCACCTGGTTTTTGAGCGTGGTTGCGACCATATCAACGTCTTCCAAGAAGCAAAGTCGGGGGTTGTTGTTGGAACGGGATGGGGTGACCTGCGGCGGTAGGCTGGGTTGTGTCGAAACTTCCACCAAACGGCGAAGAATCATACGTCATGCCACCCTACTGTGTACCCTTCAGCGCTTCCACGCATACGTCATGCAACGCTAGTGCGTTTTCTCCGGCAATTCCACGCATACGTCATTCTACGCTACTGCGCCTTCTCTTAAACTTCCACACACACATCAGGCGACGCTACTGTGTGTTCTCTTCCACTTCAACACATACGTCATGCTACTGCGCGTTCTCTTGCACTACCACGCATGCCTCATGCTACGCTGCTGTGCGTTCTCTTGCACTTCCACGCATACGTCATGATCATGATGATGATGATGATGATGATGATGACGATGACGATGACGATGGTGGTGATGATGGTGATGGTGATGATGGTGATGATGATGATGATGATGATGATGATGATGTCGCTGCTGCTGATGATGATGATGATGATATGATATGATATGATGGTGATGATGTTGCTGCTGCTGATGATGATGATGATGGTGATGATGGTGACGATGGTGGTGAAGGTGAAAACGGCGCTAATGGTGATGATGGTGATGATGGCGATGATGGCGATGATGGTGATTATTGTGATCATGGTGATGATGGTGATGATGGTGATGATGGTGATGATGGTGATGATGGTGATGATGTTGCTGCTGCTGCTGACGATGATGGTGATGATGGTGCTGCTGATGATGATGGTGATGATGCTGATGATGAGGATATGTTGAAGTTGAAGATGATATGTTGATGTTGAAGCTGATGATGTTGATACTGATAGTGATGTTGAAGTTGAAGTTGAAGATGATATGTTGATGTTGAAGCTGATGATGTTGATACTGATAATGGTGTTGAAGTTGAAGTTGAAGTTGGTAATAAAGCTAAAGTTTCGTGTTCGGTCCTTTTTAATGCCCTCTTTAAAATAAGAAACAGAAAAATGTCAACAGCGGGGAGCCACTCAGATGCCCGGCACCTGGTTTTTGAGCGTGGTTGCGACCATATCAACGTCTTCCAAGAAGCAAAGTCGGGGGTTGTTGTTGGAACGGGATGGGGTGACCTGCGGCGGTAGGCTGGGTTGTGTCGAAACTTCCACCAAACGGCGAAGAATCATACGTCATGCCCTTCTTCTTAGTCTCCTTTTAAGGTGGGATGGCATCATCACTCTTCAGAGCATCTGTGCCCATGTCGTTGACCTCGCTCATCTGAAGCAGCACATTGGCCTCCTCCACGTCATTTGCGGCGCAGCTAGAATCATGACCACTGCACGAAGTGGAAGAAGCAAGCATCATGGGAAGCATCGACACGGCCAATGTGGAAAAGGTCAACCTCATGGTGGAAAATCGCACCGAGAAAGAGCTTTACCGGGAATCAAAATTACACAAAGGAACGAAGGGCCTACAAAGGTTGAGCCAGATTTTGCCGACATGCACAAGTTTCACCCACAAGCTTCCAGCAAGCATGTTTGAGTTCAAAGCCAACTTGTTAGTAGAATCTGATTGAATTTGGACACGTGAAAATACGTGAAACTTCATGCCTTATTCTGTGTCCTGATTCTCCACAAACACACTATTCTAGATTCAGCCAGAAAGCCCTGAAACATGGTGCTGAGAAAACCACCTTGTCTTCCTGAACCCAAGCAAATGTCCTTTGCCGATCTTTCATGTTGTGCATTCTGTGGTTGCTCCTGAAGATACCGGAAGAATCAAGAAACTATGTCATCGTTCAAAATGCCTGGATGAATGCATCGCTGAAACTCAAACCAAGCAAAGTCAGCCGCGCAAAATCCTGGGCCAGCTTGTTTTCAACCAGTTTTTCCTTTTTGTCTTCACCTGAGGTGACTTGCATCGAATCCCCCATGATGCAGTGCGTATCTCTTTGGTCCACTCACATGCCCTACATTGCTTGACTCATGAGAGGAGTGTTATAATTGCCATGTGGGGAGGTCCAGGAAAAAGTTATACTCCCAAATGGCCATTTCATTCAAACTTTTTTGGGTATCAAATAGTTTTAAACAAACCCATTGTCTGCTCCTGACTTTGCCTCCTGTGCCAGGTGGTCTGAACGATAAAGAAAACATGTGGCTGCAACAAAGTTTGTCACCCAAAAGAATCCGTGCTCAGTGCATGACAGGCAAAAATTGACCAAGTTCTGAGTTTCTTTCTATTTCTTTGTGCTGATCATGCAAGAACTCACTTTGTACGTAGCAATTACGTAAGTTTGGGGGAAATTTACTTGGATCCAGTTTGATAGCTTGGGAGAAAACGCATTCAGATTCTGGCGACATGCGTTGAACGAGTGACTGGCTACTGTGCGATGGCCCCCAGGAGCAAAATTCTGGGTGGCAAAAGCAGTGTCATGATGTGATCAAACAGTCCTTTTTCCTTGCAAACTTCGGATCAAAAGACATTCACGTCCAAAAGCACATATCTTCATTGCCGCCTCAACATATCTTGACCTGTATTCGTGTGATCCATCTATCTTGAAAGAGTGTTGAAAGAAACCCAGATTGACAGTTTCGGCTTCTGCCGTTGAAGTGCTTTGGACTTTACACGGGCTTTTGAAAACACATTCGCAGTGTGTTGAATGTTTGAATTGTTCCTTTGTTCGGTATCCGCACGGATTGTTCTTTTGGCACCAGGGTGGTCTAGGAGCATCAACAAAGTTCGCGCTTTGGAACGTGTTGGAACAACTCTTTGGCTGGTTGGAGTTCTAAAATAGTCCCCGCTCAAATGCAGTTTGCACATGGCTTCATGCCATGATTTTTTCAGATTCTTCTTCAATATGTCTGTCCCTTACCAGCTACTCTGCACTTTACTCTTGGAAGCATGTAAGGCCAAGGTTCATCCTGGGCCGCTGTGTAGTGTGCTTAGGCAAAGTTCATCATGACAACTGCGGCGAGTCTGCCAAGCCTGGACGCTCACGTTGGGGGCTCCCTTCTTTTGCCCTTGCCAAAGCGGCCACACTTTGAGCCATGGCTTCCTCTAAGCCTTCAAGGTCTATGTTGCTGTCCTCCGTCAGGGGGAAAACTGGAAAACCATGGGAAACCGGTCTACAACCGGAAAACCATGGAACACCATGGAAAACCATGGATGTATCTACAGTACTACATTCTGATCACCACGTTAGAACAGTTTCTTGTCCTGCCGGGCAAGGCTTGTCTCTCCATCCACGTGATCGTCCTAGCAACTCGTCGTGCCCCACTGTCCAAAACATCACAACTGCAACAAGAGACTCAAGTCTGCTGAACAATGGAATGGAATCATAGAGAGCAAAGTGAATGTGAAGGGTTATGGATGATTAATGATGGGTTGATTGATGATTAATGAGTCTTTATATGATTGTATCGTTATAATTACAGTACGTATATAATTATATATATATATATATGCCAGCCTCTCCAAACCCCCCCTCACAACCCCGGGGTATGTCATGGTCTGTATGTCTGCAGCAAGCCATGTATGTCTTTGTCTATCTCTCCCCCCCTGTGGTGGGGGTATGTGGCAGTGTGGGGGGGTCAAAAGTAAGTGTGTGTATGTGTGTATGTGTGTGTATGTGTGTATGTATGTATGTATGTATGGATGGATGGATGGATGGATGGATGGATGGATGGATGGATGGATGGATGTATGGATGTATGGATGTATGGATGTATGGATGTATGGATGTATGGATGTATGGATGTATGCATGTATGCATGTATGCATGTATGGATGTATGCATGCATGTCTGTGTGCATGCATGTCTGTGTGCATGCATGTCTGTGTGCATGCATGTCTGTGTGCATGCATGTCTGTGTGCATGTCTGTGTGTATGTCTGTGTGTGTATGTCTGTGTGTATGTCTGTGTGTATGTCTGTGTGTGTGTGTGCATGCATGTCTGTGTATGTCTGTGTGTATGTCTGTGTGTATGTCTGTGTGTATGTCTGTGTGTATGTCTGTGTGTATGTCTGTGTGTATGTCTGTGTGTATGTCTGTGTATGTATGTATGTATGTATGTATCTATGTATGTATGGTATTGTATGGTATTGTCTGGTATTGTATGGTATTGTATGGTATTGTATGGTATTGTATGGTATTGTATGGTATGGTATTGTATGGTATTGTATGGTATTGTATGGTATTGTATGGTATTGTATGGTATTGTATGGCATGGCATTGTATGGTATTGTATGGTATTGTATGGTATTGTATGGTATTGTATGGTATTGTATGGTATTGTATGGTATTGTATGGCATGGTATTGTATGGTATTGTATGGCATGGCATTGTATGGTATTGTATGGTATTGTATTGTAATGTAATGTAATGTGACGTAATGTATGTATGTATGTATGTATGTATGTATGTATGTATGTATGTATGTATGTATGTATGTATGTATGTATGTATGTATGTATGTGTGTATGTGTGTAGGTAGGTAGGTAGGTAGGTAGGTAGGTAGGTAGGTAGGTAGGTAGGTAGGTGGGAATGTAGTAGGAATGTAGTAGGAATGTATGTAGGTAGGTATGCATATCTGTGTCTTTGTATGTATGTGGGGGGGATACCATGGGGGGGGGGTGGCCGGGGGACTGGATCATATATACATATATATATATGAAAATATATACATTGTTTAATTGTTTAATATATGTTTAGCGTTTCTAATTTCCAGCGGCAAACATTTACCCCCCCGGACCTCCTCTGAGGGCGACTTCCCCGGCCCAGACGGTGGAGACGGGAAAGGTGTCATGGGCTCAAAGACTTCCCTCTTCCGCCTGATCGACGTTGGGTTTTTTCCCATGCGCCATACAAGAAACCCCCAATCTATGGTGAATCAATATCAGGTATATAATACTTCATGTATATAGGGAACATGATTAGTATTATTATTGATGGAAAAAATAGGGAACAGTGATGCTGACTGGATTTGTGGCTACACACCCAAGAATAAAGACAAGGCCATTTACAACAACACTCTCAAGTGCAACTGTGTGTTGGCTATCAGAATCCATGATTGTAGCTTTGATTGATTTCTACAAATGATTGAGTTTATTTTTGAATTTTGTTTCAAGCCATTTTCAAGCCATGTTCGTCCTCGGAATCTCGATGTATTCAGGCCGTTTCTTCTGATACAACTCTTCCATCTCGTTGGCAATCAGCTCGGCGTCCTGCCGAGTCAATCGGAGCGGAAAAAAACCTCTGCATCAAGTCATCAAACAGTCATCTTATTGAGTCAATGACATCCATCAAAAGCAGTCTTTTTGTTAACGAAATATTGTATATTATATATATATAATATTATATATAATATATATTATTGATTATAGATATTATACATATTTAAAATATATTAAATTATATATATATAATTATATATATAACACCTAACACAAAGGCTACGAGTACTTGAGAGGGAAGGGTGAAAGATCGAAAGGTAGGCGTGGGTTGGAACAGGAGAAGAGAGCAAGGGAACGAGGCATATCCGCTGCGGACGGACGTGGGTGGAGTTGGGGCGGATATCGAAAAAAGTCTTCTGGGCTTGGACTCGAGGGCGGGTACCAAAAAGGTAGGTTTCAGGGAGGGGGGACACGACACACACACAGACACACAGACATATATATATATATAAATACATACATATAGTTAGATATATGTATAAATATCAGGTTATGGGGTTTGCGAGGCAACGTGTAACTGGGGGCAGCACATTGTTGCAACGCGGATGGGGTTGATTCTGGTGTGTACATGTGTAGAACAGTGTGGGATTCACAAACGTGGTGTTTTGACCCCAGCATGTACCCAAAGCAACTGACTTAGGGCTATCCTGGTGCTGGAATCTTGGTGCAAAAAGTGGGCCCGCGGGGTGACTTCTTGCAAACGCGGCTTTAGAGGCGGACCTTGGGGGAATCGAAGGGGGGGGTTCAATATAGTTGTGATAATTATGTTCTAGTTATTATAGTAATTCTAGTCATTATAGGTGTTCTAGTTATTATACATGATAACTATATATATACGAATATACATATATATGAAACATATTGAAATGTCATTAGCGAAGTCTTTTGGTTGAAGAGAATATCTTGGAGGAACCCTTGCGGAAAATCCACCAAATGATCTAGATATGCTGAGCAAGGGGCAGCGATTATGCTTCGGCAACCACTAGCCAAAGCGCAATATCCCACAATTGCTGGGTAGAGTATGCATATATATATATATATACGAATCTATATGTATATTGAGATTATTTAGTATGTATATATATATATCATGGAATTATTATGTGTATATATATATAGATACATATCTTTAACTATATTGTCGAAGGAAGTTGAGAAGCTAAACTTCCGACAATATGGACAGATGAAAAGCAGAGCAGGGCAGAGGCAGAGAGAAGAGAAAGTTCAGAAGAGAAAGAGTCAGAAGAAAGAAGATGCAGATGCGCGAAAAGGTAGGAAAGTCGCGATTCACTGTGTTTTTCCAATGATTTGTGGTTCCGGAGGGTCGAAAAGTAGGCTCGCTAAAGCGGCGGGTGCGGAGACATATGGGGAGATGAGACATGAAAAATTGCACGCCGTTGTGGCGCGAAGCACATTTCCAAGTCAAAATGCACAAAACACCAGAGGATCGGACCACTTTTGGCGCTTCAGATGTCGAAAAAGTGCACGCCGTTGTGGCGCGAAGCACATCCCCAAGTCAAAATGTACAAAACACACCAGGGTCTGACCACTTTTGGAAGTTGCGATGTCGAAAAAGTGCACACCGTTGTGGCGCGAAGCACATGTCCAAGTCAAAATGTAGAAAACACACCAAGTGCGGACCACTTTTGGCACTTAAGATGTCGAAAAAGTGCACGCCGTTGTGGCGCGAAGCACATTTCCAAGTCAAAATGTTAAAAACACTAGGGGTTCGGACCACTTTTGGAGGCTCAGAGGTCGAGTTTCGAAAAAGTGCACGCCGTTGTGGCACGAAGCACATTTCGAAGTCAAAATGTGCAAAACACCAGGGGTTCGAACCACTTTTGGAGGCTCAGAGGTCGAGTTTCGAAAAAGTGCACGCCGCTGTGGCGCGAAGCACATTTCGAAGTCAAAATGTACAAACCACACCATGTTCGGACCACTTTTGGAGGCTGAGATGTCGAGTTTCGAAAAAGTGCACGCCGTTGTGGCGCGAAGCAGATTTGGAAGTTAACATGTTAAAAACACTAGGGTTTCGGACCACTTTTGGCGGTTCAGATGTTGCTTCGCTTAACTCGACTACACTACATGACACTACACTTTGCTGCACTACACTACATTACACTACATTACATTACACTACACTTCACAACACTACAGGTTACAACTACAACTACACAACTACAGTCCACTACAGTCCACTACACTAAATTACATACAACTACACCTACCCAACTACACTCCACTACACTCCACTACACAACATTAAACTACACTACACTACCTTACACTACACTACACTCCACAACACTACAACTAAAACTACACAACTACACTCCACTACACTACACTACCTTACACTACACTACATTACACTACACTAGACTCCACTACACTACACTACATTACACTACACTACACTACCTGCCGCTACACTTCACGACACTACTCTACACTACACTCCACTACCACCTACAACTACAACTACACTCCACTACATTACACTACATTACACTACACTACATTACACTGAATGACACTGCACAAAAGATAGACAGGTAGACAGCTAGACAGATAGATAGATAGATAGAGATAGATAGATAGATAGATAGATAGATAGATATGATAGATAGATAGATAGATAGATAGATAGAGATAGATAGATAGAGATAGATAGATATGATAGAGATAGATAGATAGATACGATAGATATGATAGATATGATAAGATAGATATGATAGATATGATAGATATGATAGATATGATAGATATGATAGATATGATAGATATGATAGATATGATAGATATGATAGATATGATAGATATGATAGATATGATAGATATGATAGATATGATAGATATGATAGATATGATAGGTATGATAGATATGATAGATAGGATAGATAGGATAGATAGGATAGATAGGATAGATAGGATAGATAGGATAGATAGGATAGATAGGATAGATAGGATAGATAGGATAGATAGGATAGGTAGGATAGGTAGGATAGGTAGGATAGGTAGGATAGGTAGGATAGGTAGGATAGGTAGGATAGGTAGGATAGGTAGGATAGATAGGATAGATAGGATAGGTAGGATAGGTAGGATAGGTAGGATAGGTAGGATAGGTAGGATAGGTAGGATAGATAGGATAGATAGGATAGATAGGATAGATAGGATAGATAGGATAGATAGGATAGATAGGATAGATAGGATAGATAGGATAGATAGGATAGATAGGATAGGATAGGATAGATAGGATAGGATAGATAGGATGGATAGGATAGATAGGATGGATAGGATAGATAGGATAGATAGGATAGATAGGATAGATAGGATAGATAGGATAGATAGGATAGATAGGATAGATAGGATAGATAGGATAGATAGGATAGATAGGATAGATAGGATAGATAGGATAGATAGGATAGATATGATAGATAGGATAGATAGGATAGATAGGATAGATAGGATAGATAGGATAGATAGGATAGATAGGATAGATAGGATAGATAGGATAGATAGGGTAGATAGGATAGATTAGGATAGATAAGGTAGAGAGGATAGATAAGTAAGATAGATAGATAGATAGATAGGATAGATAAGATAGATAGGATAGATAGGATAGATAGGATAGATAGGATAGATAGGATAGATAGGATAGATAGGATAGATATGATAGATATGATAGATATGATAGGTATGATAGGTATGATAGGTAGGATAGGTAGGATAGGTAGGATAGGTAGGATAGGTAGGATAGGTAGGATAGGTAGGATAGGTAGGATAGGTAGGATAGGTAGGATAGGTAGGATAGGTAGGATAGGTAGGATAGGTAGGATAGGTAGGATAGGTAGGGTAGGTAGGGTAGGTAGGGTAGGTAGGGTAGGTAGGGTAGGGTAGGGTAGGTAGGGTAGGTAGGGTAGGTAGGGTAGGTAGGGTAGGTAGGATAGATAGGATAGGTAGGATAGATAGGATAGATAGGATAGATAGGATAGATAGGACAGATAGGACAGATAGGACAGATAGGACAGATAGGACAGATAGGACAGATAGGACAGATAGGACAGATAGGATAGATAGGATAGATAGGGTAGATAGGATAGATAGGATAGATAGGGTAGATAGGGTAGATAGGATAGATAGGATAGATGGGATAGACAGGATAGATAGGATAGATAGGATAGATAGGATAGATAGGATAGATAGGATAGATAGGATAGATAGGATAGATAGGATAGATAGATAGATAGATAGATAGATATGATAGATATGATAGATATGATAGATAGATAGATATGATAGATTGATTGATTGATTGATAGATAGATAGATAGAGGGATAGATCGATAGATCGATAGATCGATAGATCGATAGATCGATAGATCGATAGATAGATAGATAGATAGAGGGAGAAATAGATGGATAGATGGATAGATGGATAGATGGATAGATGGATAGATGGATGGATAGATAGATAGATAGATAGATAGATATAGATAGATAGATAGATAGACAGGTAGACAAGAGTGAGAGAGATCAATCGCCTTTCAGTCCAGCAGTGGCTTCGCTCTGCCATCTCTGATTCACAACAACCAATCTCTCCTATAGGTTTCCTATTTTTGAAACTTCCGCCACCGCCTTGTGCGGTACTACTGGTATATCATGTACGATTTTTGAGACTACTGCAACGCAGTCCGTCGCAACGTTCTTGCTACGACATTGTTCATCGCGGTTGTTAGGGTGAACGAAACAAAGTTCTTGAGCAATCTGACATTATCGAGTTTCAGTGCGGGTCTTGACTTCGGTTGGGGTGGGGATGTATGTAAACGTGGTGGATGAAAGTGCATGTGCGGCTGTTGGCGTTTCCTTGTAGTCCGCCTATGTTGCAAACCCGGCTTTAGAGGCGGACCTGGGGGGAATCGAAGGGTGGGGGGCCCCCCCCCCCTTGAAAGGCGGACCGAGACATAACCGGCCCAAACTCTTGCACTTGCACCGCTCGCCCCCTAATACTTGCTACGCAAGGGGGAACTCAGGTAGCTCACCGCTACCTTTCGAGACATTTCTGAGAGCTGGAGGCTCAACCCTGATCTCCTTGATCTGGACGCCAAAGGTTTCCCACCTCAGAAGATTTGGACTACACCTGTTGCATCTTGCGCAAAAGACGCAAAAGACCAACCCTCAGTGCACGATATCGTGATACCAAACTCAGGCCAATACCAAGGAGGCTTCGACCTAAGTGACAAAGCATACACAGCATACCCAGGTGTCAATGTCTTCAATGTGTTCATCCAAGGTCTGTGAACTTGGACACGTTTCCGCCAAATCCACCAAGTCTCCCAGCGGCAGATTCACCCCAAGCTCCTTGGATGCTAAGACCAAGCTGGCACCCGCGATGTTCCGAGGTTGATGCCTCAGGTGGGACTAGTGCCGTGAAGCGAATGCATAGGCATGGGCCCAAAACCGACTTCCCGAGATGCTCGCGCACAGCACAAGCTCGTTTGAAGAGCATCGTTCAAGTAGTTCCACACCTGCACCATGACACTTTTGGAGGGAAGGACTTCCTCCTACTCACAAACTCTGTCTCTTCAACTTGCTGTGAGACCCCGTCTAGAGTCTCAAGCGATCGCAATGCATGCAGCCACTGCTCCAAAGGAAGGATTCTACAAGTCTACATGAAATTTAGTAAAAATCTGCAAACGTTTGCGAACCTTTGAGTTGCTCTCTACCGTTACAACAGACTGCAGCACCCCACCTTTTGCGTCAGTTCCGCAGGTCTTTGCAGGTGCTCGATGTACTCGATTGCATACCTGTCGAAAAAGAACTCCAGCTTTACAGCATCTTGTCGCATGGCCAAGCCAAACCCATGGCTGCCAGTCTGCTGGCCTGTGCGGATGGTCTAGGAGCAAATGCACCTGTCACAAAGGTTTCATCAAGTTTCATCCATAGATTTCTCATGATTTCTCCTAGGTTGCATTGTGTTTTATAATGTTTTATATACATATTTTAACATGTTTTTACATATCTTATCCCTGAATCATATTCCAAACATGTCAAATGACCAATCTATTCAGCTTCGCTGCGAGTTTCCCTGCGCCTCAAAGCCAAGCTCACGGAGGATGTTCCGCTCCGCACTCAGCAACTCCTTTTTAGCGTCGTGAAACCTTAAGATCAATGGCGGATGTGGAAAGCAGAAAGAATATGACAGAATCAACAGGATATGAAGGATCTGAAGGATTGAAGGCAAGATGTGGCAAGGTCCATCGTGGAATGACTTTGTGCTTCTTTTCCATGCTGAGGGTTCAAACTCTTTCTTGGTGGGGTCAAGCAAAGGTGTTGGCATCCCAGCGAAGCTGGCAGAGCCATCTTGCTCCTTCAACAAGAACGATGAAACGGATTGAAACTGGAATTCTCGAGAAGTGACTTGTCTGATGTTATCTGAAGGTAAACAATGTGTTCTGACCTGGGCTTCCCTCATCTTCAGCTTGTAGAAGACTTGGATCACCTCGCTGTTCCAAACGCGGAAACTGTATGAAAATGATTGAAAAATGTATGAACATGTCGAACCCTGTCGAGCCATGTCGAACCCAAACAAATTCCAAAATGCCATGTGCATCTTCACCCCTGCGCCTAACGTTTTCACTCAGACTGAGTTGTTGACGTCCACCACTTTCCGAGGGTGCTCGAGCAACCTGAGCCCGCACGCGGTAAAAGCTGGTCATTGAATGGTTCTTGGGAAAGGCCAGGCCAAATGCACGTCTTTCGCATTCAAGCTTGGCAAGGTTTGAGTCTAAATGTTACTTCTGGATTGATGCGCCAAACAGATCCAAACAGGACAAGTAAAGACGTAAGTGAAGATTTTAGATCGACCCTATTGCGTTGCTTCTTACGCTTCTTCCTTCTTCAGTTCTCGCAGCATGTGAGTGATCGGAGATCATCGAAGATTTACATGTTTTGATCCATGTTTTTTACTAATTCGGACCACCATGGACCACCTAAAGATCACCTACAGTAATTGAAAGCAACTGCCAATTTCCTTTTTATCTTCGCAGTTCTGTCCCAGCAACTTGCTGGCCAGGGTCAGTGACGCCATAGCCAGTGCTCGCACTTCGAACTCGGCAAAGGACTTTCGGAAGTAAAAGCGTTGAAACCTTGGCATTGCATGGCATCGCATGGCATCGCATGGCATCACATGGCATCGCACATGGCATCGCATGGCGCCACCAAAGCGAGCTCATCAATTGTAACAAACTTCCCTCCTCCCCAAGCTCGCAAATTTAAGTCAAGGGCCTAATGACATTGAAATCGAGAACATTCGAGAACTATATTGGAATCGAGAACTATCAAGAATGAATGCTGCATAGAGCTAGGGGCAAGACAAACCTGACGCGGTGGCCACTGAAAGTTGCGGAAGTCTCAGCAGGACTCCAGCCTTTGCAGCGAAGGCGGAAAAATGTTTTGTGAAACACACTTTCCCAACACTTCACTGGGTGGATTGGTTGAAATGGTTGAGTGAAAAGGTTCCCAGATATTCCCAGATAATTAGTGATGGCGCAAGCTGGTTGTGCGTAAAACGAACCCCAGCCCCAATAGATCTAGTAGTATGAGGCGTCTTACAAACACCAAGCAAGGGGGATCTGAGATATTCTGAGCCTACGCTTTTGCAAAGACCAAGAGTCTCTAATCCACGCTGCCAAGCTGCTCGTTGTATTAAGTTTGCTCCAAATCTTCTGAGTTGATCCTTGCACTTTGAATCTTTGCAAAGTGACCCAGTACTTTTTTTCTCGGCTGTTGGTGCAACTCCATCAAAGAGTCTGGTACATCCCACCTCAGAGTCTTCGTCAATCCCATCCTCGCGAGAGGGCGGCCTTGCAGTCTGCCGTGCATCGCGGAATTCAGGATGCGTGCATGGCAAATTGCAAGCATATCATGGCAATTCATGGCCCATCTTTTTCCCCCCTGGCCAGGCGCGCCCAACACCTACCGTGACAGCCATGAATCTGGGGCGGCCTCACTAAATCTGGTGTCATTGATTATATAAACTGTTTGCTTTCTTGTCGAAGTCCCACCGGCCATGGACCAAATGACCACATGCACGTTGCAAGCAAATTTGGGGAAGGCTTGTACGCCATCGGGCATCCCAACCGCTCCTGTCACTCGCGCCACGAAGAAATCTCCAAGCTGCCCACAGGGGCAAAGTGAAGGCGTTTGAAAGTGAATACTGTATATTACTGTATATTAATAATGCATACTGCAGATGTTCTATGATGTTCTTTTCTTCGACTTTGATGGGATACCATTTTGTCAGGAAAAAAGAAAATTGACCACTCGAGGGAGGGAATCACACACATTGCCCGGCTCTTGGCCCGAATCACCTGGTTGAAATGCCAACCACACAAATCAGTTGTTATAGTAGTTATAGTTTTTTAATCTCCCTTCCAGAACATCGAAGTGAGTCTTTGTGGCCAAACCAGCTTCAAGTGCATCATCGGTTCCCTTGAAGGTGTAGACAAAGATGGTCGATCCCATGCTGCACTGAAAATTCAAACCACTCCATCATCTGTTCCACTGCCCATGCCGAAAATCTTGGGTTTGTCGCACAGGCGTGCGGTACCCCTGACCATCCCAGGTTTTCTTCTGGTCAGAACCCGTGTTCTTTTTCAGCATCCTCTCCAGCCCGATCCCATTGCGACCATGTACACCGCCTTGGGTCAAATGCGACTTGTTGGGTCCAGAACAGTCCGCGGTCATCAAAAATGGGAACGGCACCAAGAGGCGGAAAAGACTGGGATGCCTGCGATGAATTCTTGCTCAGTGCATGGTACTTTCCACCAATTCGGAATGCCGCTCTTTGGTTCAGATGCACCAAACTGGGGCACAACAAAAACGGCACAAACCGAGCCATGGAAAATGGTGATCGAAACAGGCGCGAGAGATTGGAGATTGTGAGCGGTTTTTTGCTTTGAGCCAAATTACATCAAATTACCATTACAACAGAGTCTTCCAAAATCCTTCGCCAACAGGTTTCTGCATATTTCTGCATCGCAAAAGAGCCTAAAGAGAAACCTCTGTGCATCTCATAGTTCTCATCTTTGAGGCCGCTGCGCTGCCAAAACATCTTCTGGAACCAATGCCAACATCAGGGCGCTGCCAGGCCCCCCGGATGGTTGTGGAGAGCTATAGTTTGAATGCGACGCTCCTAGCGTTTTGTCTGCCATCAAGGCAACAAGCCTTAAGAAACGTGGGTTCTCACAGCTTCGGTAGCATACTCAGGGCTGCTCCCGACATGCCAAATACTAGGGTGGTAAATTGGCCTAATAAAGGGATATAAAGGGGCAAAATATACAGAGGTAAAATAGGGTTTTAATTTAAATCATCAATTAACCTCCCTTGTGGCTATCGTTCAATATATAATTGGGAAGAGCAACCCTGATAATAGCTACACGAACATCCTACTGCAAGCGGTGGATGAGCCGAGTGCTTTGTGTTGCTTGGTCTTGCTAGGTTCGGTGAGAGGGACAACGCAGAGTCTGAGTAGAAAATAACACCTTTGCAGCCTTTGCTGCACAAAGGTAAAATGAAAGCAAAAGAAATAGGTTCATGACAGCTTCTGCCACTGTCTAATTTCTTGCTCTGTCGATGTGAGCCAACTTTTGACAGCTTAAGCCAAAAGCTTTGGAAATGCCAAAAACCATCAAAAACCTATCTTCACCTTCTTCCTTCTTCGCTCCTTCGCTTCCTTGCCTCGTCCAATAATTGAATATCTGTGGCATCAGCTGGCGCACCCAGGGATCAAAGCCAATGAGGTTGTACGCAGGCATGAAGGACCGCATAGTCAATGGACCTTTCAACCCAAGCGACGATCAATGGTTCAGAAGGCATCACGTACTGACCTTTGATTAATGACGATTAAGGATGATTAAGGTAATTTGATCTGCTTCTTTTGCCACCTTTATGTCGGCGTTGTTGTTCACATCGCACGATGCAGGTATCAACCCACTTGAAGTACCTACCTTTGAGATGATTTGACTGTAGACCAAGTACGATTTACACCCAGTGTGCTGCTGACATTATGAGGGGGAGATCTGTTCATGCACTGAGCAGGATAGTGTCTTGGTTGGCGCAAAGATGCGAGCTGTCTTGCAAGTCCACGGCCCAACCACTAAGGTCCCTCGCACCCCAAACAATTTTCTTGAGGCCCTAGCCGCTGAGTGGATTGACGGACTGGTTGATCTTGGCATAGCTACGTCTTCCAAACATTTCCAAACTGCATCTCCACAGCACGGTTCAAACATGTTCAAACAATGTCATGCCTCACAACGTCACAACGTTACAACAGAAAGCACCCACACAGCTTGATCCCAAGGGCTTGACAAACCACGAGACCACCTCATCTTCGCATCTCAAAGGGAATGATACATCTGCATCCTCTGCAGCCTCTGCATCCTCCCTCTCTCAGGAAACTTCATAAAATTTCGCCCAGTTTGCTTCACCAAAATTTTGGGAAGGCACTGCACCACCATGGCGATAGGACGAATGGCGTCATCTTGGACACCCGGCCCTGGGACAGGAGAGGTTCTTGCGCCGGCAAATCATGTACACCTAGGAGGACACAAGGGCAGCAAGCCTCATTTTTGTGTGGGCTAGGGCTGTGAAATCTTTGATCAAGTTCGTCTCAATGAGAACAAAGAGTCTCAGCTGCTTTTTCATGAAAACAACATATCTCGGCCCTGCCTGCTTCGAGGAATACTCCAGGCAAGTTCGTAGATTCTCCACCGCAAAAGCACCGTGACCCAAGATGCCCTGGCATCAAAAAAAGGTCCAAAACAACTTGGGTAGTCTTCAAACCCTCTGTCTGTCGTCCCTTCTTTACTGGTAGATTAATTTATAGGATTTCCAAGAATGGATTGTGATAATCCCCAATGCATTGGACAGTATAACCTCATATACTGCAATCATTAATCAACAGGGGTTCAGACACACTGCTCACTTGTGATATTGGATATGCATGGAAAGAGTGTGTCCAAAGACAAGCGCAAACAAGAAATGTGAATATTATTATACTCTCAAAGCCTTCCTGGCTTGTGGAATGAAAGCCTCGTACACTGGGGTCCGCACTATTCTCTTCCCAGTGGTTTCATTGTAGTCCTTGGAAAGGACGGTGATTCAACAACTTGCCAAAAAGTACAAACAGCCTCACAGTTTCAGACAGATCCTTTTGTACTTCTACTTTGTTGCAGCTGCCCTTCATAGAAAAATGTTGGCCTTTCTGTATTACATAATCTGTTTGGCCTTCATCAATCAGAGATTTTGCAGCCCAGAAGCGAAATCGTTCATGATGGCATATGAAATTGGTCCTTGAAAGTTCTCCTGGCTCACACTTTCACGGCAAACATTGGGCCAAACTGGGGTGCACAATTGAGATAGGCTAGACTTGACCAAGTAAGCCAGAGAGTATCAATCGATGTCCAACAAACGGACTCTTGGAGCTTTCAAGTGACCATTCGCAGGCAGCAGCAAAGCAAAAAAGTCTGAACTGAATCACCAAAAAAACCCAGAAAAACATGAAAAGTCCTTAAATTTTAGTAATAATTGAAACCTGAGCCCTGTGTAATGAACCTAAGGTCGGGAGCGTTCTCTTGTCGAGATTCTGGTACGCGCTTGTTTGATCTTTGTTCAAATTAAGGCCTTACTCCAAATATGTCCAAATCCTCTTGGGTAGAGAAAGGGTTTGGGTTCACAACTGACCAGCACATCCAATTGTCCAATGTCCAAAAGGATTTACCTGCCTTGCCCTTGAGCTCGTAGTGTTTCGGCAGGGTCAGGTTGCCCGGGTACATGATGACCGCAGAGTGGTCTACCTAGCGCACGAGACATTTTACAGGTCATTGGTTGTCCTGCCATGTCCTGCCATTGCTCTGGGCGTGTGTTTGTGTCCAATTCCAAAAGATGTTTTCTGAGGGTGACTTGTTGCACCACTAGAGCTCTTGAAACATTGAACCCTAGCAGAAAATGCCCCATGGTCATCACCGTCTAACAGTTCTGTTGAAACAGCCGGTGCCTTGAAGCAAGGCTCACCAGTAGCTCCAATGTTGTCACCTCGGCCATCACCTGTGCCGTCTGTAGGCTCCAAGGTCAGCGTATACGTCTGCGTGGACCTCAAGGATGTGTGAAATGACAACCCGGCAGTGTCCAGATGGCAAAAGTGTTGCAAAAGTGTTGTAAGTTGAAGATAGTGTTGTAAGTTGTAAGGAGTCTTCAAGTTGCTGAAGTTCTGTCCGAAGCGAGAAAATGTATGAAAATGGTTTCCCTGATCATCCCTGATCTGCCTCATCTCAAGACTGTCAAACATCGACTGAGCTTGGAGCCAGTTCTGGCCACTGGCTGACATCTCCTAAGGCGCAAGGCTAAACCGGTGACTCATCCCTTGACAACCCTGGACAACTTGGACAACTTGGACAACTCATGTTTCGAGTTTTGAAGACTAAAGTGACTAAAGGTCAAGCAGTCTCGCGTATCGAAGTAATGAAGGTGTGGGGTTGGTGAGGCACACGCACTCTATATATGTCACTATGTTCATCCAATTTCATGAAGGTGTAGGTGTATTTTAGATGGGTAACATCGTTTAGCAACAATTGCAACAGGGTCTGTACACCCCCAACATGATAAATCACCACAACAGCCAGGGTCGATCAAAAATCGAAGCTCCAGTGGCTTAGCCGAGTGTCAGCCGCCTGTTCTTGCCTGGTGCCTGATTTGATCACCATCTCCTGGACGTTGGTACACATCTTCGTGTACCTGGTGACTGGTCACTGGATGTCACTGGTGAACCTCATGTCCCATGTCCCATGTTTTCCGGTGTCTGGGGCACGGCATGATGCCATACTCCTCGGCCACCTCCTGGAAATGCTTTATCAATTCGTCCGTGGAGGGCCAAGTATTCATGTTCTTCGGCACGGGGTTGTCCTGAAAGCAGCACTGTCAGCTGTCAGTGATTGTCCCTGTGCCTTGGGGGGAGAGGCGGAAACGGAAGCCTGTCCTGATGCCTTTGCAACAAGTTTCAATTCACTCCGAATGGCAAATGAGCATTCCATTCTAACAGGTATTCTCATATTTGGTGGGCGTTCTCCCTGTACCTCAATCTATAAAGCCGATAAGCTGCTGCCATTGTATGATCCTATTGAATTGATGATGTCAAATTTGTCAAGCTCGAGCAGAAGTGCGATCGTGTCACCCTCGTTCCGTTTCGTTCCCTCCTCGTCGTACTGCAAATGGTACGTTCCAAGCTCAGTCTGAAGCTTCGAAGTCGTGTTGGCCTACGAAAATGTCTGCGAGTTCCCAGGGACAGGAGCAGTGTTTGTCATAGGCTCATCTTTGCTCATTGCAGGCCAACAACAGAAGCACTTCTTAGGAACACTTAAAGTCACTGACAAAAAAACATCTGGTTACAGCTCTAACACCTGCCTGATCCAGCCAGGAAGTACCGCCCACTTGAGCCTGGAGTCCCAGCAAAATCTGAATCTTCACTAAAGAAAACTGTGACATTTACTAACTTACTCAAAGAACATTGTGACATATGTTGGATGTAAAAGAATCAGCTGTCTTTGTTCATTATGTTCATTCTCCGTATACCCTTGCAAGAACTGCTATCTTTGTCAGCTCAAAACTGCTCGGCCTTTCTGTCGTACACCACGAAATTGTACTCTTTGTGCTTCAGAAACCACATGGCCTGCCAATCACTCCGGAAACTCTGTGGCACTCGTCACATCTCGTCCTCAACCCATCTGTCATGGTGGTCCATCTTTACCCAGCTGTGGTGATTGCACCTGCCGCAAACCTGCGTGGCCGGTTCCAATGATGGCTATGGGATTCGGCCTCAGCTGGAAGCTGAGTGGCTATGGGACAAAACCCTGTTACCTTGAACCCCAAAACAACTAAGATTTATGGATGTTCATCCCACCCAAATATGGTATGTCAATGTATTTCATAGTACCAGTTGCTGACATGTTTGAACGAAGATTGTACAGACCTTCTCAACTAGCTGATGCACTGATGCCCATGCGCTTGAAACAAGTCATTGGTTTTGAAATGAGTGAGGGTCAGGTGGTATGAGGTTCAGACCACTTGTGCTTCGCACGGGTGAAGGATTTTATACCCTTGAGAAAGACTTTGCGCGCCACTTCCTTCCAATTTCCCATCGCCACCGGGACCCCTTCGGTGTCATGTTCAAAACTACTGATTGCATCCTGGCTGAAAACTGTGGTACCCTTTTCACACCAAAAATACGCCAAAATGACTGGTGGTTGCGAGCATGGATGTTCATCCACCCAACGATGGTAGCACCATTTGATGCCGATGCCCACAGTTTCAGTCATTTCAGTCATTTCATCAGTTTCACAGCTGATACGTCCTCACAGTCTGCTTGCACACGCCAGCTGCAGCCTCCCTTCATCACCATGATCAAATTTCCAGGATCTATGCCCAACCTCCAGTGCTCAACCCGATACGCTGCTGTCTTGCCTGCGAACGGCAGAATTCGGCTGGGTTCCAGGCTTCATGGCAACAAAAGACTTCACTTCGAAGACCTCAGCGAAAAGCGAAGAGAACACTGTGGTGTTGAAGTTGAGTCAATAGTGGTTAATTACTAATGGTTACTAAGAGTTCATAATGGTTAATAATGGTTAATAATTGTTGATAATCGTTAATAATTGTTAATAATGGTTAATAATTGTTAATAATGGTTAATAATGGTTAACAATCGTTAATAATCGTTAATAATCCTTAATAATCCTTAATAATCGTTAATAATAAGTTGATAAACTCAACTTTTTGATGCTTCCCATGCATCCGATGTACACCAGGTGTCATATTGAGAGATTCCCTTGAGGAAAACTGTTCCGCAGCAGGGATTCAGACAACACTGTTCACATTTTCTCAGGCCTACTACAGTCGACATTCCGAAAGCAAAGACCAGCCCACCAGGAACCTATTTCCATAGTATCGGTGGAAGCAATCAAGAATTGATATATATATATATAAAGTGATTATTTGTGATTACGTGATTACATTATATATATATAATGTGCATTGGCAGATTCGAGTGAGATCTAGTGATATTTCTAGATCTACAGTGGTGATCCAAGTCCGTCAAGTCAAGGCCTTTCCTTTCTGTTGTGGGCGAATGCAGCCATTGTCACTGGCTGAGTCAAAGTCTTAAGAAAAATCTAAGGGAGGCACTGTGGTACTCTGCTTCACAGGCAAAGTCATCATCTGGCCCAAGCACGGAGCAAAGTGATAACAACATTATGAATGAACATCATTGAACATCTATAAAAAGCACATGACATAGGTCTGAAAGATTCCGAAAGTCCGGCTCTCTTGAAACCATGAAACATGGCTGGCGACATGGCACATCATGGCACTATAAAAAGCACCCTGGAGCGAACCTCATCAGTGCCCATAATTCGCACTTCACAGATCGCATCGGTGGTACTCTTGGGCTGCTTCTTGAGGTCTTCCAGCCACCTGACTTTCTTTGAACATGTTTGTTTGATATCATATGATATCATGAACATTCATTTGCCCCATTGAAATGGCGATCAAATGAGCCATAAGATGGCCCATTCCCACACATTTGACAAACCCGGCTAAACTGCTGGACTCTCAGACTCACACCACTTGGGCATATCACCCGCAACCGGCAAAGCGAGCGCCATGATGGCCACGGGTGTGTCTCCCTGGGGGTCACTTTGCTAACGGAATCTGGGAGATGGGTTTACCTCAACTGCCAAGGAAGAAAACAGCTGAAGCAGGTTGTGACTGTACACGCTTGAGGGTTGAGAAAAGTGTGAGGGTGGGAAAAAAAGTTTGCGTCCTGTGGTTTCTGTGAGACATCTGCAGATCTTTTGAGCCGCAGCTAGGCTTTGTCGACAGCGAGATTTTCACCAGGCTAGTCACGTGGTCAATCTGGTTCTGTGGTTCTCTGAGCTCAAATGGTATGTTTGGATGTGTTTGGTCAGGATCAATCATGATCATCATCAATCTACTTTTCGGAAAGCTAAGTTTGGAGGAGCCAGTTGGCTCAAGGCATGTCCTGAAATCAGCTGCACGAGAGCTCCTTTTAACCACGGAGTCAGCACTGGCCCCAATTCAAATGCACGACTCCTCCCAAAAAATTGAGGGTTGTTCAGCAATGGACGGCGACTGAGAATGTTGCTCCCATCGATGGCTGGGGTTGGCTAGTTGGAATTTTCATGAATTTTCATGGAATTTACAGTCATACATAGTATACATAGAGACAAATCTTCTTGCCGCAGGAGCACAACTGCATAGTTCCCAACAACCAGCCATCATGAGGAGTGTTGACCCATTATTATCCATTCTTCATATTACAATATATTAATATATATATTACATATTCATCGTCAGCTTCTTTCCTCAACTTCCGCCATTTGGATCCATTTGGATCAACCCTCAAAGTCCCCAGGCCATCTACGCCGTCGTAGCCCCCAATTTCCTCTTCTTCGTCCCCAGATCCGTCAGATCCGTCAGATCCGTCAGCGCCTCCAATCGCAGCGCCAAGTCGTTGAGTCCTGCCTTCTCAGCAGATTGAACTAAGGACTTCAAGGACTTCATGGACTTGTGGCCGCCCAAATAGCATCTGGCAATGTCCAAAGCAACTTCTTGGTCTTTCAGCTTTACATGTTCTTCGAAGAGTCGCACCATGGAATCTCTTTGGATCTTCTTGGAGGAAAGAAAGTGTTTCAGAAGTGCTCCAGAAGCTTTGTCAGCATCAAGACCATCAAGGCTCACTGGCAGCTTGTAGTTGACGGTTGTTAGCCTTTGGGCAGCTACTTTTGGCTCCTCTCCCGGGCGAACCTCCATACATCGAAGCACTCCATTTTCTGCCCACACAGGCCATAGCTTACCTGGCCAAATATTTGAAGCGCTTGAAAGAATTTGAATGTGAAGGGCTAAAATGGCCTAAAACCAATCTGGAGAACTAGCAACAAGATGCAACTAGAACAATCATATACTAGAAAAGAGTCAAAACCTGATCGCGCAGCAAAATCTTCTGAAGCTTTGCAAGCCGCAATCTCCATCCAGTTCTGCCACTGGCACCCAACTCTGTGGGGTCACAGACATCACCCATTCATCGTTCTGGATCAAGGCTCTGAGAATTCCAGCGGAGTCCAACGCCAAGGGTTGTGGTCCCTGCGCATCTGCGCTAAAACCGATCCAACGCAGCGTGGACTGCCGTGACAGCGGCAGACGTCCACTGGAGAGTTTTTCTTGCTTCTCCACGTCAAAGAGGGAAAAGTGCAATCGCAAGTCTCTCTTTGCACGAGCTTGAAAAACGCAGAACAGTAGATGGTTGCATGCAACCATAGAGACAATGTCCATAGGCATTGCCAAAACCCCAAGAGGAATGAAAGATGGCGTGAACAGACGAAGAAGCCGGAAGGGTGCAACGAAGATTGCCACAAAGCTACGGCTGATGGCCACGGCTTCGATGTGCTCACCAGGCAGGTGATGTTCGAAGCTGGACTGGGTCCAAAATGTCCCAAGACTGGCTAGGTGCACCACCACATGTGAAGGTGAAGCTAAGGCACAAAGGCCAGGACCCAAGGCTCCAATTTCCACTCCATCAGCCTTCAACTCTCGCCCCGAGGTGGGATCCTGACATTTGAAGTACTTCACTTCGACGACGCGTTGTTTGCCGCTGGAAGAAATCACTAATTTCAGGCATCCGTGATCGTTCCAGGCCAATAGACGTCGGCGACCTCGCCGAGTGCCACCTGGCTGAAACTTCCCTTGAACCGCTGGCTTGAAGATTAGTGGCTCCTGCGGCTCATCTTGCACGACGTCTGCCTGGGGCAAGCTTCCCTCAGAAGATTCGTCAGTTACAACTGCATATCTGTATATATATATATATATATGTGTGTGTGTGTATTTACGTATGTGTATAAATATATATATACAATATTATACGTATGATTACGTATGCACATATACAAACATATACATTGCATTGTATATGTGTGTGAACTCCTATGGGTGATAAATTAAAATGAAACTATATATATATTTATATATAGTAAATATATAATAAAAATATAAGAGCATTGCCCTCCACATTTCATCACACCTCAACACCTTGACACTGATGATGTACCAGTGTACCATGTTTTACCCATGTTGCATGGAATGGCATGACAGGCATCACAGAGCTGAAGAGCCTGTGACTCAGCTTGTTGGTGGTCAACAGGCGCATCTGCACTGCCAGATTCTTCCTGGCAGCTGTGGTAAAGCCCATCTTATGTTTATCAATGTTTGGATGTGTTTGAATTGCCTTTGGAATTTGGATTCTGTTTGCTTATGTCAACAGATTGATTTATAGGGAAAGAATGTGAATGTGATCCTTACCTCGAAATAGAAGGTTTCCTGTAGACTTCCCCTTGAATCAATTCCTGACTCCATGACTTTCATGAGCTTTCATGAAATTTCACTGTCCTTTGGTATTCGCATGAAAACTTCTTCAAAGCCAACAGCGATGAACGCACATCGCTGGCCTCCTCTTGAGGCTTCTCAGCTTCATTGCATGACTCGATTGTCGCAGACAAGCGAGCAATGTGTCCACCCTGTCGCCGAAGGCCATTGAGCATTAATGGGGCACTCCATGTGAAGCTTCCAAGATCTGCGAAGTGACTCACGATTTGAAGTTGGAAGTCATCTAGTGTGGATCAGGAGGTGCACTACCCATGGCATCTATCATCACTAGTACGTCGAGATTCTTCTACCGTAAACAGAAGAACTCCCGAACTTGATTTGCGGGGAAGGCTTCATGATTCAAAGGAAAAAGCAAGGGAGGTGAATTTCCGGGCAACTCGTTTCCTAAGGGCATAATATGCAGAGTTGAGTACGTGGTGATGTTTCCGAACCTCTGCACCAACTGCCAGGAAGCTTCCGCTCCACCTAAGAGTTGGATGATGCTTTCAAGTTCTTTCAAGGAAGGCTTAATGACATTTAATGAATAGCCAGGAATCGCACCAGCTTGAAACTTGCTGATGGGATGGACTCTATCAAGCGCAAAAAGGTCAGATGTAATCTGCATCTTGGGTGTCCGGCGCAAAGCTCGTAGGCTGAGCCTGAGGATTGGTTGCATCTCAAGCAGCTCCCACTCTATCAAGAAGCGTTCAAAGGGATGAAATCATGAGCAGCTACATTGCCCTTCTGCAAAATGAAGGAATGATGCCTTCTTGATGCCTCACGTCCGCTCCCTGAAACAAACAAGACTCTCACGCAAACGTTTAACACCTATTGAATCCTATTGAACATGTTCGTCAGGAAATTTGCAGCAGAGCCGCTTTGAATTCGAAGATCCGTCGCAAGCAGTCGTCTGACCACAAAGCTACAGCCTCCCCAGGCTTTGCGCTCATCAGGGCAAGAAACATCATAATCAGCACAATTAAGATTTGAGAATTTGGGAACTGTTCATAAAACGTCCACACTTCAGAAAACATGAAGAGTTGGGCCTCAAAGGAGGCACTTGCGAGTACATCTCCGGATGGAGACCTTCCAGAGCTTGACATCAAAACCGAAGCCAGATGGCTTTATCTGAATTAAAGCTACCCACAAATAGGCTGCTTTAAGCGGCTTAAAACCGAAATTTCCCATTAAACAAGATGGTTTTCGGATGGTAATCTCTCATTTTCAAACCCAAATGAGGATCAATGCTTTACATCATGTTGCAATGCTTCACATCTGGGGAGCCCTGCCAGGCTGCCATGGTGGTTGAGTAGCGATGGCCACCTTTCAGTTCCACGATTTCGCCAAAGTTTCGTGGCAGCAGTCGTAGGGACCTGGTCATGGAGAAAGGCAGGGAATCTGGGAACACCACAGGTGACAACATGTGGGTTTGTCCAAAATGTGGTGTGTACGTCGTATCCATGAGAACTCTGGTTCAGACAAACCGTGCATTTTCTTTGATATCTCAGTTGCTGGCGGAGATCCAGGTAGTGCCAACCGCTGTCCTAGCAATGTCGCTGAATAAAGTCTCTTGCCAAAGTGGTTTTGCCTTTGCTTTGCATGACCATCATCAACATAGGTCTGAATCGCACAAACGGTCTGGATCAAAAATATACTAGTTACCTAAAAGTTGGATAAGTTGGGTAGTTGTCATAGCTTTATATACAAAAATATATTAATACAATAATTGCTTGACCCATACCGATGTCAGAGCATCTTCCCTGGGATCCGTGCCATTTGGCTGCCAGGCCAAACGCAAGTTATCGCTTTCGCTCACCGCTTTTGGCCAGAGATTGGAGCGGTGCTTCTCAGCGCCCTCTGGAAAGGTCAGAACCACCAATTGGCCACACGTAAAGGCAGCCGCAAGCAGCTCCAGCTGGGGATCAATGGCAGCACAACCTGAGCTTCGAGCAGCTGTGGTTCTCATGGTTCTGTACCTCTCAAGCACCACATCTGAACGCTTCCAAGCAACGCACACCTCCCAAATGAGTTTCACCTCTAAGAAGTTGACGCCGTGATGCAGTCCCTGCCACATTGGATCTTCTCATTGCCCAAACTGGCTCTGAGATTTATTCGGGCCATGGCAATACCGAGGGTTGGGGAGTGCAAGACTGACCTTCCCCTCCAGGAATTACACCTACCTTTGCAGATGTGCCATGGTCAAAACCTGGTATATGGATGTATATGGGGTACATGGCGGGTAAATTGATCCTCATGGATTGATGCCTTTGGACTCTGACTCTTCGGTCTTTGTCTCCCACCAAACGTCCAGCTTTCCGTCATCGGTGCTGATGCAGAGGTAGGGCAAAGTCGCATGCCATGAGAGGTGGCTGATGGGAAGGGTGAATCTACCAGCATTCCTGTCACGGGAAGTCGAAAAGAGCTCAAGTTTTGAGAGCAAAATTGGCAAAATCCACAATCTTCAGATTGAGCCTTTCACAAAATGTTTCTAGAAATTCTGCATGGAACGCCTGGATTTTGGACGTACTGTATAAGGCTGGCAAATAAATGAAACGGCTTCTTCTGACTCAGGACACTTGGACAGTGTCCCAACCCTGCGACATGTCCTTGGCTTCTGTGATGTGTTCATTCTGCCCTTCTCCAGTTGATGCACCCAAACCTATTGACGGAGCACGTGATTTCTGTCACAAAAACTGCAGCTGCAGGAGAACTAATCTTGCAGGCGTCCACATATCAATGGACATCAAGAGAAACATGAAAAACACCTGAAGAAACTTTGAAGAAACATATCTAATATCTAGACAACAATCCAGATAATTATGGATAATTAACATACGAGTAGAATCAAATAAAAACATACAGAATCTATGGAGGAAGTGGCTGCATTTCATGGCGCACCTGGAAGCCGGCATCAGTGTCTTCTGCCACTGCCAGAAGGCGCCCATCGGAGGAGATGGCTGCCGTGGGTGTCTCCGTGGAGAGCTTGGAGATCCGTTGCACCCAGTTCCGCCCCAAGGTCTCGCCTGCCCACTTCAAGACCTGGTGGGCCTGGAACCTTCCCAAACATCCCAATATCATCCCAATATCATCCCAATATCATCCCAATATCATCCCAATATCATCCCAATATCATCCCAATATCATCCAATATCCCAAACATTCCAGACATTCCAAACATTCCAAACATTCTCCCACCTTCAAAGCTGCTACAGGCCAGCCGTCCATCTACTCCACAGGTCCACAGTTTCTCCTCTGAAAACCTCAACACTTCGCAGTTTTTCGCATGTGGAGCAGCGGTCAGTGTCACCTGGGCGAAGACGCTGTCCGCAGCATCGTCCATGGCGGCACCCTCCAAGGCGTTTGATTTTTCTGGTTTTGTCATGACCCGAGTTTGGGATAGTTTGGGCAGGTGCCAGTACAAAACGGATCACTATCTTGCAAATCGATCTTGTGTTGCGGAGCACATGTTCAAACCGAACCGGTTTGGCATATCCAACTTGTTTGGAAATGTCTGGAGCCTTCTTTTGAATGTTGTGAACATTGTGTCATGATGCCCCGCTCTCTTCAATGTATCAGCTGAACGCTTGAGAAAGCCATGGCAACCATGGTCCGTGAGCTTCTCGTCCCTGCGCAACTGACAGCATGGTTTGGATCGAAAATGCATCAGGCGATGACCCTTTTCTATCTGAGGGCGCCAAGATCCAGCTGCATTGTCGCGTGTGTGCCGCGGGTCGGCACAAACTCATAATTACCTTCTGTGCGCCAAACAGCATGGGTCAATACCTGTGGTACTTGGTACAGAAAAGCAATCCACACCTTGAGTATTTCAAAATTTGCCTGGCACACCGGCAAAGCTTTGCACTTGCCTTTCTTGGCTAAACTGCAAGACCTAGTTATTGCATTTTCGACAGAGAGAAATGTCCATTTCAGATATGTCTCCACGTTGCCAATCTTGCAAAGTACCGTTTCCTCCTTCAGGTTTTTGCAGGAGGTGACACGGTGACACCCACCATTACCAGTACCACTCCATGCTTGAGTACTCTAGGCATCCAAAGTCGGAAACACTCCAACGAAATTATCCTGGATACCGACCAATGCAGGCCTTTGATCAGCAGTCTTGCAGGCTTAAACCAGGAATGACACTTCCTGGGGAAGAAAAACATGAGACCAAGGCTAAGCCCTCAGTTTTGAAACTTTGGATGATTTTTTGAGGCAATGGCAGTGGCTATCACTTTTACTAGAAGCCCCCGATAAAACAACCAATGGAAAAAAAAAACAAGGGCGGACATCAGCGCGGCTTTGTCCAAGAATACAGCACCCTACGGTACCCAAAAATGCAGTCATGATTTGTCCAGTCTTCCCGTCAAAACTGTTATAAAATGCTGCAACCCTATGTTCACACACACACATCAATGTACTTCGTGATTTACCCCAATTAGTCAGTAGGTTGTAACTCGTTATATTTTGTTTTTATCACTTGTAACTGGAATAACCCTACTTATCCCACTTATAACTGGGGTTCTAACACATTATAACCTACTTACGACACCCTGAGGTGGACCACCAGGATCTCCCAACGATGCTCTTCAGCACCCCTGTCCTCACTTGCGGGTAGCAGCCGCTGCAGTTCGTGCCCGCTGTGCCAAGCCTTTGCCACGGCCCTGGCCGTTGAGGAAAAATGGAGATCTGCAACCCCAAAGAAACGATAGAAGAGCAGTTTACCACTTTTTCTTCGCAGGATTTCACTCTAATTTTAGGGGTTTTCAGCATACCAAATAAACATGGCAATTTCTACTGATCAACCTTTGGTCTACCTCTCCCCCAGGTTTTGGGTCATCTCCCGTGCCTTGCCACCGGGTCCATAAACACCACGGCCAGCACCACGGCCCTCAGGTTCTCCGGTTATGCGACGGCTGTATTTTTCCAAAAATCCAAGTGAAGGATACCAATACCACTGGTACCACTACAAAAGAATACAAAAGAGTACAAAAGATACCATCCAAGGATCTTATTTGTAAGTCCACAGCAGAACATTCTAGAATTTGAGATAAGTTGGATTCCATGCTGTACTGACAACTCATATCCTTTGATGGCCGGCCTTCTTCTTGAACATGGGCGCATGCCGGAGCATATCCTCGAATTGTTGTCACTGAAAGGGGTCATGGTGATCATTTCATGTCATTCCAGCCCCTTCGATCCCCCGTCCAATGTAGCCATGCTTCTGGCAGAATGAAGTATCGAATCTGCGAGCCCCTGGGGTGCACCAAATGGGATTTATGAAGTTTCCAAATCCCAAAAATCGAATGCTGAAATGCTTCCACAAGTCGAAGGCTAAATACTGCACCATGAAACGACCTGTCAAAATGCCGGTGACTGCCTCAAATAGACTTGCTCCAGGTTGGTGACCTTCAAACGGGCTCGGGTCTTTGAACACAAAGCGCTTGCAGGTATTGATTCTAGAATATGGACTATATAGAACAGTATCGCTCGAAAGGTATGCTGCGGCTGCCCATGTTTTGGTAGTGCAGTCTGATATGACAACACTGTTCTTGTAATCTTAATATATACATGTATGAATTGGAAACGGGATCGTCAAATGCCCAACTTTTACCACGGCAGCGCGGTATGACTCAAGGGCCCTAAAGCCAAATGTCAACGGGGCATGTGATCACTTGGCTATACAAAATATACATTAGACAGGTCAAACTCACACTCAACCTGTTCTTCAAGGATCACATGATGCTAGTGAAAAAGTTGGCTCTAAGGCTTCTTCTGTACACGGTAAATGCACTCCTTCAAGACGCGGATAATGAGGTCCGGGCGCATGCTCTTGGTCAGAGCATCCGAGACCATAGTCCCTGTAGCAATCCAGGTAACAATGTCTCCTCCGCCATGATGCATATCCCAGGTCCTCCGGCCGTCTTGCCAAAGTGACTCATGAATCGACTGCAACTCAATGCCGAGTCGTTTGTCTGCGACCCTGCCGAGTACCTCATTCGCAAGATGGTCTGTTAGAGACCTGCAGTCTGAAAGCATCAGTTGTGGAATACAGCTGCGGCTGTCATCCAACCATGTTTTCATCGAGTCAAGTTGGCCCATCAGTTCGGCCAATGCTCCACGTAGCTTGTCACCGCTCTCTTGTCCAGCCTGCAGTGAATAAGCTTCGCATTGAAGAGTGCTGCGGCATACTCGCCGAATTGTATTTGATGCAAATCCCAATGGCATCACCCTGTAGGATGTAGTCTTGGGGTCTTTGATCTCATTGATGTCTCCAAGAAAATGGAAACGTCCTTGTTGTGATTTGTAGTTCTTCTCGTTTGAAAATGAAGCATCTGTCACTGTAATGATACCAACCTCTCCCCAGGTTAGATGTCCACCTGGAAAAATGAGCTTGTTCTCAATGCCTTGTTGTGCCAGCTGTACTACGGCATTTGCGTCGTGCAAAATAGCAACTGTCGCTCCAGAAATACTGGACTGTAGGCGGCTCACACGATAACCCAAATCGGGTCTAGTCTGCCTTGCCACCCATGCCAATGATCCCGTTACAGATCATAATCGGGTCACATCATCCTTACCCAACGGCTCGGACGCTGATCTTCCTGGCGCGATCTTGATCGGCTTGATGCGACGGGTGTTGTCACAAGTGTCTTGTGTGATTGTTCCATCTGCAGTACGCTCAAATTGCTTGCCACAATAGCGAAACGAATTTGATTCACTAGATCCCAAGTTGAACTTCTCCAAGAAGCTGTCGATCACTGACTTCCCTTCAGGAATGTATGCGTACAAGATGTCATCCACATGTGTCGCCATAAGTGCAACGCAATCTTTGTCGGTTCCTGGAAGGAAATACAATCCTGGGTAAAACTTGGATTGTTTCAAGCCGCTGGATCGGGCATCTCCGTCCAACCTCAACCAAAAACCTCGACCGCTGTCAGTCAATCCATATATAGGCACCCGCACAAGGAAAAACACCTCTGGATCAACTCCCGGGAGACCTCCTCGGGGTTGTCTCATAATGAGAACTCTATCAAGAGGACGACCTTGGAAATATGCGGATGCGACGTCCGCACTGTGCAATTGTGCGCCCTGGATCGCCGCCCAACAGCAAAGAATGTTGTGAGCTTCCGTATCTGCTGTAGGACTGTCTGATCTCAAACCTTCACTGACTTCGAAATTGCCGCATGATACCAACCGGCTCTTGAACTTTGGCACATATTCTTGATCTGATCTTCCTTTCATAAACTGATTCTTGTCGACATCAACCCACTTGCTAGGAATACATTGATGTCCTTCAGCAATCAACCTCTCAGCATCTTCTTTTGAAATTTCAACAACAGCAGCGAACTCAAGGAACTTGCTCCACTCCTTGGTTCTGGCATCCATGATGTTCTTCTGTACATCAGGTGACGCTGATTCATAGTGGATTGATTTCAACACTTTCTTACCTTGCTCTTCGTCCTCAGGAACTCCAACTTCCTGGGACAGAAATGATGCAAACAATGCTCGTGCTTCTTGTTGTTCTTCAGGACTTCGTTCTGAGTCTCTCTCACGAGCTCTTTCAAGATGTGTTCGCAATTGATGTGGTAAGTCATTCAAAAGTTCCCTTCGCAATGGCCAAGATGACGCTGACGATGAAGCTAATGCACCTGAAACGGAACCACTAAAAGGTGGCGCCCCCGAAACGGAGCCACTTGGAGTAAGATCAGGCACAAATGAGTCTCTCCGAGATGGCACAAGTGATGAGCCTCTCTCCGACTCAGGTTGTAGCTGAGACTCTACTCGAGGTCTCACATTCCGTTCATGACCTCCATCTCCTGGATGTGGTCTTTCAACTCTTCTTTCTGGGGTTCTACTCTGTGAAAAGATGTCTTCTTCCATAGGACCAGTGTCTTCCTCCTCTTCACCTTCTTCAAAGAAACCGGGTCGTATGTCCCATTCATCTTCAGATACTTCTGGTATAGGAGGGAGTGCTGAATCCACATTGTCCTCATGGACAACTTCAACATCATCTGATTGTCCTGGACCATCACGAACAACCTCAACCTCATCTGATTGTCTTGCATCAAGAAACGCTTGTTGACCTGTATCATTGATGATCTTGTATGGAATCACAGGTTCACCATTCAACACTGATTGAGCAAGAGCTTCGGAAGGAGAAGCAATGCGTATGTTGTGAGAAGCTACAAGTACCGGAACGTTACCACATAGTAACCATATGTTCTTCTGGTTCTTGTGTCCGATCACACGACATGTTGGTGACCAGGACGTTCCTCCTCGCTGATTGTCTCGTCTGAAAGTGACGAGATCACCAATGTTGAACTCACGGTCAAACACACTGGCATTGCGTGTCAACGCTCTCTGAACTCTTCTTGAACAATCAAGATGAACAAATGCCTTTTGTGCCTCAATCCTGGCCAAATGTTGTAATGCAAAAATTGATGAAGGATCATGTCGGGCCTGAATGGCTCCGAGCTGTGCATGGTCTTCCTCAGACATGAGTGAAGCTACACCACGGGGAGCTCGACCAAGCACCCACTGAGATGGAGAAAAACCTCCAACACGTGCAGAGTCGTTCTTCACACTGAGCACCTGTGTGATGCACGACTCAACCTGTTCTTTGGTACAAGCCCCAACTTCTGTACACACTCGCCTGAAAAGAGCCTTCAACAAACCACCATGCCTCTCTACTCGGCCCAATGATTCCGGGCTCTCAAGGGGCACATGGTGCACTTGAATGTTATGTTCATCCATGTATTGTTGTAAGACACCACGATTGTGCAAACCACGGTCACACATGATAGCAACAGGATGTCCTGCCCAACTGAACCAACGTTTGATGAGTGCGTCCAAACAGGATCGCGAAGAAGCTTGACCTGCTCCAACCTTCACAACTTCAGCCTGTTGAAAACAAGTGCCAATACAAACCATGTTGAGAACTTGATACTTCTGCCCAGTTATATCTGTCAACTCCAGTACATCAATCCCCAAAGTATGGTTGAATGTATAATCACTTGGAAGCGTAACTTTGTGAGTGGGTTTCTTTGCTGATGTTTTCTCACATGTTTCACATCTATGCAACTTCACTGCATCAACAAACTCCTTACTCACCTTTGCAGCACGCACCAAATTGACCATCACCGTCTTGGGGACATGTCCAAAAGCCCTGTGCAACCTACGCACAGCAATCCTGACACGCTGGGGAAGTTTGCGCCAAGACCTACGCCTTTCTGTTTCATCCTCTGGCAACCCAGGGATATCAACATCATCCAAAAGGGTCTCTTCATGTGTCAGGTCCTCAACTGGATCCTGCAATGCAACATCTTCTGGGCCATCGACTGCATCCCAGTTCCCACCATGTTCCTGAGCCTCTTCAATGATCTCTGCTGGGAAAGCAACGCTCATCTGATCCTCCAGTTCACGCTCAAGTGACCAATCACGAATCCATTGACAAAACTCCCAATTCAAAACGTCATCCAATTGTCGATACATAGACCAGTCTTGAAAACCTTGAATGAGTTCATCATCATTTGACACAAAAGCAAGACCAACTTCGTTGATATATGGAATCTGTGGTGTTTTGAATGATTCCCATCGTTCAGTGTGCGCAACATCAACAATGAGAAACCTACACCCTGTGGCATCACAATACTGTTCCAACTCAAATACAAGATCCCCATGACACAGTGGATAATGTTCTGACTTGTACTCAATTGCAACAATGATCAATGTGCAACCCTCGAACATGTCACTCCAACCACGTGGCTCAGCATCACAGTCCAAATACGCGGCATTCACGCCAACGTCATAGGTGTGCTCGAAAAGATCCTGGAAAAGGGTCGGATGCGACGTGATGACTGCAACCCCTGAAGTACCATTGGAAACTTGAGGCTGCATCCCAAGACTGGATTGCATCACACGATCATGGTTGTTGAGATTGTTGATACCTTCCAATACCATCTTCCTGTGTTTCTTGCTCATAGTCCTCCTCTCATCAGGATGGACTGTCAAATCAACGTTGGAATCAAAACGCACAGCCATGAAACCAGTGGGAGAATACTCATAGTCATATTCATAAGAATCGGAATCATCTTGTTCCAACTTGGGCGTCAAGACCTTTGGCTGGGGCTTCGACTTCACTGCATACATTCTTTTGGGTTCTGAGGATTTCATCTCAACTTTTGGATTCAAAGACTTTTCAAAATCATCCCTTATATCCCGTATTTTCTTGTTGGGGGTCAACCTGACACGAACGCTCATGTATGCTCCCCTCCCGGAGTCATCGAACACCCCAGGTGGGTGGTGAAACACAATCACATCGATCCACGAATTGCTCAAACGCACTGTTGCCCTGCTATCAACGTTGTCTTCAATGAGTTCCCAGTCGCCTCCATTGCGAGGTCGACACCATGTAGATCGCTTCCAGTGCTTGATGCCATTCGAGACCTTGACAATCCGATTTGGCCGGATATGATCTCGAATCAGGACGTTCATGCGAACTCCGTCCACCAGTGGGTCTTCTCCATCTTTGCAAATCCAAAAGAGCCGATCCCTGTTACCCTCACGGATGCAAAAAGACACAACTTCGCTAAGGAGCTCGCCATCCAATGTCTTCACTGACACGTTCTTGTTGTCAAACGGTCCATCTGATGCCAAATTGTTTCGGATCAGTCGCTCAAGCTCATCGCGATCATTGGGAGGCTCTCGAGATCGTTGTGGCAACGTTGAAGTCCGAGGTCCATCCATGGCCCCTGAAGATCGGGATCCGTCATCGGTCCCTGGCACGTCCGAAATGTGCGGTGGAGGATGGTCTGGGCTCCTAGGAGCTGGCCTCGCAGATAGTGGCCTCGGCGATGGACTTCTTCCCCTGGATGCTTGTGCATGTCTCCAAGGAGGTAACTTGCGACGAAAACTTGGTGATCTTCTGCGCCTTGCTGGTGGCGACGGTGGCGTCGGCAATCTCCGTCGACGCAATGGACTCCTTGATCTCCTTCCGGTCTCGGCCATCCTTTTGATCTCAACCTGTTCTGTCCTAAGATGTCCAACATCTGTTGCAAGCCCTTGTACCAAACGTCGAATCTCATCAAGTTGATCTGATGTAGGATGTCCTGCAGTGGGGTGATCTGATGTAGGATGAGATGAATGTCCACCTGAAACATCATCGGCTGGAGCATCGCGCACGTCACGGCTTGAAGCCACATTGCCTCGTGATCGTGCCAACCTTGACATGTTCGGGATCAAATGTCGAATTTGTCCCAAGCTCGCAGCCATGTCCTTACATCCATGACAAACTCCACCACAACGCATCTCTCCCCACATCCAAGATGATGCATGAATGAGAACAACGTCATAACCAAGGACTTTGAGACACCTGTAGGCAGCAAATCCCTGTCCCACTGACCTGTGGCGACTCGACTTGCATTCCAAATCCACCAGCACCTTACTGTCGGCTTCCTGTTGTGTGACAAACTGGAGGATGTTGTTGAGATGTTGGATGAACTTGTCGACCTTGCTCATAGTCTCAAGGATTCCATGATGCCAACCCACATGAGATCTAAGATTTATGTCCTGATCAGGATCATAAATGTCTTCACAGTTGATGCTCAAAGTGTTCCTGCTAGATCTGCATGCATGTTGTTGAAATCTGCGTCCACGAGTCATGATGACCACCTTTCTGTCACTGCGCAGCTCTTCGTTCAGCTTCGTCTGCAAGATGTCATAGTCCCTCGAATGAAAACCACACATGTCATGGTCAGCCATGGCAACTTCCGATGTGGATGCTGTGTATGCGATATTGTACTTTCTGTGACACTTCGGGATTTGGGGAAGTTCATCCGACGGTGTGTTGTTGATGTTGGTCAATCCTTCAGTCAAGTTCATCACAAGTAAACCTGATTTGGAACATCTCTTGATATTCAATGGTTGATCTTTGATGGAAATCACCCCTTTTGCTAGGTCCTTCACTAGGCCTAACTTGGTTTGCGCATGCAATGAAAGAAGCAATGGGCTATTGCCTGTTGACAATTGATATGAATCCAACTCCCCATTCATGTTCCCGTCTGGAAGCAGCAGCGAAAAAGGAATAGATCTCACACCTTCGGTCTTGGTACTACCACTTCCCAGACCAGCAAAACTCTTACAACCGTCATCCTTCAATGGCATGTTGTAACCTAATCGGGCCAGTCGTGCTTCTGCATCGACTGCCCAGGCTTTGCTATGACAAGTGCTGTTGCAACCTTCATCCAATACTGCAAAAACATGGGGTGACTTGGCAATGTCAACAGTTTCATAGTTCATGTAAACCAAGTCTTGAGGGTATTGAGTGTCACTTCCATGCAAACAAATGCCAACGTACCCAGCTAACTCCCTGCCCGAGGGGTCGCCGTGCCCATCTTCATTGACAAGTGAAAAACTGTCCTCTTCCTCTGTCACGTCATTGATGGCTTGATGCAGTAGTTCATGAAGTCGTGCACGGGTCATCACCTCAGATTGGCAGGTTTCGGTAACGAGCGTGGCAAACAAGGGCAACAACTCTTCCAACTGGACTGGATTCAATCCATCCGATTCTTCAACCAATGATTCAACGATGGGGACTGTTCGAACTGATGCTGTTTCAACCTTCTTGGCAATTGCAACACGCTCCTTACGAATCTGCATAGGAGCTTCATCAATGAACGTGCAACACTTCTTGCAGAAAGTACGGTGTGTTGATTTGCTGGATCCCCGAAAATCTGTGTCATCATGAGGGCAATTTTCAGGGGACATCAACGGTACCATGTCACGTCTTGTTGTTTCGGAATGACCGCACACAAGACAGGTCTTCCTGATGGTGTACCCCGTAGAACCTTGTTTTGTAAACTCACGACATTCCTGACACTTGTTCGGCAAAGGAGGATTTGGGGGTTTCTTTCTGCCAGTTCCCCGAGCCACCAACAAATCTCGGTGCTCGACATGCTCAACAGGGACTTCGCGCAAGTGAATCCCATCAGCACCAACCACAAAGTATTTGTCAACCCAATTCAACCATGTGACATAGTATGGACTCTTGGGGGTATGTTTCTTGGCATGATGATAGTACCCTGTCTGTTCAAACAACACATTCCAAAAAGACAAACCCTTGAACTGTCCAACAGGAAAGATGCACCCATGGTCCTCGGGTCTCATTGTAACATCGAGATCCCGGGAAATCAAGCCAACGTTGCTGCTGGATGCTGCTGCACGTGAAGGTCGACTGCTGGGCTTCGCTTGTCGAACTGCCATCATAGCAACTCCATCTCTGTCACGATCAGGTGAAGCTGTCAGAGTCACACCATCGTCATCTGAAGAATCGCTCATGTCGGCAAAGTGAGCTGCGGGCTTTGGGGCTGACTTTCCAGGGGCTCCGGCTTTCGACCCCGGGAATTTACATTCCGGGTCACCGGCCCAGTGCCCTATGACTCCGCATCTCAAACATTTGCTCTTCGACTTCAGCTCTGTGAGCTTCCGTCTCCTCTGATCGATCGTGAGGTTGGACTTCACGATCTTTCCTTTCCCCTTTCCTTTGGGCTTCCCGAAGGATTTGCCCTTGCCACCTGCTTTCCCCATTGCGGTGAAAGCAGCAAGTTGTAGCTGGATGGCGTCTCCTGCTTGTCGATCGTCTTCTGCACCTTCAACTTCAAGCAAGCTGTTCAATGCAACTGCTTCGTACTCATCGACGTCGTCAAAGTAATCAAATTCGTTGTCACCTTCTAGGTTTCCTGGCTCCTCTTCTGCAATGTCACCAAGCATGCCAACATATGAATCATCCTCCCAGGATTGATCCGCAGCTTCATCCCAAGATTCTGCATGTTCCTCCCCATCATCGGGGTAGGCTGCATAGGCTGCTTGGGAATACGATCCCTTCGAAGAAGGTTTGCCTTTGCCATAACCCTTGCCTGACGACTTGCCATGCTGTTGAGGATTACCACGTCCTGTCCAGGATCGTGACCCTTCTCGCAAGTGAGTGCCACTGTAGTTCTCGATCAGCACCTTGCCAACACCTTCAAAATCCTTAGTGTCTGCACAGGCCTTCACAACGAGGATCTCCTGTCGATTGAGCCCACTCAACTCCAACATCAACTCTGTCCTCAAGCTGTCCGAAAACACCATTGTGTCATCCAACTCGCATAGCATGTGCCACCAACGTCGTCTCCTCTGAACATAGGAAAGCATGGGTTCGCCTGGTTGGCGAGACAAAGGACCACCTTGCTTCTGTCCTGCTCGAAATAATTCCTTGGCTTCCTCACGGGCTCTTGGAAACACATGGGATTTGATCTCACCCACAAGTTTCACAAGGCCACCAGGTTTGGACAACACTTCAAGTCCAAGATCCCTAGCTATTGAGAAAGCATCTCCTCTCAGTCCTTCAATCACCTTGTTAACCAATGGTCCACGATCAATGTCTGTCTTCTGCTTGCCGGACTTCGAGGATTTTCGGCTCGCTCCAGACTTCGGAGTCGAGACTGCTGATGTAGGCTGGGCTGCTTGAGTAGCACCCGACAAATCTGGAAAAGTAGCATACTCATCTGCATCTTCTGCGGCAGGCTCTGTTGCTGTGGTCCCAACGGGATCCGCAGGCTTACTTGTCTCCTCCTCCAATTGTTGCTCATAAAGACGAATCCGAAGGAGAGTCCTGAACTGCCAATCATGAAAGTTCGCCGCATCACCTGCATAGATGTATGATCCACTCTTCGTCTCAAGTGGTGCCGACGAATGGCGTTCCTGATTGAAACGAAGGCCATTGATCGACATGATGCTCGCTCCGTTCGGAGTCGAACAAGGAAAAACGTTAACAAGTGTCTGCCCTGGTCAGGGTCAGACAGATTCCCGAACCACGACACACTCGAAGTTCAGTTGATTCCCAAAGTTACCAGACTCAAATTCACAAAGGGTTCCCTGGGTCACTGACGTACCACCGGATGCAGGTCGTCACCTGCTCCGCTACCAATATGAATTGGAAACGGGATCGTCAAATGCCCAACTTTTACCACGGCAGCGCGGTATGACTCAAGGGCCCTAAAGCCAAATGTCAACGGGGCATGTGATCACTTGGCTATACAAAATATACATTAGACAGGTCAAACTCACACATGTATGTATGTATGTATATATATATACTTATATAATCTTATATACATGTTCCAACACATGCGTCAAAGCGTGAGTGACCGGTTCCCAACCTTGCCATCTCGACCAGTCACTGTGACACCCTCCAACATTGCATTCATGTTGTCCTCGCTCAACAGATGTTTGAATGATCAAGTCTTGTCTGGTGGCCAGATGGAACACTTCCCAGATTGCTGCGTGGTGTTTTTTCGGGCAGGGGTGGGAGTTGAACATCCATCGCGAGAAGAGAAACAAACGCATGAAAAGAAACAGCCAGTGACATGGAACTATACAGCTGCCAGGTACCTCCTCTGATTTTAAATGATTTTAAGCTAACTAAACAAAGAAGAAACCCGCCGCCGTCCTCACAGTTCATCAAGTGACCACGATACATCTCGCCTCACACTCACAAATCAGTGAAAGACCATGACCCTTGAGGCCTTGAGGAAAGGTGAAGTGTCCAACTGACACATGACTGGTGGCCCATGAGCTTCGGACCGGTCTTCAACTCACAAGTCACCGTGTGGCCAATGCCTTCATGCAGGAGCTTTACCTCGGAACAATGGCATCTTTTTTCACCTCATTTAGTTCTAGCAAGTTCTATCTATTTTTTACTATACCACTATAGTCTGTAGATGTCTATAGTAGGTTTAGCTTTCATATACTTATATTATAGGATTGTGAATCATTGGCTCATTTTAAAAAACTTAGGGCACCATGAAGAAACCCCATGGACACCACCAAGGCACTGGGATTCCAAGTCCCGCCATGGCTCCGGGCACTGCTCCAAGCTTGAGCCCTTCTGAACACTGCTCCAAGCAGGTCCCTCTTCACCAACAAATGCGGAGATTTTGGAGATGGAATTGGTTGAAAATTGCTGAAACTGATGCTTAAAACTGATTGAACAGTGTTGAAAATGGTTGAAAAATCGTGGAAAATGGCTGTAAAATTGTTGAAAATCCCAAGGAGAATGCAGAAGGACGTGACCTCAATCATGTACATTCACGCAGTGTCCATCAACGTGCAAAACAACTCCTGGCAAAAATCAGCAGCGAGTGTGGAGGTAGCAATTGTTTGCCTGAAAATCCTCTCTGGCTGCTTCTTCATCTTCTTCCACCTTCCTATGGCTAACTATGATAACTATGATAACTGATTATGACTATGACCCAGGTCCTGGCAGCTCTCAGGGTGCAATAGTCAAACTGTCCGGCTCAGCATGAATGCACTGTGCTGTTCAATCCGCTATACAGGCTATACATATACGGATTACGCAAACTGGCCAGGAGATCGACTTGCTCCCAGAGGTCTGCGATCTGCGAGTCGGATCTTTGTGACCGTCCCTTCAGCTTCCGGAAGTTGCGGAAGTTGATCTGGTGATCTCATGGCTCTGGATGGCTCTGGAAGTCTTGACGTGACGTAGCTTGCTGTCTTGCTGCGTTAGCTTACCCAGCTTCTGAGGGTGCTCTGATCCCAGCTTTACGCCTTCCGAGTTGATCTCTCAGTAGGACTCAGAGCTCAAGGAACGAAGGAGAAGCTTCTGGTGTAGTGCTTGGGGTCAACAGCTCCAAAGACCAACTCACCTGGCTACTTGATGCTACTTGATTGTTGCCCAAGAATTCAAAGACTGGCTCAGGCAACTGGCCAGGTTTCACCAAGGCATTCATGGGTGTTGCATCCCAGCCTGAGGATGCCGTTGAACTTGCCAGGATATCCGAAACCCAACGTCTTTTCAACCCCTACAAAGGTGTAGCCCTGCACCTTCAAGTCACCAATGGTCACAGTGTCGAGAAAGCACCAAACACAGGACGAGATACATACTGAATGGCAAAGGTGCCCTCCGGTGCCCTTCTTGTAGGTCGAGGGCTTAGTGATCGTAGATGTTCTTCTGAGATAGGAATTTGGTGGGCACCCAGAAGTTTGCAGATTCAGTGTCAAAAATCATCATCTCCTTATGGCCAGGTGTGCCCACGGAAATCGTAGTACCGGGCGTTCTGGTAGTCATCAGTCACAATTGGGCCATCCTCTCATCAAGTCCAGTCCAAGTGCAACTCCAGCAGCTGCCCCACTGGGATCATGTTGACTAGCCTGCAAGCTGCACAAGGACCCATCAAAGACGGAGATCCAACCCCCTCCTCCCCTTGACCCCCCCGTAATTACTCACATGTGTGTGAAGTAGGTGCTAAGGCCTTAGTAAGCCCTTTGTAGCTTTCCGTTGTGGTGGTCAAGGCAGAAAAGAGGAAGAGGAATGTCTAAGAGTCTAAGAAAAAAAGTAAGGGCTCAGTTGCGGCTTCAGTGAGCTGCAATAGAATACGACAAAAAATAATAATGGGATCTTATGTGCAAATTGTGTTTTGGCTCCTTGAATCAACCCTGCCAAAATGAGTGTCAACCAAGCAATCTTTCCCAACATGCCCGGAGAAGGGGCGGGGGTCAAAGGGGGGGTAACACATCCATGAAGAGATCAAGAAGGACGCTTTTTTTTGGAGATTCAGGTGAGCCATTAAGATTACACTGGTTGGTTGATAGATTTCCCTGCTATGACTTATAATTTGGTTATATGTTATAAGATGTCATACGTATAGTATAACACCCAATAACCCAGGTAGTATAACTCCGTACAAAAATCGATTAACCAGGGTATTTTTTTGGCTCAGGTGATTGCAGCTTCTACGCCCCCAATTTCCACTTCTCATGTCGAAAGCTTCCTGGGAACCGTCAGGACTCAGGAATAGATGGTCCCCAGAACCAAAGTTCCGGTCAGTAGATAGGATGTCAATTGGGTAGCTTCCAACAAGAACCCTCATTGCAACTCTGGACCCACTCAATGCGTCGTCTCACGTCGTTGGACTTCCTTGTTGAACAGGAACTGTGCAATTTTTTGGAAGGGTGGGGTCATCCAGTCATTCCCCCAGCAGGTTTCACGACCCTATGCGTCTGGAACATCACACTAAATAGCCTCTTTTGCGGTTCCAGTCTTGCGAAGACACCTGATTCTTTTCCTATTATACATATATATATATACATATACATATATATATATATATATATTTGTCCTCCAAATGTCCTCCAAATTCACACAAGTTCAGAAAAAAATTGTGTCTTCCGAGCTTTCAATTGGCTATGGGATCAAAAACCTGGCACTTTGGTTCTCAAAGATAGCAGGCGTTCATCCAAAATTGTGGCTATCTTTCTCAAAAGCCTGGTACCCGGTTACCCCTGGTGAAGCCCCAAACAGCTGGGATTTATGGATATTTCAATCTTTTTCTTCAAATATCCAAAAATTCCGTAAGATTTGATCCATCCCTCCAAAGAAAAATAATGGGTGCGCTATCGCCTGTGCAACTCCTGGTCCTTGATGCATGTGGAGCCAGAAGCAAAGGCGCCTTTACCCACCGCATCAATGTCCAAGTAGAGCCTCAAATGGCAGAAATATGCAGAAATCCAAATATGTCTACAAGAGATTCTAGACTGAAAGGAAAAAAATATAGATAAGTCGTATGAAGATCTGGGCCTTTGCAAAGGCTGTCCCTCAGTCCCTGGCTGCAGGTGGAATGGTCTCGGTGTCTCACATGACAGCGGGTAGAAAACTCGTCGAGACCTGCGAGTCGCGCGAGTCACCAGCGATTCAAAATCTGCGATTCGTGGTCTCCGCGCCTGGAACCGAAGGATGGAGGAACCTGGCGAAAGGATGCCAAAGGCATTCAAAGGCTATCCTTATGGTTTCCTTATGGAATCCTTTTGGATATTTTTGTGTCCTTGGTCTTTGCTTGCTAAGTCCAATGTTAAATCCCATAAATCCCATGACCTTAGCTGCTAGAGAGTCGTGGCGTCACTTGGCCTCTATTGCGCCACTTGGATCAGTTTGACCAAGGCGACTCCAAGGCTTCAATCGAAGCCCAAAGTCGATGCTGCTGTCAACATCGACCTAAAGGAATTCAGCAAGTAAAATTCTGAATGGTTGAAGATGGTTGAAGTCTACAAGCTGACATCACTATGCAAGAATCGGATAGAATCGGAATGATTCCAGCATTTAAGCGATTCAGTTCTTGCTTCACCACTTCAAAGATTATCCGAGAACTTGCTGAAGTCGTCTGTCATGCCATGTTTTTCAACTGAACTGTCCAAGTTACCCTAAGATCGTGACCAGGACATGACCCTGCTCAATTCGACTACCCCTGGGATGCAACCACCTGGCAGTGAAACATTGCATGGGTATCCTTCAATGTTTGAAATTTGCGACAGATATCATAATTAGATCTTCTACAAGTCTAACTCATCCATGTTCCTCCCACGTTCACCTCTCAGTTCCTTTCAAACGCTGCCGCTTTCACCTCTCCCCTTTGGCCAAGGACAACTTGCTGTAATGAGCTTCGCAGTCGGACACCAGAGACCTCAAAGGTACATTGGCACAACGCATGCTGATCTCTGCTGGAGCTGATGTTCCTTGATGGCTCTTGATAGGTAGTACCATGGCTTGCAGTTTGTGAATACAGTTTGAGCTCCAAAACAGGAAGGTTGCCATCGCAGTATGACTAATATGACTAAGGGGCACTTCTAAGCGACTAAGGGGGAAGAACCAGAAATGCGTGGAGCTCCTTCGTTGCAGTCAGCTCATGTAGGCCACATGCCACGTGAGACTCAAATCATTGGGAAGTTCCTTCTCTCTCCAAATTCTGCAGCGTCTACCCGTCGAGGTTCACGCGATAAAGGACAAGCTTCGCCATCTTCAAAGAGAGAGGACATCAGCTGGCTCTTTTCATCCTAATCCAGTGAGGGAAAGGAAGCTGCATCTCGTTTCCTCTGTCATGAACAGCAGCACTGAAAGCTAGATTCATAAAATGGCATCCCGGACCACTACAGGCCCTGTGATAGCACCCCCACCTGTGATAGGTCCAATGGGACCCGCAAGAATTGAAGCGACCACCTCGGGAACGATCGCTGACCATCCTCTTTCTGGCTTCCAGCTGAATCCCAAACTGATTCCTGACATTTCCTGACCGTGACCACTTTCAAGAACCAAACAAAAATGATCCTTGGATCAATCTGCTGGGCCAAAAATCGGTTTTGTATCTCCATCACATTCTTTGCATCGCACCATGCATTGCTCTTCCCTCTTCACATCTATCCCAGGTGACTCAAAAGGAAGAAAAGGAAGAACTCCCAGGTGACGCCACTCCGAACTGCGGGTCTTGAGGCGCCAGCAAACGGAAAGCCAACAAAGCCCTGGCATTGCCGAAAATATGCCCAAGCAGATTAAAACTTCCCGGAAAAAAGAATGTAAAAAGAATGTAAAAAGAATGTTGCTTCATGTTGCTTCCTATGGGAAGCCGGTTTCTCCTGAAGGCCATTCGAGTCTTGGAGGTGAACAGCAAAGGCCGAACACCTGTCCTGGGCATAACTGGCCGCTTGAAGCCATGCATCAGCCACGACACCGCCTCTCAGGGCGAAACTGTCAACAGCATTTGCAGATCACATCAAAATAGCTGGAAATAACTGGCAGATGCTGGCAATTAAACGTCATCCCCCAATAGCTGGGTATTACATGGAGTATTACTGCGTATCTTTTTGCTATTGACCTTAGTGACCCATCCACCAAATTGTGGCCTGATGGAATTTCACCGCTGCGTTTCGTGCATCTGGTCCTGGACTCGGTGCGTCGCGAGCGAAGCTCCGGGCCAAAGATGTTTCTCACCCCTCTGTCCTTCCTCATCTTCATCGCTCACAAGGGAGGCCTGCAGCGACAGCACCGGGTCTCCCCCATCCGATTCGAGGGTTTTTACCGGGGGTCCCCAAAAAGAGAAGAGTCAATCCCTACTATTTTGACTTGACGATTTGCTTGTCATGTTTCTTCTATCTTGTAGGAGACCCCTGCAAACCTAGAGCCGGAAAATATGTTGACGTATTTGACATGCCAAAGAATCCGCAGAACATCGCAGAGCAACAGTATTCAGCATTGACAAGCCTCGCACAGGCTCTTGAACAGCTCGGCCCAGCCCAGCCATTCCGAGAATGAATTACCTGCTCACAAGCCAAATAGTCTAAAATAGCATTCATGGATATTCAAGAGCAATTTTACCTAGCTCCTCTATGCTTCAGGTAGAGCCCTTGCAGTGACCAGTGGACATCTTCAGTGCGCCTGAATCGGCGGCCTCAGCATTGCACCAGGTCCACTTCGAAAATAGTTTCTGGAATTTGGCACAAAAAATAATCACCAGTATAATGTCCCTTAAGATTAACCAAAAAAACCGTCTAATCTAATGTCCCTCAATTGTAAATAATCAAATAACATCAAATAACCGTAAACAACGCCCTCCTCCCCAGAAGCCGCACGTGCAACTCCTAAGCCGCAGACTGCGCTGCGCAGTGCAAGATCCTCCGCGAGTCGACCTCTCAGGATGCGAAGCGGTACCATCTTCGATCGCAGAACCATCAAGACTCATGGATCTGATTGGGATATGATTATGATTTATTATGTGTTATTGTGATTTATTATGATTTATTGTGATTTATTATGATTTATTGTGATTTATTGTGATTTATTGTGATTTATTGTGATTTATTGTGATTTATTCTGTACTATTGGGATTGTGTAGTGGCGTTATGATCATCCATTTTAATCCATTTAAATCCATTTAATGGTTCAATGATGTTTAATGGAATAATTCGAAGACGTCGAAGACTTCCGCTAAGCACCAAGCTCAACTTCATGATCAAATCTCGATGCGATGGCCTGCAAATGTTGCCATCAGGATCTGGTTCCTGGCACTGGAGCAGTGGATGATCTCAGTGGATTCCAGAAATCCACCAAGAGTTGTGAAAATTTTCCGGGCGGTTGGTTTATTCTCCTTTCTTCATGGCAGATTCTTATAGATTCTTCATGGCGGTAATGCAACTGTCATAACTGTCCTTATCTCGGGTGTTGAAGTTTCTTGCTTCTCACAGGTTGCCCTACTCTTGATCCTATGTTGTTATTGCGGTTGGCAGTTGTGATGATGTTTGTGATGGGTATCTCTGCTGGCTGTGGTTGGCCATGGCAGTTGGTTGCCGTGTTTGCGTCTGCTGTTGCTCAGGTGATCGGTTTCTTACATGAAGCAACAAAAACTGCAATGAATTCCCACCTCTAAAACCACATCCACTGTCTCGTGCCAATATTCCTCCAGCAGATGAAGGTATCCCCTCCTTAATAAGGCATTAACAGCATTGAACAACTTCCACTTTAAGACAAAGCCCGGTCACAAGATTGAAAGTTTGAAAGCCATTTGAAAGCCCTTCAACTGAGTGAGGAGCATGTCATCTTCCCCTTGCCTGGAGCTCCTTCAGCAAGCTCTTTGGAGTGTAAGCTTGAGGAAACATAAACAATCATTGCATATCATTACCTTGTAGACTTCCTGTCCGAAGAAAAGCTGCTTGAATTTTGTTTTGTTTGCTGTCTCATGCATCGGATTTTCTTATCTTCACTAGTGGAAATCAGAAAGACTATTATAGAACATTAAAGATGTTGGCGAGACACCTTTAAACTTTAAAAGGTATGTTGAAATACCAGCTCTCGATTCGCCAAACCCGCTTCTTTCCACCGCAGCTCCTGGGTAGTGGAAATGCATCTGAACCACGAAGTATGCTTACATCACACCTGCACACAGCCCATCACAATCTGTCATGGCCAGCAAGTTCCCTCAAATTCCCAAAGGAAGGCTTTCCAGGGTGGGCTGTATGGATCTGGGATGACAGGGGCAGGTTCCATCTCGCCTGGCCGCCAGAGACCTCAAGACAGTCTCGAGCCTGAGTCAGATGCTCGGTGCCATCAGGTTTCAGGTTTCAGCTACAAAGGTAGTGTGAACTTCAGCGAGAAAATAGACATATAAACAGATTGAAATCCCATTGCCACCAAACTGCAAACTGGGCTACAACAACGGGGGTGCTATGCAATACTATGCACGCATAAATTTTGGTTGATTCACTAAAGGCTTGCAGCACCATCACGGTGAGAGTTCTGAGAGCTCTGCCGGTCCATTTGTTTTGCACCGCGAGCCAGCGCAAGACCCATTGCCATGCCAGCTGGAGCGACAGGATCTTCACCATGTAGGATCGAGGCGGTAAGAAACCTCCCATTTGGTTTCAAGCACCAGAATCAGTGACTCAAAGTCAACAAATGGCCATCCGTGGCAAGTGACTGCCTGGGGACCGTGCCTTGTTCCAGGCACCAGATTGGGGTCCAGTTTCAGGCTGCCCTTCCTTCGTTTCGGCGGTGGTTGCTCCTTGCAACGTTGCATCTGTTTTGACATGGCCATCTTTAGAAGACGGCGGCAAACTGCACCGGATTTCTCCTCCATTCGCTGTAGTTCACCTGCCAAGTGCCAGGCCACAGCTTGTACTTCAGACTCCTGGCTGAGTCATTGCTGAAAGATGGAGCAAAAGGGCACTTGGATATCGTCGATATCACTGGCCATGCACCTGCAAGTGCTCCACCGAAACCGTCCAACGGAGAGCTGCTTGAACGGCATCGACATCTGCCAAGCGAGACTTCTTTAGCACTTGCAGCACCTCAACCAGAGCCCAAATGCACTGCCGCATTGCCCAAGAATTACATTAGGCCATTAGGCGCTCTGTCCATTTTGCGGTGCCGCTTGGCCTCATCTGGTAAAAAGATTGGGTCCTCTCCAAAATCCACACAATTCAAACTGAGTGTCGCTCCGCCAGTGGAGCCCGTGGGAAAGCTTCTAGAAGAGTTTCCAAAGCTGGACCGTCCTATCCCATCGCAATACCAAGAGGGTATGGCTCAAAGGCTGTGCCAATGGCCAAATGCTGTCTTGACTCACAAAGAGTCTTGTTGGCTTACACTTTCAGACATAAATCCGCTAAAGCGATCTTTACAATGCCCAACCAGGATGCATAGTTTGGAGTGATCTTCGCTTTGGCAAGGTCCTTGAGTGAGGCGGCACCACTTGTCAAGGCAACATTTCGGGTTGTCATGACTTCCACCAAAGCAGCCTTGGCGAGGGACACTCCAGCAATTCAAAATGTTTGGATATATTCAGCAGTCTAGCACATTTCGTGTTGCACCTTTGCCACGTTTGAGGTTCTGCACGAAGGCTTTGGACAGATTCTCGCTCTGAAACAAATTCTGATCAAATATCATCAAACATCATCGTTCATGAATCCGCCCAAATCAAAGTTCCTCTTAGTGTCCGGCTGCTGCTTCGTTTCTCACCAGTTCCTCAAGTGATTCGGAGCCAACCACTTGGTCAATGGGGATTTCAGGATCCTAAAATGGAGGTACTGTACCATATAAGGCCATATTTTGTGGGGATATTCCCTTACATAGGCCTTATATAGGATCCTGAAATGGCCATTGACTTGGTTTTTGATGGTTGTTGTTGGTTGATAGGAATTCCAAGGGTTTCACCCAGCTGGCAGTGGAGCTCTGAGCCGCCCAACTGCATGGTCGTGTAGGCAAAGAGAAGCAATTTGAGCAAGTCGCTGAAATAAACCTTCAACTTCAGGCACCTTAACCCCGGGCTGATCATTCTTGGCTCCGGTTTTTCAAGGTTTTTTCAGCTACGAAGTCTTGCCAAAACGCCAGATGTCGCGTTCCACTACTTGTTTGAAATGGAAGCTGCGCCAAATGAGCACCACACTTTTCCATCTCCACTTTTACAGCACAAAGCCTCAAGCGACTCAAGCCTTTTTTCAGTTCGTTCATAGGAATGCTAAGATTTCAATTTAATTCGTCAAACTTCTTTGTGAGATTCCGACTTTTACCAGGACCTTCAGAGCAGCTGCGCGAATGTATTGGTCCTCATCATCTAGGACGAAAAACAAGGCTCCATACCTCAGGAAGGGTAGCAGTGCCCCCACCAAACTCTTTGGATTTTACAGTTTCATAATGTGTGATACATTTCTTGCATGGCCAACGTTCAACCGAAACCACCCAATGGTTCAACCCAAACATCCCAGTCAAGCTGCCATGGCTCCATGGGACGCTTCGTGGCGTTTTGGTCGTCCTCCCTTTGGAACGGAGGAATTCGTACCTCCAAAACGGGTCACAGCCAGTCACGCTGCGTCCGAGGATGGCACTGAGGATGGCACTGCCCGGTTCAAGACCTGTCCGAAAACAGGTAGCAATGGTTCACTGCGCCAATGACATATTACATCTATATTCATCTAGGTTTCTATTATGAGATGATTTAAAGATCTAGTTTCATCAATTTATCTAGAATTTATGTCTATACAATATGATACATCTACATCATGTAAATCAATGCATCTACATAATATTATCAAAATATACATAATATATATATATATGTATACACTATATAATATAATATAATATAATATAATATAATATAATATAATATAATACAATATAATATAATATAGAAAATACTATAATATAGAATATAATTTAATATAATATAATATAGAATATAATATAATATAAATTAATATAACATAACATAACATAATATAATATAATATAATATAATATATTATAATATATATATATATACACACATACATACATACATACATACATACATACATACATACATACATACATACATACATACATACATACATACATACATACATACATACATACATACATTGCGTTACGTTACGTTACGTTACAGTATACATTACATTACATTACATTACATTACATTACATTACATTACATTACATTACATTACATACATTACATTACGTTACGTTACGTTACATTACGTTACGTTACGTTGCGTTACATTACATTACCTTAAGTTCGTTACGTTACATTACATTACGTTACGTTACGTTACAGTATACATTACATTACATTACATTGCGTTACGTTACGTTACAGTATACATTATCATTACATTACATTACGTTATGTTACGTTACAGTATACATGACATTACATTACATTACGTTACGTTACGTTACGTTACATTACATTACGTTACGTACGTTACAGTATACATTACATTACGTTACGTTACGTTGCGTTACATTACATTACATTACGTTACGTTACATTACATTACATACATATATATATATATATTATATATATACATATAATGACATATACATTTTTTGTGCACCCCGATCTCCGCCTCCGGATCCCAGCGCGGCAGCTGTTGCAGAGCTGCCAGCGCCACCCGCCGCAACTCGGGCGACAGAACTTGGATCAGCAGGGCCTTCGAAAGCTCCTGCGCAACGGGGACAACCACAGAAAACCCACGGAAAACCAGCAAGGTTGGGGGGTTCACCAACGGAAATGTTATGACATGTTGGGAACTTGGATGATTTTGCAGACAAAATATGATGTTTCCATGATTTTGAAGGGAAAATGGCAGGATTTAATCAAACCAATTGGGGATTCTTTGGTTTGGTTGAGGGGAACATTTGCAGGAGGCTGGCAAGTTTTTGCCTGTAAATGTAGAGGTTCCAAAAGTGATGTTTTTCCTTCAACCAATTCTAGAAAACACCGATCCAGCTCAAAGAAAACTTGGGGAAAAATTAGATAGCTAAACGTCCAAGACAGTAACTGAGGCAGTAAAAATCATAAATTATGGGTACCAGGTAAGAACATCTAAGAACTATAGAATATATAGTTTAAACTGTATATGACCTTATATAATGTACATATATATATACACATGTATGTATATACATATATATATATATGTATATATGTATACATGTATATATATATACATGTATATATGTGTGTGTGATTGTATGTATGATATATCTATATTTAAGTTTAATGATATATATTTATAGTTACATATAGCTATAGTGAAATCATACTACTATATTATATGAGATCATATGATAATCATATTAAATCAAATTAAATCATATTATAATGTATTATATTGTATTATATTAAATCGTATTATATCATATTATGTCATATTATGTCACATCATATCAGATCATATCATATCATATCATTTTGTATCGTATTATATCATGTTGTATCATATCATATCATGTTGTATCATATCATATCGTATGGTATTACATTATATCTTAGGATGTTGCTGTAACACGTTTTCTTTATCCATTATTGTTCCTTAATTTTCCATTATTGTTCCCTTAACCGTTCCCTCAACTTTCCATTATTGTTCCCTTAACTTTCCATCATTGTTCCCTTAACTGTTCCCTTAACTTTCCAGAAAATGGGGAAAGTTAAGGGGACAGTAATGCAGAAAATGGAGAAAGTTAAGGGGACAGTAATGCAGAAAATGGAGAAAGTTAAGGGGACAGTAGTGCAGAAAATGGAGGCAGACATAGGCTCCAAAGAGACCCCTCAAAAACGTGCTAGAGCGACGTGCTAAATTATACCATATTAATGTTGGATCCAGATTAGTGCCATGGCACTCTACTGTGAGACAATTCCCAAAAATAATTGAATATGTTCAAACACTTTGAAAAGAACCCAATTGCGAGAAGTTTTTTCTCAGATCCAATTTTTCCAGGCGGAGCTTTTTTTCACCTTCATACGCATTTCTTTGGGTAAAGCTGGTCCATTTACTTTAGAAAGCCATATCCATGTTAAAGCCTTGAAAACGCAAGGTTTCTCAAATAATTAGATGCTTATTAAACCCTTATTTAAAAACAACCCCAAAACAATTTTTCAAGGGGGTACCCCATGAGTGGCCCAGATCCTCAATAATCTAATTGTTTTGATGGCACCCCATTGTGCACAAAAACTTTGTGGGGTGATTTTCTTTGATCAAAAAGGGAAATCAGGTGAAAGTGGATTCAAACGAATTGAAAGTAAATTGGTTTCAATTGAAATCCTTTCATTGAAAGTAGATTCAAATGAATTGAAAGTTGAAACTAAATTGATTTCAATTGATAACCTTTCTTATCAATAGATTTCTTTGAGGGTTGAAAGGAAAATCAATTGAAAGTAGATTCAAATTAATTGAAAGTAAATTGATTTCAAGTGAAATCCTTTCTTATCAATAGATTTCTTTGCGGTTTGAAAGGAAAATCAAATTGAATGTAGATTCAAAAAAACTGACAATAAAGTGATTTCAATTGAAACCCTTTCTTATCAATAGATGTTTTTAGGGTTTAAAAGGAAAAGCAATTGAAAGTAGATTGATGTCAATTGAAATCCTTACTTAAGTTGGCTATCCTAAAAATTGTTGAGCGGGGGCAGAAAATGCCGAGTTATTAAGTCAAGTAGCCGAAAATTGTTGGGGGGGGCCCTACACTATATAATCAGTATCCAACATTAATCATAGATATATTCATCAGCGGCAACTAAATCATGATCATGAAGCTCTGCTCCTCCAGCCTTCTTTGGTTGGATTTCCCCTGTGTACTTTGGTCGGACTTACTGGCCTTGTTTTGCCTTAAATTGACAGTTCTTGCGTCAAGTTGCTTGCAGAAAGCGGCAATCCTTCTCAAGAGATATCTGCTCATCGGTGGGCGTTTCGGAGCTGCCAAACCTCGCCAAATGGCATGACACCAGTGTCCAATCCATCTTCTTAGAACCAATGGTGAACTTTCCCTGAACTCGCACGGATCAAAGCTCTGAACATGTTGGGATGAACTTCAAAAGCACCTGGGATATGCAAAAAGAAATCGAGATGGCCCAAAATCCAATGGTTTCTCATGATTCATCGCATGTCATGGCCACTTTTACTTAAGAATCACCCATTTTTTAAGAAACCCACCTACACTTCACCTGCCAAGCAGCAAAGTTAACAGCTGCCTACAGCTGGCCGCTCGCTGGGCCAAGGAGGCATCAAAGAGCCCAGACAAAGCAGCCTGATGGCCAGGGGATATGTATGATATCTGTCATAATATGTCATAATGGCTTGTGAATATTGTGCCAAAATGATCCAAAAAGGGGATATCGGGATATCTGTGGAACGTTACCACTGGTGCGAAATTGATATGGGCATACCAACCCATTGACTCATGTTCGAACCAATGGCAGGCGGGCAAACCCCCAGCTCTTTTGTGAGCAGGCATGATTCAAATTCAATCAAATTCATACAAACCTGATCAAACTTTGCGAGCGCCGCAGATGTCATGTTGGCCATGCGGTATTCAAAAAGTCATGCCGCACCACTAAGTTGGACAATTGGAATTGCTACACTCCTTTCTGGTATGCCCCTGATTCGGCGGGGTCCTTGAGTTGTTGGCACACCAGCGCAGGCCTTCCATAACAGCGGAAGCAACAAAATTACACGAAGTCCTTCGAGTCTTCCAGTCTGTTGGTGTATGACGGAAGCTGCTATCAGTTCTCTCTATTGGGGGGCTATGACACCAATGGCTTGCAAATTCAATGACAAGCGGAAGTGATACTCTCCACTCTCTACTGGACAGCCTCCCCTCCAGCTCTCAAACAATCACTCAGATCAACATCCCACCCTCCCCACCAGAACGAGGAGAGATTTTTCCTGAGTTGCCATAAATTGGGTTCACTGCTCATGGCTGGATCTTTAAGAGTGGGATCCACACTCCTCCCCACAACCTGCCTGTTGACCGGCTGAAGTGGATCTGGAGGTAGTCCTCTCCAGATAGACCTGGTCAGCAGGCCCCACGACTGCTTATGGTGTGGGCGGGGGGGAGAAAAAAAACCTGACGTCTTATGGCATCCTGGAGCCAGAATGGACAACAGGATCTGGCCTTCCTCCCACCATTGTTGATCTACGTTCATGGCTAAATCCACACTGCATGTTCCACACAACAACAATCACTCAGATCAACATCCCACCCTCCCTACCAGAACGAGGAGAGATTTTTCCTGAGTTGCCATAAATTGGGTTCACTGCTAATGGCTGGATCTTTAGGAGTGGGATACTCCTCCCCAACCTGCCTGTTGTTGACCGGCTGCTGAAGTAGATCTGGAGGTAGTCCTCTCCAGATAGACCTGGTCAGCAGGCCCCACGACTGCTTATGGTCAATGGCAGTGGACGAGGCAAAGCCTGACTCAAACCAACATTTCTTTTCAACTGCAGGACTGAGAGCTGCTGTCCGACGAGCTGGTCCCGCCGTTCTTAATGAGTTGCCAGCATTTGTCGCATCGGCTCTTGCCGTTTCCGGAAATGGTGTCGGACCGAGTAAAATTTGAATTTGAATGTCCGACCACAAAGAAGGGTGGTTGATTTGACATCCACGGCGTTGACATGCCAAACGGCGGAACTTGAATTCCTAATGTACTCAGAAGGCTTCACTATCAGTCTTGTCTTGCCTTGCTGAATCTCTTCTCTGATCATCTTAGAGTGTTAGAAGTCTTGTCATCAAGTGCAATCAAGTCCCGTTCCACTTTGTTCACTCGATCCTCAAAGTTTCTTAGGGAATCGGGTGATGCGGTTTCAAGGAATCAATTTGTTCTTTCAGACCATCAATCAATCGCAATCTCATATTCCTGGGTGACGTGTTTGAGCGGTGCAGCCTGGGCATGGTGGATCAGCATTGGTGACTCCCATCGGGCCATGCAACACTTGGCCATGCTCACAAACCGATTCAATGTGGATCATTTGGCATCCTTGCCTTTCTTCCCCACGAAGCACGGGGCCCTACGACCTGTCGACACTCGCCGCAGCTGCGCTTGTTTTAGAGCTAGGCAGCTTCAAGGTGACAGTCTCGATAAAGCGGTCCATTCTAATATTGGCTGTGAGTGAGAGTGATGCTTCGGCCTCCCTCAGCATGAAGAAGGCGCCCAGCACTTCTAAACAAGTTGGCCCCATCGGGCCATCATCAACAAGAGGTTGGCTATCCAGAGGGTCTGAGCCATGACCTTCCATGATTCTGTCAATGTCACGCGGTGTTCTCTGTGACACCAGCCCTATGCCTCTGGTGGCACTGCGGAACGGTCTGCGACTCTCCAAGGCCAAGTCTGGACCCCATTCCTGATAGAGCTCTATGTGATGCTCCTTCGCCTTGCTGATGTAGTTCGAGAAGCTGCGGTAGCCACATGCTTTGAAGGTTGCTACACGAGCTATCTTCTCTGCTGTTAGTGGGAAGGGTGGTTCTCCGTTGTTGTGCATCTTTCGATGCATGCTCTGTAGGACTGATGCAGGTGGTCCCTGTGCACTGATCGCAGTGTAGCACCAGGTTGTTCAAGGCCAGCTGCTGTTTCTCTTCCGACCAGACTTTGTCGGGACATCTTCTTGCCTTTCTGGTGTAGTTCCAAATGGGTGCGTCCTTTCTAGGTGCCAGCCAAGGGCGTTGCGAAGGTTCCCCAATCACTTCAGGATCCCTGACGTGTGCAGGGCCCTGACGGTCTGGGCATTCTGTTGGCCGCCCGTCTGGCAGAGTTTGCCTTGGTTGTCAAGGCACTGGATGGCAGTGAGACTGATCACTGGTAAGCCATTGGTTACCTTGGTCCTTGGTCTTTTCATTTTGAGCCCTCTTGCGTGCACGACAGGTGCAATCCCAAAAGACGAAAGCAGGACAAATCCAGCAATCACCATGGTCATGAAAAGCAAACAAAACAGGCAGCGAGGAAAAACAGACAGCAACCAGAAACGTTCAGCAGTGTCCATTCGATACCATCTCCTGAGCCGGGGGAGCTCTAACGGGGGATTTGATGTGAACGACTTATCATGCAAGTTCATCGATATATGATATATGCATCTCGGTCCATATGAGTAATGTGAGGGTGGTGAGCATGAATCCGTAAGCGGTTGCCCTCGCTCTGAACTGACCATGTCTAGATTTTGGGCGGTGACCTCGCCCCAAATCGATCTGGAGTTTGATAGGCACCACGCCCAAATTTGTGTGGTGATTCAGAGGACGGGCGCTACGCTCAGGCAATGGTTGGCATGAATGGATTCCACGTTCGCTACAGCATTTTTACCGAGGGTTGGGTCATTGCCCTGTCTCTGTGCATTAGTTCATTTGGCCCCTCTCAGCTGTCTTGCGAAGCGGCCACCAAGGTTTCATAGTAGGCTCGTGTCCTGGCTGCAGATGTCATCTTCGTGCACTGCAGGAAGCCGCTTGGGATGGCCTTCTTGTTGCTCGGTTGATGGATTCTGCTCAAAGCGTCAGCCCAGTCGTTGCCCACTCCTGGTATGTGGCTCAGGAGTCTTGGTTTGTAGCAGCACGAGCCAAACAAGAGTGCCATTTCTCGCGCTATCAGGCTCATTCCAGCCGATTTGTGGCTGGTGCGAAGCTTGTTGAGCAGCATGAGCGTGCCGATGCTGTCGCTCTTCACCTGCAACCTGATCTGTTGTTTCATCTAGATCTTATCTTCTCCCAACCCCTCAGGGCCACTAGCACGGCCAAGGCTTCCGCCACTTGCTGTGAGGATGATTCCCCGATCTTCATCTGCAGCACTCGCTCGACTTCGGCTGTCAGAGGACATGAAAAGTAGGACAATATTTTGTCCGCGATCACCAAGTAGCCTCCGATGCCCCAAGGTGAAGCATCGGTGACAATGTCCATCCTGATGCCCTCTCCGAAGTAGGTGCTGACTCTGTATTCTCTGACAAATCGGAGGCCTCATTCTTGAAGAAGCCCATCATCCAGTCAGTGACATGCTGCCACTGCTTCGTCCAGTGACAGTTGGCCGGTGCTCTGGTGTTGTTGGTGCCGTGCAGGACAACGTAAAGGTCTGCCATGAACGGCCTGAGGAACTCAATGATGCCCGATATGTGATTGAGCTCCCCTATGTATGCCTGCAACGCTTTCTTTGCACAGACATTCTGTTGAGTGTGCAGCACTTTCATCTGCTTCACCTCCTCCACAATCTCGGGTTTGGCTCTGACCTCATATTCTAGCCTTGTTGGATCGTTGGTCCAAGACTGTCATCCTGGCGCCTATCCACCGCACTGAGTCTCCTCGGTCCGCCTTCTTGAAGGCCAACCGGACCCCCAACGTAGACCACAAGGCTATCACCGTGGCCATCGCCGTGTTGCGTTCTTGGCCTGTGCCCCGAACGCATAGTAGAGGGTCATCAACATAGAGTTGGAGCCTCACAGTGGCGTCATTGAACATCGACTGTGTCAGCCCGGCCAACAGGGTAGCCGCTCCGGGTAGCCACTCGACCGCAAACGATCGGTGCATTGACACTGCCCTGGGCTGGGTCAAGTAGGCCACATAGGTGTTCTTGTACGCCAAGGTGAAGTTGCGCCTCTCCTCAGGATGCAACGGTATGATGAAGAATCAATCAGTGAAATCGAGGATCAACCACTCGATTTGTTGGTTCCCACTGCAATTCTTCATGAGATAGAGTGCGTCATCGACGGCATCGCTGATCCGAGGTAGGACTCATTTTCCGCCTTTTGTTGCTCTGAGGTTGACCCCGACTCCTTGCAATCTAAGATCAGCCGGCGTTTCATGCGGCCTTCTTTTGTTTTGGTGATCATTCCCATCTTCGAAAGGTGAGGCCGACTTCAGGACTTTATGAACTCTTCAAGGTTGCCCCGCATCTCCACAAACCCGGTAGCAATGAGCCTCTGTATCTCTGGTTCAGCCATCTCATCTCCATCTACCGAGCTGTAGTTGTGGTGCCTTTCTGGATCAGGGAGTTCCATCTCGGTTTCTCCCTGGGCAAGGTCTTCGGAAAGATGTTGCCGGGATCCAGCACTGGGCGAGAGACCGGCCGGGGCTCCTTGTGTGAGCCAGTCATAGATCTCATCTGCCTCGGGGTCACCTGCAGCTCTAGCCAGTGTCCATATGAGTCCTGGTCTGAGCCGCGTATGCAAGCCAGTCTCGGTGTCGGTCGGCATCTCCTGGAAATTTTCCATGAGGAGCTTGGCCATCTCCTCCTGTTGTGCTGCGGTGGGGCCCATATCCTCTTCAAGACTCCCAATGGCCTGAAAGCAGGCCTCCTCCACTTCTGGGTGTTCTTTCAAGTGCACTTGAAGTACCTGGCAGAGGCGATGGCCAGCCAGTCTGTACCCTGGCATCTCCCTGGAGATCTTGCGGGGATTTCTCATTCCTCCCCAGTGTGGTTCCTCCTCTTTTTTCCAGCTCTGGATCTTGTCCATGGAGTGGTGCAGTCAGTTGCACCCTGGTTCTCACCGTGGCCTCCTCTTTGTCATCTGATCTCCTCCTCTTCAAGGCATACTTGCCGCACCTCCTGAAGTTGTCCTGATGCGTCCTCAAGGTCGCGGTATGCTTGAGCTGCACTGGTCAGATAGGGGCGGTGTTGGTCCCTGATCTTGATTTCCCTAGTGGTTCTCAGCATGGACTGTCTCCACTTCTCCACCTCAATGAACCGTTTTCCCTTTAAAGGTGGACCCCCTGTGCTCGGCTTCCTCCAAAGTTTCTTCTCATAAGTGCACATTGGTCGCACCTCGCAATGCTTGATTCTTCCAAGCATCAGAGTGGTTGACTTGGTAATCTTGGCGCGCACTGGGCCACCTCCACGAGTTCAAAGTTGCCGTGCTGCCTGAATGCTAGGAACTCATCCAGGTTGTACATTGACACGCTCTTCCCATCATCCTTCCATTTAGGTGGCTCCGTGATGGACGGTCTCTCCTGGTCTTCGAAGAGTTGTGCAGCTTCTGCCGATCTCTGTGCCAGAAAAGTTCAAAGTTCCAATTCTGACTTTGTCCTTCTCTTCGCCAGCTAAGTGCGCCAGGCCGTATCTGTCCGGTCCCGACGGTCCTCTGAGTGGCAAAGGTCCAAGTCCGTCATCCTTCCTGACATTGGTGAAGGTATTGCATGGTGGACCTGCGATTAGGCCGTCATACTTCTTGGCTCTGATGTCTGCCTTCACCTGTTGCCAGATGAAGTCATTGGTGAGATCTTCCTGCTCTCTATTGACTAGGTCATACTCCTTGCAGTCCCATCCCAAACTCTTCAACTTTGCTGCCAGTCCATCAGGGCGATGGTGAGGCCCACTGAATAGATGCAAAATGCATCTCGCTGCATTGGCGGGTTCTGGCCTCGTGTGTGCCAGGCTTCGAAGGCTCTGTGCTATCAATGAGGTTGGCTTTCAGACTTTCTCCCAAGGGATCCGTCTTCATCTGCACCTTTTCGAATTCTCATGCGCTGATTGCAAAGGCTCCAGTCACTTGGAGCCCTTACCGCGGCCCTTGCGACCGTGGTTGGCTCGAGGCTGCTTTGGTCCATCTAATTGGCATTTGTTGGCACCGTGTTTTTCGGTCAGGCACTTTGAGCACTGATGTCGGCGACTGCTGTTTCTGGCGCACTTTGCGTCTGCTGTATTTCTCAGTGCGCCCGCCTGTCTGAAATAGGCGACAAGGCTCATTGCGGGTGAAGCTCCCATCTTCCACAGCACGATGCTCCCTGATGTCTGGGCCTCTGGCTCGCTTGGTGGGCCTCGAAGGTTGTGATGGTTGCGAAGTCTGTGCAGGCATCGATCTTGTGGACGTAGTGATGATTTCCCTGGGCCTGGTTAGGCAATCATCCTCAACCAGGGCATTCAGGTTGGTCGTCTTCGCCAGGTAGAGCATGCAAGGCTCTGTGACTTCACGATGCCAGAATCCAAGGACTTCCATGCACTGCTCACCCGAGACCCACGCCCAGGGCTTGGCAGGATCGAAATGGTGATTGAATCCCGCTTGCTGTGCTCGGTCATGCGCTTCTTGACCCATCCTTCGAAGTCTTTCAGCATGTACGAGACGGGCTCGTACATCTGCCTGGTAGATGATGGGCTAGCAGGACTTTCCATATCTCTCAATGAAGTGTCTGATCGTCTTCTCATACCGGTCCAGCTTCGGTGGCGTGATCTGCTCGAACATGATTGCGCCAGTTCTGAACACCCTGTAGCAGTCCCGCCACGATTCGAAGTCAGAGGGCCCGTAGAGCTCAATGGGGACTATATCTCCGGCGCAGTTGGGCCTCACTCCTTTCATCTTGATCTTCAGCTGCCTGGTCAAGTATATGCACTTCGTCTTCGTCAGCTTGATTGATCACTTGGTATAGGTTGACCTCTCTCGCATTCGTTGTGGTGGCCGGTGTGACAGCCGGGACTGATGGTGGCGTCGCCCGGGTTTCCATTCCGCACAAGAATCTACATGTCCTCGCACATGTACCAGCTTGACCCAAGTTGAGCCACTGCGCCACGCCCGCTGCATTGGGAATCTGCCATCTGGTGAAGACTGTGTGCAAATCTGCCGGTGGTATGATGGCTATGATGCGGGGGGCCTCAGTGCCGTGGACTCCCAGCAGAGTGAAAAGATTCGAGGGTCTTTGGTGGTGAGTTGTCGTCCGCCAATGGCCCAAGGCCAGCCCGCGCATCATCGGGGCCCATGGAGACTGACACGAAGACCGGATGGCAAAGTGGTCTGTGCAGGAGTTGACGATCGACAGCAAAGGCACAGGGGCCTCAAGCAACTGATGGAAGCCAGGAGTACCAACATGCAGAGGGGATGCAAAGGAAGATGGACAGGTTCAGCTGGATGAAGAAGGGCCAGCTGGGTTGACATGCCATGGACCTGAAACAAAAACCTGAGGTCTTATGGCATCTTGAGCCAAAATGGACAACAGGATCTGGCCTTCCTCCCACTACTGTTGATCTACGTTCATTGTTAAATCCACACTGCATGTTCCACACAACAAGACAAGTGAGACAAGTCCAGTGGTCCAGCCAAGTATCAGTATGTCTGCTGTACGAATGTATACAAGTAACTTCAAGTTGCAAGAGATCAAAGACAACATTCCGTAATATTCCATTCAATCCCTCTGTCACAAACAGATCCACCGCAGCCCCGCAGCACTTCTTTGGGCCTTTCAGAGGTCTGCCCAGCGGCGACCGCATCAGCCTGGACTCTTCCCGAAGATTTCACAGGTTGCAAACAGCTCGGTTTTTGTTGCCAAGTTATTTGGTCAAGTTTCACCCTGATTCACCCGGTGCTTTCGCCATTTCGCACTATTTTGAAAGCTTAGCCCATTTTTGGAAACAAAAGTCTGGACCTGTTGGGGCTGGACCCTGCGGTCACCAAAAAGCAGAAAAGCTTCGCGCGGCTTTCGCAAAATTCGGGCACCACCAAAAAAAGGCAAACCCGTAGACATGATTAGACATGCACACAACAATAGTACCGTACTTGACAAAGAATCATGAATTTTAAGCTTTCCCTGAGCTCTCGCGCGGTTTGAAAATTGGTGTGTCTTGGGGAGCTTTTCTGGGCTTTCAAGCTGCAGAGTTCGTACTGATAACTCCTTGGAGATTTTGACTCGTCTTGACTCGATATTGACAGTATGACACTGGGCACTAAAGGCACTGAAGCTTTAAAGTGGAAACTATTGGAAACTGCTGGCCTGGGAACCTGCCATGGCACCAATGAGCACTCATTCGCATCGCTTGAAATAGGCGTGCAGATCTGCAAAGCGTCTGCAGTGTGGTTTGTATCTGAGATGTTTCAGACTTTCGGGGATGAGATAAAGTCACCATTCCGCGGTGCTATTGAACTCTTTATTATGGCATGTGCGAATGATACTATGAGTGAAACGCACACCAGTCTCAAGCAGAAGCATGGGCAACGTTCAACCACAGGATCATCACAAATACGACTCTGAAGATAGAGCTTAGAACATGTGACTTGAAGCTTGAAAAGGCTGAGGTATGAAGACAGTTGAAAACACCAGAAACGGGGACACCAAGTTCAAGTGAGCACTGAATGAGACAGAGATAGATCCCATGTAGAAGCATGGAAGAATCATATCCACAACCTCCATACTTGAACCACAAACATCACAAACCCAAGAAAGAACGGAAACGATTGCATGAGTCAAATATCAAATCATTTTGGGCCATCCAACTCAAACAGAATCCGTTTGAAGTACTTTGAATCTTCAAATTTCACCGGTGAACGTCTGTCATGTCAGAGTCGCAAAAGCTTTTTACACCACTTTTCTGAGCACATAGATCCAGCCTTGACACAGAAACCAGTATGATCAATGTGTAAGTGGCAATGGGCCCACTGGCCCACTGGGCCACTGGGCCCATTGGATCCACCAGCAATTCAGCAGCTGTATATCTTGATTGATGATAATTGGGCTTGCTCTGAGTTTTACTGCTTGGTTTCGCCAAGGTACAAAATGGCTGCCGTCTTGGGTCTGACCCATTGGAGCCATTGCTTACAGCTTCCCCGGCTTCGCCCGGAGGTTCCTGCAGCACTGTGGCATAGTTCCATCTGTGATATCCCACAGTTGTGCACAAGTAGGAGGAAGTTTTGAGACTTGAGCCTAGAACAATCGGCAGAATGATACCAGCAGTTGTGGGACTTTATCTTGACACATTCCTTGATAGATTCACTCTCGGCTCCTCTTCCGCCTCCTGGATATGTCCTGCCTGTGCCTGCTTCCTGCCGAAGATCAGCTTGTTGAGTCAATGTCTCGAATGTCTCAAGCCAAGTTCTGATAGGAAAACATAGGAAAACCATGGGAGAGAGCAAACCCATGAAAGCCTCTCCAAAGCATCCCACAGTCAAGGTGCTCTTCAAGCTTACTTACCATACTGTCGCATTGGTCTCCTCGCTTTGAAGATCCTGAAGGCGTCAAGAAAGGCCATCCTCCTCAGCCGACAAACAATCACTGGAATCCCGGCATGCCTGCGATTTCCACAGCTTCGAAGCTTTTCATGGCCCTGCCTCAGTGCCTGTTTCGCCTCCTCAGCTGCTTCTTGCAGCAGCTGGGGTTGTTGCAAGGCATCTTTCAAGGGCGCACCAGGAGGCAATTTGCAGCGCAACATATTGATGAAGGTTGCCTCAAGATGGCAAATCTGGTTGCAAATCCACCCAGTCCCAAGCACCCAAGGCACCCACTTGCAGTCCCCCAAGGCCCGCCTGTGGTGAGAGGCGGCATTTTCTGATCTCCAGGCACTGCCAGGTGCCATGGCTCTTCAGCAGCTGCAGGCGTTTCCCGCTGTGGGAGACCACAATCAATAGCCCCTCAGGCCGCAAGACGCGCCAAACCTCTTCCAGCATGGCCTGGGGCGTCCAAACACAGCGGAAACCGATGGAAACAACAACATTTGGGCTGAGGTATTGTCAACCAATACACGGGAAATAGGGCTGCTGGCAACTACTGGCAACACACGGTGTGACTTACAAAACAAGCGACCCTCTATAATTATCATGCTATCGACCAGAATCATTTCGCAAGCTTCCGCTACAAGCAATTCCGCCAATTCGAAAGAAAAAGGACAATTGATTTCAGAACTCGGTCCGAGTTGCTCCTGCGAACTCATTGGTTCCAGGGCTCATCATGGCATCGAGGGTTCCCTTGTCCACAGCCAAGTGGAAACTGTCGCCATCAAACGTCATGGCTGTCGCATCCATGACTTGCCTTGAATTGCAACCACCACACAGCAGGATCTGGTGGGTTTATTGCTTCACAAAAAAATAGTTGGCCGTTACTACTAAGAAAGCCGTTTTGTTCTCAGAATCCTTCATGCAAATCAGTAAAGTAAACAGCTGTACACCTCACTAACACACTACTGGATGATGGTAAAGTAAATTGTTCTGCCATTTATATCCTTGGCCAGCGGACTCCACGGAAAATCAAACAGCTGTGAAAGTTGTTTCTTGACCTTTTGAGACAGGATGCCAAGTCATTCCTGGCCTGTCAAAGAGCTGCTTCATCTTCGAAATCGCGGAGTTGGAGATATCGATGCTGGTGATGTGCTGGTACCCAGCGCCATGCAGCTCTGCAGAGAAAGCGGAGTTGCCACAACCGACCACCAGCAGCGAGTCTTCGCAATGGCTCTTGATGGGGCAAAACTCCTCGAAGGTATCGTTCAGTTCATCGTAAGTGGCATACCAGTCAAAAAGGCCTTCAGTATCTTGGAAGCGAGCATCCCAAAAGTCGGGATTCGCGTAATCTGGCTTCATCGGATCAGCCTTTGGGCCGTTCGGATATCTTGGAAGCGCCATAGACAACTCATCGCAGTCCATGGCAGGGAACGAGGTGTGGGTGTCTGCCGGGTGCTATGGAGTCTTGGTGTTCTCCCCCTGCCATTTACAGTACAATTAAGATCACCAACCGTGTCTCTGTTCTCAGAAATGCACTACATCCTGTTTGTGGCCCTGTCCTGTTTAGGTAAAAGCGTGGCGATTGGACACGATATGAAGACTGTGGTAGGATTGTTGTACGTAGGACTGCTCTCACTGTGACAACTACTGCTGATCATGAATGGGATATCCGTGCTGTGAAGATCTACGACAAAGCAAGCTTAAGCCCAAGTCTTGGTGACCGCTATTCAAACCAACCAGCTATAACCAGCTGCCGTGCAAAGCTCTGTATAGCAAACGTCTTTTGGAGTATCGTGCAAGACTTTCAAAAGTGAAGTGGCACGATTGGCACACTTCGGCACATTTACAAGGAAAAACGGAGACGTCTGGTCGATTCCGTCGACTAAAGTGTGTCATTATCAAGAGATCAGTCCCTTTGGGATCAGACTCGGGGTGAAAGAGCTGATATGAATCATCTTAGAATGAATTTGCATTGGTTCATAACATTTCATGTAACAGTTCAGAGTATTTCACAATGTAAATTCATCAAAGTCTGTCTCTGTCATGGTTTGATGTATTTTTTGCATAGTGGTGCCCCCAATTTTTGATTTTTGAAAGTCGTAAAACTCATCTCAGAAGCATATCTCCATGCGGACTCTCAGGCTTTTCAGCCGAGCTGGCACCTCACAGGCGGCAGCGACCCCGCTAAGAGACCGATTTTCGGCCGTGCGTTTCATCACATGTTTAACACTCGTGATGTCCTCGTGAAGTGAAAAAAACTCACGCCAAGCCTTTTTTTTATGACTGATTTGAGTGTTCCTTTCCTTCGCAATTCCAGTGTGTTTTGAGAAAAATGTATTTTCGCCTCGGTGCCATTGATTTCGCTTGACAAATGTACAGTATTTTTTTGGGCTCTCAAATTGAGAGTATTTGTGTCGAAACGCACGCGTTTTATGTATGTTGCATGATCATGATATAGCATCCATGAAAAAAAATGAAGATGTGAAGAGTAATCAGCAACACGGGCAGCAGGCTCTTTTTTGTTCTCACATTTTCTTCAGCGTCTTTGCCGTCACTTGGGCAATACTTTCATTTCGATGCAAAAACTTGCATAGCCATGTTTTTGCATAAAGGAAAAGTTTCTTGTCGGGACTTTTCAAAGTGCTTATATAGAATCCTTCTTTTCAAAGATTTCAAAGGTTTTCTATCAGACATTACATATGTATCAATTATAGATAAATATCTATATTATATATATATATGTATATATATATAATTGTATATCAATAGATACATACATGTTGAAATCCCAGCAACATGACGTTGAAATCCCAGCCCAACCCCACCCCACGGCATCCCACCCAATCTTAGGTAGCATCAAGTACGTGCGCATGTGAAACTGAGGACGTCTGTAGCGCAGCATCAAGTACATTTGCAAGTGCAAGTGAGGACGTCTGTAGCGTAGCATCAAACACGTGTGAAAGAGCAAGTGAGGACGTCTGTAGCGTAGCATCAAGTACAATCTATAGCGTAGCATCAAGTACGTGTGCAAGTGCACTTGAATGTTACTGTATTGTTCCACCCCCCACCCCACCCCATCCGGAAAAAACGCATAAACGCTAGGTCGGTTTTCGGTCTGCAGGCAAAAACATCTATCATCTGTATTCAAATGTATATAAATATAAACGTATACCTGATTGTATACAATTGTATGTATATGATATCATGAATATAATATAATTGTATATCATTGTATATCATTGTATATCATTGTATATCATATCATTGTATATCATTGTATATCATTGTATATCATTGTATATCATTGTATATCATTGTATATCTATATTATTGGCAAAAACCAGCAACTTGTGACTAGAGCATGAGCATCTTGAAGTCTTGGGCGCAGGGCTACCCCCGGGTCACGAGTCATACGAGTCCAAGGCATTCCAAGGCACTAGGTTCTACCTTCCGATGGATCAAAGTGTCTGGCATGGGTTTGAACCACAAACCTTTGAGGCTCTGCATGATGCTCTGCGTGGACTGAGAATTGAAGGCCTGACATCTGAGACACTGAGACATGATGACACATGATCATATGATGACATGTGCTGGTTCACGCCTTCAATGGTTGTCGCATTTTATCACCACTTGGATCACTAGACTACATGCACACCCCAGGTAGCAGCCATCAAGGGCCACAAAAACTATCAAAAACATTCAAAAACTAATAGGCAACATGGTATCACACACACATCATCAAGCCCTCACCTGCCGAATGCTGAGTTTGCCCTTGCCCCTGTGTGGCTGCGTCATTTCAAAGAGAGCTGGTGTCTGCTCGAACCTCGTCTGCTTTTGGAAGGGCTCAGGATTTGGTTTCCGGTGAAATCACCAGAGACATCAGCTAACAAGGCAAAAAAAAACAAAGGAAAACAAAACGGGCATGACTGTGTGATCTTACATCCTTTTTTGTCAAGAAACTTTGAATGAAGTATGGGTAGGGAATCACAGCGCTGCACCGGAGAATGTTGTGTAAAGTCCAAGCCAGGTGGTTCCGACTGAGGCTTGGCCCGGCGCACGTCCAAGATCTCACGCAGAGGGCTCAATTTCAGTGGTTTCTGGTGAGTTTCTACATGACAATAGCAATTCTTTAAACTTTTAAACATGACAATCTCATAATAACAATAAGTTCGGGACTCTGAAGATCCTGGTTCAAATTCTTGGGAGGTGATGTGCCCACTCTGTGATAATCAGGAGCGTAGCAACAGATCATGGAGATGGGGCCCGACGTGTCGCAAACGGCAGCGTGCCGATAAAAGGGAGAATCAGTCAAAATCCAACGGAACATAAAATAACTTAAAATAACTTTAAATTGAAATATCTTAAAACCCTGTAAATCTGACCAAATCTGACCAAATCTGACCGGTAAGCCTGTAATTATGAACATCCTGTCATCTGACAAACATCCACCACATGTCTTACCATGTTTCATCGGGGTTCGGGTTTCGGGCAGCCTGTGGCTTGCTTTCTGGAATCATCTCTGGAGCTTCACGAGGCTTTTGTATCCAGTCTGCCTGTCCAGCACCTCGCAGGGCATGCAGGGCTTGACTGGGCCAACCCAACCAACCAGGTAGAAAAATATTGGAAAACCATGGAAAACTGGATGATCTGCGATGATCTGCTGTCTCATGCTGCCTTCGCTCAGGCCAATTCTAGAAAGATTTGATAAGATTTGAATACACAGCAAGTGTCACAGCCAATGGATGGAACCTGACTTAGATTGAAAAGGAAATCTCTTAACAAACTCTTGGAAAAGTGCTCAATTACCACACTTTGCCCACCTTTTATGAGCCGGCCCGTGCTGTGTGCGTCCATGACATTCATGGCAATTTGTTCTTCCAAAGGCACTTCTGTCATAAATTGAGATGGATCCGCATAGACGACAGAGTACGGCTGTCTGCTAACCTTGTGCGTTCTTCGTGGAATGACGGCAGAATGATCCTCTGGTGCCAAACCGTAGCATGGCTTCACTCGACGCTGCACGCTCAACTCGATCGAAATCGTTGCCACCCTGCGAAAGCCAGTGGTTGTCTTGACCTGACTTCCGACAAAAGAGCCGGAGACGGGAATGTCTTCGACCAGCTTCTCACCACTCATTAAATAGGAAATATCCACGCTCGCTCTGCCCAAGAACTCATCTTGCTCAAGTGGGTCCACTCCGCTCCCAACTATGGCGCCAAATGTTTCGTCCCGGTCGTAGATGCTGAACATGATCCTGTTGCACTCAAAGCCTTGTGGGATCGGCATGTAGAATGTCTCATTGAATTCCGGACAAAGCTTCTGCTTGATCACGCGCGTACGATGTAGGAAGAGTTTTCCTGCAGTTCTCGATAAAGCCTCCACCACACAAAAGGGGTCACTCAGCTGGTTGTCATCAGCCGCCGGCAAACCCGAGGCACCTCGTATTGTGCCATAAATGAAAACAATCTGCTGCAGTCCAGACAGCTCACCGCGGGGAGGTCGACCCTTCTCCAACAGCTCTGCAGGTGGTGAGAACATCGATCTATCCCAATGGGCCTCCGGTTTTTTCAAGACTGCTTTGGCGTCATCTTCATCTGCCACGTACACTGCCTGCACAAATTCACAAATCACAAAAGGTCGAAGAATCCAAGTCAGAGACGTGCACTGGTCCAAGATGCTCCAGTCATCTTTGCTGCATCCAATGGATCTAAATTTCTAAATGAACATATTTCCCGCAAAATCTCAAGAAATGCATATACAGCTAGCCAGCAGTCCGCTTGACCGTCTGGCACAAAGTCCGGCCTTGTCCATAAAACATTGCAAAGGCCTTCAGTTCTCAGGAGGTTGAAAGATGTTGAAAGTGGTTCATCACAAGACCAGGCAAAGCCTTGTCAAAATGCCTCAACAAACACGTGCGTATCCTAAAAAATGAAAGAGGATGCTTCAATCCTCAGAAATTCTGACTCCCAACTTCAAATGTGTTCCTCATCACATATGCTCTCAATATTTGTCCATCCCATTTGAGGTCCCAGACATTGGCTCTGCCTTTGTTCTTGTCCTGATTTCGACCTTACGCACTGTAGTTTCAGCGAGCTTGAGTTGGGTCCGTTCCGTTTGTTCCGCTGAATCATGAAAAGAAGAGGACGGGCAAGCTGGTTGGTGTCAGAATAGACAGATATTTCGGAAGACTTGAGTTTGGCATAGTTTGGCTTGACATGTCATCAATCCGCACAACATTTCCAGATTGATGCTGTCCAAAGTTCTGCCACAAAAGACTGAGGCAAAAGCAGTAAGACTGGGGCGCTCCACTTTTTGAAGATAGTACGCGCTCCTTGAGATGGACAGTTGGCCAAGACATAGTGACATAGCGTAAAAAGGTTGGATCCTTTCTGGGTCATCTTGGAGAAATGCCCAACGGCAGGGTTGACCAATGGAGATTGCGACTCGCGAGCAACACCACCCGCCCATTGGCTTTCAACATCTTTCAACCTTCAAGCGATCATCTAGTGGATTCTACTGGATTCCATCTATTCCGGCATTTATCGATAAACTGTTTGCAGGAGCCAGCTTCCTTGCCCCCATTTCACCAGCATAAGCAGGCTTGATTGCTAATTTCACACTGAAACTATCTGTCTTAGACAAGCCCACACTTTGACGATGAACAAGCCATAACAAGCCAGATATTGATGATATTGCATTCTTTAAATTTCTTTAATGCATTCCAAGCCGCTTCACTTTCTCTCGTAAGTCCACAGCTGCCTTTGTCAACCTGCAAAAGGAGCCACATGGAGCCACTCTTACATTTTGTTACTATCCCAGGCGCATGTGCTGCAGCTTAAAGTTAAAAATGCAACACCAAATGCCGATTTCGATCACCTGTCCAAGCAAGAGAGCTTTGGCTTCTCCTTTTCCTCTTCTAGGGGACGGTCAGACCTCAAGTTCGATGAAACCAGAGACTCGATTTCACCCCCAGCCCTGCAGTGTGGCTCTCATCTTGGGACAGCACAAGTGGGCTGAGTCCAGAGATGGTCTCCCAGTCCCATCATCCAGCTGGACCTGCGAGCAGTTGCTATCACTTGACCTCGGGTTTCCCTGATAGGCTACCGTCCCGATTCGATCAATTCCACTGCCATTATCGGAACCCCATGTGCCACCATGGATCACCATGGATTCACCATGGTATACCAGCGTGGCAGCATGGTGGCAGCATGGTGGCAGCATGGTGGCAGCATGGTATACCCTTGGTGGTCCCAGCGTTTTTCCATGTTTTTCCACCTTCGCCTCGATGCCTTTGATGCCATTTTTGTTCAGCCGCTGTTCGTGCAACTGCGTCCTTGGACATCTTGGACGCGACCCAGTTGCAGTTTGGATCAGTTTGGTGTATTCGTTGTGTGTGTGCGTGTGCGTGTGCGTGTGCGTGTGCGTGTGCGTGTGTGATGCGATGTGTTTGGGCACGGTGCCAACCTCCGGATTCGCCGTCCAAGTGTCTCTCCCTGCAGGTTCAACTTGTGGTTCCTCGCTACGGGAGGCAGGCAATCCAGCAAGGGAATCACAGCGCTGCCCAGGTGCTCGCCAGACTCCTGCTCTGAAAATGACCAGCAACTCCGAAAACACCATAGGAATCACCAGTGTGTGCAAAAAGCTGAAAAGCCTTTAGAAAGCCCCTCCTCTGCAGGCTTCGTGGGGCTATCACAATCCCAAATGTCAAAAACCTCAGCCCCAGGATTTCATGCCAGGATTTCATGCCACGTTTCCTCCACGTTTCTCCCTCCCAATCTCGCCCTGAGTGCATCGGCCAAGAGGAGCGGCTGCTCGTCATGCTCAAACTTGGCGTGGAATCCCTGGCAAGGTTCTCAGTTTATCTCAGTCCAGAGGGCTGTGCTGTAACGGATGGACCCAGTGGACCAGGAACAAATACACTCTTCATATGTGTCAAATTGTGTCAATAGGTTTGATGAACAAATCGGACAAACATAGCATAGCAAGATATAAGATATAGCAAGCACGGAAGCAAGAGCTTTGGGAACTCAACCACAAACAACCCGACCAAGAATAACAAACTTTATCTACGAATCGCATCAAATGTAATTTCAAAAAATTATATAAAATGATGTTGCAGCCAATCACCTCTGCTAATGTCAAGCAGCTAGTGATCCGGCAAATGCTCTAGTTGATTGGCCAGGATTTGGGATAAGAGGACACCCAGAGAACACCTGTTGCCTCGTGCCATTCAGGATCCAAGTTGTCCTTGATGACTTCTGTACGATGGATTTCTCGTGCCTGCCACTGGCAATGTTCACAGTCAGGACTGCTGTGAACCCGCTGCTGTTGATCATTCAGGACCATGCAAACCACATCAATTGGGGCAGCCAGTTCCTTAACTCCATAGGATGCCGTGACAAGTTGTTGTGCTGTTTGCATCTCATCGTGGTTGCCAATGAAGCGTCCCAATCGCGAGACGCCGGCCTAACCACAACAAAATTTTAACTTTTGAAAAAAAAAACGGCATGGTTCTGACAAAAAGTGGTGCAGTTGAGAGCGGCAGCAGAAATCCATTAGTCGGATCCTACCCTCCTTTGTTTGTGGTATGCTTTAATTTGTCGCTCGTTGGTATGGTAAAGTTCTTTTATTGTCGTGAGTACAGCCCTGTATCGTCATCCCTCGATCGTGGCCCAGCCTCGCCATTGAGGAGAATGACCCGCACGATGCACTGCGGGTCACTTGCCCCAACCAAGTCTGCATTTCGGAGAGCCTCTCTGTTGCGCTTTGCAATGAAGAAAATTCACACTTAAATGTCTTCACTTGAATTCCTTCGAAGAATTCTTCGGAGACAAAAGCCGGTGCGACTACCTTTGAACTATTCTGCTCAGGGTGGTTAGAATCCACATGATGGAAAAAATGAGATAAAGAAGCTTCTTTTTTGATATGCTATTGATGACCTGCAGAAGAGAAACAGTATGTAGAGTCGTAGAGATAGCAGGGATTTGATAGGTTCAAATGCCATCACAAACATTGGAAACCTGCAAACGCCATGAGACGGATACTGAGACTCTCGAACCTGCGCTTTCACCACCTTCCCGACCACCTTGCAGGCAAAGGGAGTCTGGTACTACATTGTCATTAGTCTCCACAAGGTAATTTCAAAGTATGGTAGGCTTGATAGGCTGAATGCTCGAAAGCGATAGACCATGATAATCTGATAGACCATGATCGACAAATCATCTGCCATGCAACCAAAAACTTGACATAACACGGTTTTGTCATGTTTTGTCATGTCTTGAAATTGGGGATACCCAAACTTGCCTGTTTTTGTCGGGAAATGATGGTAAACCAATGGGGGTTAATGGCATCCAGTTTTCAGACAAGCCGATAACCGATAATCCTTTGATCAACTTCGAGGAATTTCATCCGCGATTCCAGGCCTCACGGATGTATTCCATTTTGCGCACACTTTCCAGCAGCTGATCCATCAAAGGCTCGGGCTTGGGAATCACTTCCTGCCACCCGGTCTTAGGTACACATGATACAGGAGCAGATACAGCAGCAAAGATCACCTGGTGAATCTCAAGGATAACCCAACTCAGCAACTGAAAGAAAACAAACCACTTTACCACTGGCTGACTAAACTGGCGGACTAAGTGTTGAAAAGAAATCAGACAATCCCAGAACAGCTCAGGCCTTATACACCGTGACCACAATTGTGAGTCGGGGCTTCTTGCCCTTGGCCTGAAAAACAGTTGTGTGCCCAGTGTGCCCGAGCAAATGAAAGATCCAGTTTTTTCAATGCGGTGGGGAGAAACATGCTCTTACGAAAGAACGAATGAACCCGGGAGATAAGGACTTTCATGGAATAGGTCTCCAACATGGAACCTCTGGAAGCTGTGGTTGATGCGTTTGCAAGTGAAAGCTGCAAGCGCTAGAAAAAGGGCCCGAAAAGAGGGGTTGCTACATCGATGGATTTTTGTTCGTGGATGGACAAACTGTTCTGTGTCGCCCAGTAGTCACATAGGTCACATAGTCGACATGTCCACTTCACTTCATGCCTTATTCACTGGAATGCCAGCCAGCTCAAGCTCAAAGTTCATAGCACCTGGGTCAACTCTGGGGAACGGGATCCAACGTGAACCTGCAAAGAGGATGAGCCCCCAACGCCCAGTGACGGCCCCAGACAAATCAATATCACCTGGCAGCAGGACGACTTGGGACTTGAAACAAACATCAAATTACTATGAATCCTGAATCGCAATCCCAGCTGCAAACAAATTTGTGAAAATTGATTTCAATTTTTCGAAGGTTTTCTTCTTCCTAACCGTTTTTTCTCAGTCTTGACAAATTCAAAACACGTTCAGACCTCAGAATTGTTAAGGTTCAAGCGTTACGGCCCATACATGCCCACACTGAGTCATTCATTGTGTGGCATACTCATGATATATTTCCTACTATCTGCAAAATGCAGCCAAAAGTCAGGTTTGCACCGAACACCCCAAATATTAGGGGAGTAAAATCATCCATTCCTCTCCCCTTTGGCAATAATTTACCAGTGGTAAGTGTCAGTGTCAAGTTCGGATTTTCCCAGCATGGCTCAAAAGTCTGGTACCCTGGTTTCACAACAAAGCAGTTGGATATAATTGGATATATCCCTTATCAATCCATGTTCCCATGGGTGGCAGGACATGACCCATGCCCAAATACTTGCAGCAATTGGAGAAAACCAGCCAAAGGCTCATCCGCCCAAGAAGTCTTCATTGCCTGCCAATGTTGTACCAACAAATCGCGAGGGGGCGAAAGGGATGCCTTGTCTGGCGAGGTAAGGTCGATATACGTGGCAAAAAACAGATATATATATATACATATAAATGTAGGCATATACATATATATATATACATAAATATATATTCATATACATATATCTTTATATATACATGTATTTTTATATATACATACATATATATATATATATACATGTATATACATATACATATATATATATACATTATACAGAATAATAATGATGTGTGAGCACCGCAACTGTTTGCGCGAATGATGGAAAGATGAGTTTGGCCTCAACACTGAATCCACAATGACAGGTGCTTAAACTAATTCAACACGAGTCTGAATCAAGCGCTGCCCAGGTCAGCCCAGTTGCCCTGGCCCTGAGCACAGTTTTCTTCGGCAAACAGCATTACCAATGCAGGCTTCTGTGTCTGTTAGTTAGCAACGCTGTTGCACGGGCCCGATAAAGGTCTCATGTCTTGTGTTGCCATCCATTCTTGTCTGGACAGCTCATACTCCCGTACATTGATCTGGAGACAGACAAGGCTACCTGGGCGAGGGTGGTGCATCCGTCGTCGCAGTGGTACCTTGGGGTCTGGTGTCGGCCATGTGTCAAACATGTGCACACCATTTTGACACTGAAGGCTATTGTGGAAAATCAACGTCTCCCAAAGCATCATAAAAGATCAAAAGAGCAGATTCAAGTGACTTGTAGATGGAACGGGATGGGGAGACCTGCGGCGGTAGGCCGGGATGTGTCGAAACCATGCGGGCTTCCATCAACCGCCGAAGAATCCTTTCTTGCCATTCTTCTTAGGCCTCCTCTCTCGGAGGGATGACATCATCACTCAAGGCATCTGTGCCCATCTCATTGACCTCGCTCATCTGAAGCAGCACGTTGGCCTCCATGTCATTTGCGGCGCAGCTAGAATTAGGACCACTGCACGAAGCGGAAGAAGCAACGATCATGGGAAGCACCCACGTGGCCAATGTGGAGCTCAGCCTCATATTGTCACAAAAGCCGGGCTGCCTGGGAAAAGAAAGGAAAACGGAACAAAATCGATGTGGGCTACGGGAATTGAGCCAAAGTTTGCAGGCACGCGTAACCTTCTGAGAAACAAGCAAAGAGAGCAAGTACAAGCATCACCTGCGTTTACCATCCAAGCTACATCAGTGATCTCGTTGGATCAAGATTGCCTTTCAAGTCTATAAAGTGTGTCTTTAACATCCATGATAGTTTTATTGTTTTTTCTGGTTGGCCTTCATTTTCCAAGTTTCAGTAGCTCAAATCTTGTCTGTGTGCGCCTTTCAGTAGCTCATTCAGGGATGATTGTTTTGGGGTGTTTGGCCACCGGAAACCCACCAATGATACACCCTGTTTGTGTCTGAATACCTCACCATACACATATTTCACATACTCCTCAAGCCTATCTCAGCGGCTTGCAGCATCTTGAAGAATAGATAGCTAAGCTTTGCTGAGCAACGGAAATCAACTAAATTCCATGCACCTCAAAGTACAGCATATATATATATGCATATATGAAAATTTGGAACAATTTGGATACTGTAAATGAGCCTATCTAATTTTGCGTTCTGCACTCTCTTGCCCCGGCCCAGTCTCCTTGGTAGGAAATGTGGTAATCGTCCGCATCGAAAACCATGGCCTCCCGTTGCCGACGTCTATTTCATACTCCGGCAGCTCCAGCAAGCAAAAGACCAGTTCTGGTTTCTGCTGCAGAAGCAATCAGAAGCTGAAACTTTTAAAGAAACAACTCTCTGTGGAGACTTTTTCCGTCTTGCTCTTGCTCTGAAAGCTCTGGGCTCATGGCTTGGTCAAACCGGTGTTCAAACAGATTCGTTATCCGTTCAGCAACATTCCCATCACTGATACACTCCATCCAAAATAGGACCAGCAAAGGAAATAATGGGTTTCGATGGTTTTGAGTCTGAGGGATATGATATGTCCATCAGCTGCCCCTGTGAGCCGCGAAGCAGCGAAGCATTCACAGGCCTTCAGACCGACCAATTCCACCAGGCCCCATTCTGGAGGCACCATGTAGTCAAACGACTCCTGGTCAGATTGTAGGGCTCAGGCCTTCGAGAACTCTCCATGGTGATCCTTTCTCCCATGTGGGTTTTCATATTGAAATATGATGAAATATGCATGAATATGAGAATTTGCTACATCATGGTCTTCGGTCTCACTGACTAGTCAACCAAAAAATCCTTGTGCCAGACCCCACCCTCGAAATTGATGTCCTCCCAGTGGGGCGATAGTGTGTTCCTCGGCTGATTGCGATCTTCCAAAGGGCACCAGTGACGTCAGGCTGTGTCAAGCCGCCATTGCGGCCAAGGTGCTGCGCCGCTTTCGTGATCCAAATGTTTGCCATGTGATTGTTGGAGCGGATGCCCTGAGGCAAAAAAAATGGTTAACAAATGATCCAAACCAACTGCTTCGGATAAAGATTCTTTTGCTTCAATCCTTGTGTGGGAAACCTGTTCAAGGCGGCAACATGTTATGCCCACTTCATTATACCTCGCTTTCGACTTAGTTCATTTGGGTTGTAACAGGAAATAGCCAGAACAATGACAGAAGGAGGCGTCACTAAAAGCCGCAAAGGCAGAATGTGAAGGCAGCGCCATGTTCCAATCCTTTACTCAGCGGACATCCACTCCATGTTTGCAAGTGACCCAGCCTTGACCACACAGTATGGGTCTGATTTGCCTCTTGTGTCTGTGTTCCTCGGCACTCCGGGCCATTTGGCAGGCTGCACACCATGGTGACTGATGGTGACTATGTCAAGTCAGCTGCAAAAACCGAAGAGTTCCTGCAGGGAACTGGAGGCTACAGATTCCACAGATTCAGCTGAGCTACGGCAATCCTCGAGCTGCGACAACCCTGCCAATGACCCTGCAGCGTATCTGCAGAATGCTTCGCTGTTTCATCCCTTGGGTAATCAGGGTGCAGCTTAGCATGGGGGTTTATTAAGGTTTATTAAGTTTATTAAGGTTTTACGCCGGGGCAACAGTCTCAGGATCAGATTGTGACAATTTTTCATCAGTTCAGCGAATTGAAGGCATGCTGTACTGTAAATCATGTTTGGGGGCAGAGCAATGGTCCAGTTGAAGGATGCAAGGCTGGTGTGCTCCTCAAGTACTTGACCAGGCACGCTATTGTGAGGTACTTAATGTTCTATTTAGGCCTGTAGATGCGGCTGAAGTGGCCAGGTGGAAGCGCCCATTTCTGTCTGCGCCTGCCATGTGATTTTGGAGGTTCCAACTGTTGCAACATTGGCGCATGCATTTCTCTCTAAGATTTGGTTGGTAAAGTTGAAATATGGGTTTGAGTTGCGATACTCGACTCATGACTCGGAAGCCAGTTTCAATGAAGGCAAAGGATTTGACATGCATGTAAACTGGACAGCAGGGCGAATCATCCTCGGTTGACCAGTGGTCGATGTCAATTCGAACATCGAGGATGGAAAGCGATAGACTCTCTGAAAAAGTACATCTTCCAGCACCGTGTACAACACAAAAAACACCAAAAAACACCACTGCAAATATCTGATATATCTGATACCCCCATCAGTGCAACTAGGCAACCATGGGCGCAAAGCCGAGAGCCGGGGCTCACGAGGCTCACATCCACTCACCTGTAGCGTTGTCCGCATGTCTAGCACTTCTCCAGCACAATTACAAATATGTTTTGATGTTTTAAGAAAATAAATAAAACATGAACGGAACAAATGCAGTTCCTATCTGGTTATTTTTTTTTCGCAATTCAAATATGAAGAGGTGGAGATCATCCAACATCGCCAGGATGGAAATGTTTGCCGCCTTTGATGAAAAGGACTGCCATCAGGGAGTTTGGGCATGCCAGCGAAAGCAGGGACCACCACAACAACGTGTTGATGAGTCAGTTGAACATTAAGGCATGAGAAGCTTAAGGATTGCATCTCAAAAACTCGATAAATGCATTTGGATCTATTTGGCGTTCCATCTCCATGGTTTCAGAACAATAATATATATATATATATAGAATCTATATATAATATATTATATATATATATATATAATCTCTATATATATAATATATATAATGTAACCTTGTTCAATGGTCATGTTGTCCTCATGGGTGCAACCCAAGTAAAGTAAGTTAGAGCCGCCATCAGAAAGAATGACTTTGCCAAAATGTTGTTCTGCTCAATGTGGCACATACGACTCTGTTCTGAGCCAAGGAGGGCGCATCTGGATGCTGACTTCATCTGTGGTCTTTCACCATCCCAAACTTCCCCAGTATATGATTTTGGATTGCAGCATCATGGCTCTCACAACAATTATCAAAGTCATCCTCGTCACCGTCATTCTCATCATATCCTCATGAGCGTGGTCCTCCTCATCCTCATGCTCCTCATCCTCCTCATCCTGCTCATCCTGCTCGTCCTGCTCATCCTGCTCATCCTGCTTTCCTGATCATTTCATCATGTCCTCCTCTCCTGATCATGATAACGAGTGATGATGAGTGATCGGCAATGATCAGTATGTAATGATCAGTAATGATCTGTGATGATTCGCTGTGGTTGCTGATGAATCATCGAGGTTCGTGATGATTCGTGATCATGGGAGAGTCTCCAATGTCCAAGTCCAAGCCACAAGATGGACTGCAATGCGAAACCTACAATGCGGACCCCCAGATTCATAGCAGCTTTTCTGAAAACTCCAATAACAGCTCTGTATTTGCCCTTGAAATCTATTGAAATCACGTCTTCAGGGAAAATCCCAAGTCACTCGACCTTTTTGCTGTCTGTCAGTCCGAGCCGCTTGAACCCCAGGTAGACCTAAGAGCGTCGTTCATCCCGGCACCAGTGTGCAGACATCGGATCATATCAGGTTTGCTTCCCCTGCAACGCTAAGTTTAGAAAACAGCAAGATGTACAGGAAGGCTTGTATATAAAGGTATTGCATGACTCCTGCAACGTGAAGGCAACTTGCACATGAGTTTTGCTTGCAAAGGCTTTCTATGGCTTTCTGAATAATTTTTATTTTGGATCAGGATGTTATGTTTCCATACAATTGGACAGAAGTCTTCAAAAATTGCGCGTTAAGGTTAGGCCAAAACAAAAATGATTGTCTTATGACTATGCTATGTCTATGTTAGCTCTGAAGGCAAGGCTGCAGTTTTTTTCTTTGAGAAACCCTGAGCGTTGAGCGCATGGCCAGTCTGACACCTGAGGGCTTCACTGTGAAATCGGTTTCAGCGCTTGGGTCTTCAGCAGGCCCGTCATGTCAATGATCGTGACCTAACCATTGATCAAAACAGCTGCATTGACTCAGGCACGTCACAAGTCTATGCAATCTATCTGCGCTGAAAACACTCAAAAACACACAGCCTGTCTCACAGCACTCGAACTTGCATGTTGATGAAAAGTGACCAGCAGGAAAGTTGACACTTGTATTTCGGATTCCAGTTGCTAGGATGTCTATGATTTCTTCATTTCCTCACCATGCGCATCCTGTCCCTGGCCCCCAAGACCTTCAGCTTTGCCAGGCCAATAAAACCACTGAGGGATGGATCCTACGCACATCCAACTGTGGAAGATCCGCCGTTGCTTTTCAAATCCGGAAAGAAATCAGTTGAACGGGCGACTATGCTTGGAGAGGCATGTGGTCGATAAAAATAGCTGACGTCGAACTACAAGGCACGCGAAGTCGAAATTATTATGCCCGTGCATGTCACTGGTGGGATGAGATACTACAAACCATGTGGAAGTGAAATACTATCGTATAGCCCAGGTGTTGTAGGGGCAGAGAAGAAAACATGCGCATTTGGTTTTTGAAACTACGCCAATGTCACACGCCTAACTAGCACGGACGCTCCCAGTCCCTGACTCTATATGCAATAAACAAGCAATACATAATATGTGTATATTAGTATGTATATATAATAAATATGTATTATATGATATGTATTAATATGAATATATATATATATGTCTTAATGTGTATATATATATATTACATATGTATGTATATATAATATTGTTTACGTATTTATATATATATATATATGTAATTCATATGTATATTAGATACATATATATATACATTGCATATACATATATATATATATGTATATACATATATATATATATATTACATATATACATATACACATGTATACATATATATATATATACATATACATATATGTATATACGTATATATATAATATACACACATATACATATGTATACATATATATATACATAGTGTATATGTAATTATACATGTCCAAATTCGGTATGAACTCCTTTTGAATTGCTAGAGCTATTGTCACCAGCGTCCTGCAGCTTCGACAAGGTCGCCGCAGTACTCCTTGGAAGGATGACTTGTGACCCACCCCGGTCCCTGGGATCACCGCCGTCATGGAAATAGAATCCCACTATCATAGCATTAACCCCCATTATAGATCATTATAGTGGTTCTCTCTCCTATTGTTCTCACACTGGCGTCCTGGTAGTAGCAGCATTATCACTGTTATAAGAATGATTTTAGAATGTGAGAAATTACAAACAAAAGTCAAAATATAACATCTAGATTGCATAGAAGGAATACCTCAATCAGCAGCCAGTAGTGTTCTCCATTAACAACTACATTGCTCTCCGTTTTCTATCCCATGGTTTGTTTCCCATATGTGAACCATCCACTGGGCTCACCTCTGGCCCATCCAATCCAGCTGGTTTCACCATGTTTCACCAGGGTACCTAAACAATTTTCCCATCTTTGGGACAGTTTCACTAAGTACACTAGTTACACAGCCTTTTTGGTGAAATTTCAATCTCCACAGCATCTTCCCTGAGCATTCCCAACGTAGAATTCGGAGATGCCTGACAGCTGCAAACCGTTTGGGTGTCTGAAAATGGGGCATACCCCTCACAATGTGGCCATTTTTTGAGGAAAATCATGATGGGCGCTTTTGCTGGGCCCGTTTGATGAGCCCTCGGATTTTGGGGTACCTTAGTTTCATACAAACCCAATTAAGGCGATGTTAAACATTGTCTGAAGTGGCACGTTTACCAAGCCTTGTGGCAAGTCCAACCGTCTTGAAAACAAATTTCCATCCGTCTGCTTTCTACTGATTGATCTTCAAGTTCCGTATCCTTCAAAGGTTGATGTTGAGATGCGCGAATGAGGTTTAATTCGTGGTCAAAACAAGTCCAACATGCGAAGTCAGAACTATCATCACTCCCATGGAACTGGTTACACTTTCATCACTTGCAACAGATCCTGCCAGCCTCAGAGTCTGAATCAGCACCATCGTCCTGTCAAAGATCATGCCGGCCATTGGAGATGGTGGGTCGGTTCGGTATTTTCGGAAGAATACAATTTTATTTTTGTTCTTCCGCCCAACCTCCGAACAACCCCTCCTGCATATCCCGTCTATGCAAAAACTGTTCGAGAAATGGTCCGCTTCACAGAAATTGAGGTCAACCAAAATGCCTTTCCAACGAACTGATGATTCATACCCATTGGACACTTTGCGGATTACGCTGCAGGACTTCGGCATGCCCTCATCATTCACTAAAGCCATCTCACTGAGCCCAAACTAAACAAAAAACACATTTATTTGCTAGAATATAAGTACATAAGCAAGTATAGTATGCATATGTATGCGCGAAAATACGAGATTCTATACTTTGTCTATCCCTCTATATCTGCAGCATTATTCACATCATGTATGGTAACCTCACACATGCACTTCGTCCACTACATCGAGTTTTGCAGGAGAGTTGTCTGTTTTTGATCATCCTTGTTGCCATACTGTAACTCCATGAATGATCCAAAACAGTGATCTGTGCTGCCCAAGGTGTGTGAGTCATCGAAAAGACTCTGCGAGTCAATCCGCACATTGCGGTTGCTGACAATTATCCCGGCAAGAGACCCCAAACAGTGTGGGGTAAAGAGATCATGTATCATAATGTTGTTGATGATGATGATGATGATGTTGATGTTTATGTTGCTGATGATGTTGATGGTAATGGTGATGTTGATGGTGATGCTGATGATGGTGATGCTGATGATGATGATGATGATGATGATGAATGATGATGATGATGATGATGATGATGATGATGATGATGATGATGATGATGATGATGATGATGATGATGACGATGATGATGACGATGACGATGACGATAACGATGACGATGAGGGTGATGATGACGGTGATGTTGATGCAGATGATGATGATGATGTTGATGATGATGATGATGATGATGATGACGATGATGATGATGAGGAGGAGGAGAGGAAGATGATGATGTGGAAGTTGAGGAGGAGGAGGAGGAAGATGAGGAGGAAGATGAGGATGTTGAGGAGGATGAAGATGAGGATGTTGAGGAGGAAGACCGATCCCCAGACCGGGAAGCACACTTTGTGCGAGCCTGCGCAATCGAAATGCACATGGACATGTCACAAGAGGCATTTTGTGCGGAATTTTACAGGGATGATGCCGGACCCGTATCCCGGGGCCAGCATTTTGTGCGAGCCTGCGCAGTCGAAATGAACATGGACATGTCACAAAAGGCATTTTGTGCGGAAATTTACAGGGAAAATGCCAAATGCTTCCGATACCACCTCGATTGAACACCGGGCCTTAACACTTACCGTAAGAACCCCTCAGTGTGGCCACACTGTTTGGGGAACCACAACAAAAAGAAAAAGCGGATACGTACAGTGAAATACGTACATACAAAAAAATCTGGACAAAGCATGCGACTGCAACTCCATGTTTGATCCGCATCTCTGGTTTTGCGGTTCTTAAATTTTGATCTATACCATGCTATACCCATTTCTTCATGGTTCAATCTGAGACCCTATCACTTTTGAACCCTTCAAGTGTTTCTTTCCACTCCAAATGGCCCCATTCTCCCTGCCTCTGGGGCAAAGAGCTCCACCTCCACGGTCTCTGCGATCCCTTCGCCTCAAAGCCAATTTTTCTGGAGGATATTCCTGAATCTATGGAAATTTATCCATATTGTTTGAGTAACTATGGTGTTTTCGGAAGTGTGCTAAAATGAGTTGTCGTCAATGGATCATAATGGATCCATGTTTTCCATGTTTCTGGGTATCTTTGTGGTTGTCTACAAACAATTGCGGATCACTCCCACTTTGTTGCTGCAACCCCTTTTTTTCGGTGGAAGGTTCATGGAGATTCATGGACACATGTACAGGGTATTTGTGAGGGCTATCTATGGATGTTTATGGGTATGACATGAGTTTATGAGCATAGGTTTGCGGCTATCTATTTGTGGACATGATATGTCCAGGGGTATATGTGTATCTATGGGTTAAGTTATGGCATGAACAATCATTCCAGATTACCTAGAACGCCCACAGTAACCCTAGAGCATGTAGGAATTCACACCATATATATATATAAATATATATATATAGTCCCAAATCACCCTATGAACTGGTAGCCTTCAGAAACCTGAAGGAACACCGAATTTGGCTTGATTTAGCAGAGCGAGGTTTGTTGGACGACCCCCTATAACAGCTGTTGGAAGAAAAAAGCTGTTGGGAGAAAAGAGGATTCGCATGACATCCAACTGAGCAGCCAAGCACCTGACTCGTTCCAATTTTGTAACAGATCTCATCTCGAAGGGAAATTGGAACTTGTCATACAACTTGGTATAGCTATGTTCGTTGTGTATTTGCATGGCATTGAATGGTCCATGAATTCCAAATGCACTGGGTCAACGTGCCCGGTCATGGGATTCGTACAGAATGTCCAGATTCAGAACTAACATGGTTTTTTGCGGTCGGTTGCTCTGCTTTACAGAAACTGCAAACTGTCATCCTGTGCAGCTTTTGTTTTGTGTCAGATCCAGTCAACCTGTCAACCTGAATCAACAAAAATTCAACCTGTATTCAACAACATCCTCTCAACCCCATTCCGGCACTGAAACTCATGCGTGATCTGCGTTCACCTCACCAAATAAGTCAAGGCCGGCACTTCCACTGCCATTCTCCAAGAGCTTCAACAGATCTATGCGTCCTGAAATTGAAAGTGGCAGATATGGACAGTAACATCAGTATGTACATGATTGGACTATTGGTAATGTTTATCTTTACCCCTCATGCCCCTTACAAACCTTACCACCATGTCCACCATTCTTTTCGCCTGTAACAATGACTGATTTGGGATGATCATCGCCCGCCTTCACCCGCAAGTTGCTTGAAGCCGAAGTCACTGTCCCAAACTCTACACCAGAGGTAGCGCTCCTGGTGAGACATGGGTTGAGGGTGCATGATAACAGAGGATTTTCTCCAATACATGGCCATTTCATGGGAAATGTGTTGATTGACCAGAACTAGGTACAGTATACACTTCTGGAGGAAGCACTGCTACCAACTCTGCTGTGGGGATAATTACTCAGACTGCTTGGCAAGGTCGCTCAACGAGCTAGTTTCAAGAGCTGATAGCCCTACATAGCCACCAGCAGATACCAGCAGCACTGCCGACAGGCGTCAAGCATTTCGACGGTACTTCACCCAAAAGAATGCTGAGCAATTCAACATAGTATGGGGACCTCTCAAAAAGCTGGGCTTCGCAGTCCTGCGCATCCCATAGCATTTGCCTCCTCTCTGATGGAGTCCATCCTGACACACTTGCTGTCGGGGTGCAAGTCCATCCCGCCCGCAAAGTATGATCGTTCTTTGTTTGCTCTTCTCCGGCGTCACACTTTTTGCGGACTGTGAACCCCGCTTTGACAAGATGGGGATGGGTCAAATTTGGTACAGTTATGGATAGTTATGGACCAGTTATGGACCAGTTATGGATAGTTACTACATGTTAGTACTAGGAATTCGCCAAATCAGAGGTCCCCCTGGCTTTCAAAAAACTTGATCTGCCAAAATCGTCCCATTGCTATTGGCCCCTGGCGTTTCACAGTGAAAATTGCTACGTGACCACACCTGTTTTCTCGCCCCGGCGACGTGAAGTGGGCTCGCAGGTCTGGGACCTTAGGCCGATCCCACCGAGGTCTGTGGAGGATTTCCACCGGTTTTACCATGTCCTACACAGGAACATGACCACTAAATGTAATTTAACATAGCTATTGAAAATGACCATAGAAATAGTGGATTTACCCATTAATAGCATGGTGATTTTCAATAGCAAACTGTTAAATTACCAGAGGGTACCACTAAATGTCACTAAATGTTTGGATATGTGATATGTGTCAAGCACGATATCATCGCACGAGTATCGGCTTTCTTGCAACTGCAACAATTGGTTGAAAAGCCATCTACCCCTTCTTTAAACGGTAATCCATGTTGATCCAGCATCTCAAACACACCCATTTGGTCATGCGGAACAAATGGAAGCTGGTGCACCATTTCGCCGATTCTGAGTCTCCGCACCCAAGGCTCAGTTGTACCGACAAATTTAGGAAGAGGGGCCTGAAGGATCCAGCTGAGCTGTTTCATCATGGCTATGGATCGAACCCCAGATGCTCTGCTGTTCACATCAAAAAGATAGCTGCAATTTGTTGTGGTCATCCATGGATAAATATTGGAAAAACATAAGTTTTGACTGCTGACCCATTATCCCAATCTTTGGATACGAGATATCCATATTCCCATCATCTGCCAACATGGGGTTGTCTGAAAATACAGTACCGCACGATCCAGTGGTTCTCATTTGCCCATTTATATAATTGCCAATTTGGGGGCATCCCCATGTTCAGCCAAAAAAACAAAATTGCTAGAATTGTTCTCTCCTCATTCTGTCCTGATTTCTCTTGATATCCCATCAAGCAAGATCATCGTACACAGATTCCATCCGTTTACCTCGAACAGCCGCTAAAAGATCTGGCAGCCCCACCCCAGCATTCGCAGGTCTCTGGCACGTTCAACCTCAAGCCGTCAAGATCTTGTGCATGTTCAACTATTGTTGTACATATGTACATCTATATCTACATGTATATAATTGTATATTAATTATATGTGTGTATCACTGTTTTGATATAATATTTTGATATTATAATAATATAATACGTGTAAAATATATGTACAGAGACACATCATGTCTAAATAATTTAAGGCCTAGACGTAGATAGACGGACATATGGAAAGACCGAAAAAAAAAGAACTAACATGCAACCAAGTTAGCTATCAGATGGGATAGGATGTAAGGATGTACAAATGGATAGATAGCACATGATAGGTCAAGGTAAAGTGACAGTGACTAACACATTCATTGGGCGTAAACAGTTTCAGACACAGCAAATCACAGCGAGATGCTTCCTGCGGGTGCAATCTCACAGCATAATTCATGAAACATGCCGGATCTGAAAACAAACGTTGTCTTTGCAGTTCCAACAATGCATAATATACAGTAATGTATTTTGTTATTTTTGACATGTTCCTAAATAAAAACATGCTTTCAGGGCCTTCGAACCACCAATGTCTAGCCTAGGCGGTTCCCGATGTCCAAGGCGATGGCTCCAATATCAACACTGTCAATGTCTACCATCACAAGGCCTGCAACGAAAATGCTGTATAAAAATGCACCATTTCATGGAGACGTACAACGGGGCACGACCAACAAATACCAACAATATGATTTGAGTTTGTCCAACGGGAGATTGATGGAGATGAAACACCATTCGAAAGCCATTCAAAAAAGGCGGAAAACGACGACTCCAAAGTCCTGCCTTGATGACAAGTCGTACCGATGTCGTTGCTGACCTGGCCAAAATCAGCAGCGAAAATGGGAGAGCAGCTGGGTCCAGGTTCAACCGCAACCTAGGATTTAGATGTTAAGTTTCTATTCTTTCCGGGCATTCACTGGAGATTCGAGTTTTCGCAAACATAAATCCAAACACAGTAGCCAACATATGCTAACAGTAATGTTTGTTGTGTTTTCCTGTTGGTTCGGTCTTATTTGAAATAACTCGGTATAATTATATTACATATACACATAAATATCTATATATATATAATCATAAACGTACTTGGGGCCAATGCATAAGGGACGAAAACTAGCTGGGAAGGTAAAGGGAGAACGAGGAAGGTGGGTGAAAGAGCGGTGTGTGAGGAATTGGGAAATGATGCTGAAAATGCTGGTGGCGACGATCTGGCGACGATATGGCGACGATGTCCCAGGAAAAAAATTGAGCCACGGCAAAACTGATGCTTCCCAAAAAAGGTGGATGGGGGAGAGGGGACACTTGACTGTGAAGTTTCACGTGATTGGCGATTCCAGCCGATTCCAGCCGATTCCAGCCACTGCCAATGAATACCTTGCTAAAGCAAGAGGGACTTCAGCCGGAAACTAGCTTTCGTCATGGACCTAACTTCAAAGATCGCAATATTGTTGCTGGCCCAGATGGACCCAAATCTGTTGATTCAAAGCAGTTGGCCCAATTTGGTTAATGGGTCATATCAGGGGTGTGAAATGGCCCATCCTGAAGAATCTTAGTGTGGCCCATTCACAACTCTCCCAGGGCCAACCTCCAGCCCTGGAGTCTTTCCGGCTTTCAGGGGGCAAGGAATTGACCTGCAAACGTTGACGCACTGGGAAATGATCCTACCGGACACATGTTCTTGATGTGGATCTGAAGTGGATTAGGACCGCTCCCTTTGTTGCATCAGGGCCAGGGATCTGCGGAAAAACCTGGACCCAAGAAAGTCGCTATTAAAGGCTGAGAAACTCCCTGCAAGGGATCAAGCGGATTGGAAGAGAATGTTTGTGGCCCAAAGTACCATCTTTGTGCCCGGTTCTCGTAACAAAGGGTAACATGTTGGGTAGGATTCTTTGCCCAGTTAGAATTCATTGCATCCGCAGCAAAGTGATCGGCAAGCCATCACTTCGTCCCAAAAAAGTGCGCCTCTTGTCATCGGCAGCCTTCTCTCCTTTGTACCTCCGGCAGGCCGTCTGGAGTCAGGTGACCTGCAAATGTACTGATGATCAGTGAAATGACCTCTGGAGAAATTCTGAATAAAACAGCTAAGGTCATCCCTAATCAGCATGGGAATAAACTTCCCAAAAACGAGAGGCCCAACAGAGACAAAACCGAGACAATATGCCAAGCATGATGCCTGCCCCAGGATGCTTAACGACTATTGACTATCGACATCCATCTGTTTCTGATCAAATTCGAATCCCACTTCTTACAGGTCAAATTCGACTGTTTCGTGGTCAAGTCCCAAATTTGTTTCCCAAGTTTTCTGGGCCAAATCACGATTGTTGTTTGAAATCCACACTTTTGCTTAAATCTCAAACATCCAAATTTCATGTGCTAAACATCTGCAAACATCACCTACCTTTGGCCCTGCCCTGCTCATCCTCCCCAAGTTTGGCCGCGCACTTTCTGCAAATGTAGCTGTCGATCTCAGCACGCAGAGTCCCCCTCGCTGGGGGCGATGGCCCTCCGTTCCGAGCGATGTCGTCGTTAACCTGGACATCTGCTGGACATCTGCCAAGTCATGTTTGGCTATCGGTCAAAGCCCTGGTGCCCTGTTGTTGACTATGAAACAAGGATTCGTGGATCAAAGGTTTTAACCTAGGACCTGCTCCTGTATGTGAATAAGCACTGGCTTGGGAAGGTCACGTTTGCACCATCCAAAGATTCGCTTTCCTGTCCACTTGACAGATTCTGACCATTTATATACATTTTTGGGTGTAAAAAAAAACGAAATGTCCATCAAACATGGGCTGAGCCAAAGCTGAGGAGTTTTTCAATAGCAAGAAGGGTTTGAGCAACCAAAATTGGGGAGCTTCAAGCGATCGAAAGGAGTCCAAAGTTGGGTTCTCCAATTTAGTGGGATGCTCTACCGCAAGATGGCCAGTTCCCTAGGCCTTAAAATTTGACCCACATCAGCTCGTTTTTCGTACTCGTGGTGGTGATCATGGTGGCTATGTTTGTGACTATGATTGTGATTATTATTGTAGTCGTCATCATGATCATGATGATGATGATGATGATGATGATGGTGATGATGATGATGATCATCATCATGATGATGATGATGATGATGTTGATGGTGATGGTTGTTGTTGTTGTTGTTGCTGTTGTTGCTGTTGTTGCTGTTGTTGTTGTTGTTGGTGGTTTGTTGTTGGTGTTGTTGTTGTTGTTGTTGTTGTTGTTGGTTGTTGGTTGTTGGTTGTTGGTTGTTGGTTGTTGGTTGTTGGTTGGTGGTTGGTGGTTGGTGGTTGGTGGTTGGTGGTTGGTGGTTGGTGGTTGGTGGTTGGTGGTTGGTGGTTGGTGGTTGGTGGGTTGGTTGTGGTTGTTGTTGTTGGTTGGTGGTTGGTGGTTGGTGGTTGGTGGTTGGTGGTTGGTGGTTGGTGGTTGGTGGTTGGTGGTTGTGGTTGTGGTTGTGGTTGGTGTTGGTGTTGGTGTGGTGGGGGTGGGTGGTGGTGGTGGGTTCGTGGGTGGTGGTGGTGGGTGTGGGTGGACTCGGGTGGTGGGTGGTGGGTCGTTCGGCTGGTGGGTGGTGGGTGGTGGGGGTGGGTCGTGGTGGTGGTGTTCGGTGGTGGGTGGTGGCTGTTGTTTGGGGTGGTGGTGGTTTGTCTGTGAGCTGGTGGTGGTGTTGTGGTGTTGGTGGTGGTGGTGGTTGGTGGTGGTGGTGGTGGTGGTGGGGTTGTCGTTGTCGTTGTCGTTGTCGTTGTCGTTGTCGTTGTCGTTGTCGTTGTCGTTGTGTTGTGGTTGTGGTTGTGGTTGTGGTTGTGGTTGTGGTTGTGGTTGTTGTTGTTGTTGTTGTTGTTGTTGTTGTTGTTGTTGTTGTTGTTGCTGTTGCTGTTGTTGTTATTGCTGTTGTTGTTGTTGTTGTTGTTGTTGGTTGTTGTTGGTGATGTTGTTGTTGTTGTTGTTGTTGATGATGATGATGCTTTCAAACTTGTTTTAACGTCGTTCAACAAATTCTGACGTGACCATTAGCGAAACACGGGCGACCCGCCTTCTTATTGCCACCTTTGGAAATAAAACTTTGCACTTCCTCTGGTTTCCAGGAATCCAACCTCACAATGGTGGATCAGTTGTAGAGAAAACAGAAATAACTCTGCTTTGCCCAAGAAACAGCAGCACCCACGTACCATAGAGTAACGACAACCACGCAACGCCTTGAGAGCAACCTATCACTTTCCGCTGCGCAAACTGCCCGTAGTCTGGGCACCCTTGCCTGTACATCTGAGCTCCAAACATCACCGATTTCACCTTTGAGATATGTGCACCCAACGATCGATGGCATCCCGCCTTGGTTGGATACTTCTTCCGTGCGGAGACAGGGCCCCCCCCCAAACAGGAAACGGAAATGTACCAAAGCACAGGCTTCACGGTCTGCCACTGCCAGTGAATCCTCATCCTGTGCAACCTCATGGAACTTTCGTAGTCATTGAAAGATATTCATAATTTAATCGTTTCCAAACGTTTGGGACTGGATACTAAAAAGGGTACGGCACAAAAGTGACCTGAAACTGGATTGTTCATAGATGTTAGCGCCCATCCCGTGATACACACAGTCACACACACACACATTCTACTCTGCATATATATATATTATGTATATTATATACATACATACATACATACATACATACATACATACATACATACATACATACATTAATTACATACATACATACATACATACATACATACATACCATTACATTACATTACATTACATTACATAACATTACATTACATACATACATACATACATTACATTACATTACATTACATTACATTACATTACATTACATACATACATACATACACATAACAAATAAATGCACATAATGTATATATATCTATGTAATCTAATGTAACGTGATGTAATGTAAATGTAAATGTAAATGCAATGTAATGTAAAATAATGTAATATATGTACGTACATACGTATGTATGTGTGTATACATGAGATAATATTTAACTATTATTTTTGCATATATATGATATACATATACATATAATATACATGTACATAATGTATTATGTATATACATATATATGTATATAACATATATACATATACAAAGATACTCAAGTATGGCGGACCCAGTTGGATAACTGAAGTTGTGTCCGGCTTCTTATCCAACCGCATGTCCAGATCACCGTTGGACCCAGCCCAAGGTCATCTGAGGTGCACATTCGATGCAAATCAATACGCCCTGGTTCACCGAAGCCCTGGCGCACAGGATTCCAGGATCGCTCGAATGAAAAGGATGGTGTCATAGCCTGAATTCCAATCCAAATGGCAACTTCTCATCAACCAATTCCTTATGGCTTTGCGAATCCAGGGTTGAAGAGGGGTGATGGGATTGATGGATGATCTGCTCAGTGGATTCGAGGTATCGGACCAGCTTCGTGGCTTTCATCCAAAGAAAATACCTGGAGGAAATTGCTTTGCACAAAAATTAATTACCGCTAGAACCTAGTGGTTGACCATCTTTTGCCCTATTGAATTGTCATAGACCTTGCTTGCCTTTCAGGGCCCTCCCATGCGGTCTGCGCACCATTCGGGCGCCGGTGCTCCACAGTCTGCACACTCCTGCCACGTGACGACATCAAGATATCATTGCGGTCATTGTGCCTACTAACACCAAGAATATGTTGAAATTGGTGAAGGTGAACGCCCTCAGTCTTTCATTGGAGTCAGTGACATGCCAAAAACGTTTTGGTTTGAGGGATGAACTCAGAAAGACATGACACTGCGTCCACTCAATGAGGTCAACAGCCCGCTGCAAAACAACTTTTCAAAAACACCTTGACGTACCTTGAGAATCTACTCTCCTTTGGATTTAGCCGTTAGCCGCAGTCCCAAGGCAAGATGCCCGCGGTCCTTGTTTTGAGCCAGGGCGGTATGCCTCAATTGCGTTCAAATTCTGTTTGATGGAAAATACCATGAAAATCCATGACATAGATGTGATGACCAGCAAGGGCTGCTGCGTTCTTGAATTAATGTGTTGGTTGATCGAATCTGTGTTGACATTGCATCAAAATCAAGTATCACTCCAAACACATGTACCTTGGGATATGCTCTACCATACCCTTGCTATCCTTGAGGTAAACACTAATTTAGGATGGTTGTGTAAGTCCAGGAGAAGTACGGCAGCCTCAGCCTCAGTCATTCACAGGCACTCTGGGCACCATGCTCTTCCAGCGTCATGGCCATCGGCTGCTTTGAGACCGGATAGGCCTCAACAGGTGGAGGCTGGGACGTGGAAGCCACACTGACGATGGCGAGACTGGCACGTCTACACTATTTGTATATATATATATACAATGTGTATTTTATCTAAATATTATATCTATACATATATATATATAGTAGATATAATATAACATTATGTATATATTATAATATATATTTAAAAATTATAATATATATATATACTATTATATATATATATTATTAAATAAATATGTGTTTTTTTTAAATATATATAATATATATATTATATTATAATATATATATACATTATATTATAATATATATATATATTATATATTATATTATAATATATATATATATATATTATCTTATTATATATATATATACATATTATATTATATCATATCATATCATATCAAGTCATATTATTGTATTATATTATATATAATACATTATGCATTGTGCATTATACATTATACATTATGCAGTATATATTATGTATTATATATTGAATTTTGTATATTATATGTTATATGTTATATATTACGTATTACACATTATATATATATTATAAATTCTCTATTACATATTCTATATCATATATGTTCTATTGTAGATTAAATATTATATATCATATACATTATATTTTATATTTTATATTATATGTATTATATTGTACATTATATATTATATATTATATATATTATATGTTATTTATTATATATTATATATTACATATTGAATACAATATATATATATCAAATATTATATGCTATATATCATATATCATATATCATATATATATTTCATATCAATCATAATATATTATATATATATATTATATTACAAAGTAAAAATGAAATATTTTAAATATTTCATATATATATTATATATATTCTATAATATGTGTATATATATACATATATACACACTATATTAAATATTATATGTGATACATTATACATTATACATTACACATTATACATTATACAGTATATATTATGTATATTGTATATTGTATATTATATATATATGATGTTAAATAGAATTACATAATACATATTAAATATTACATGTTATAAATTATCTATTATATATTATAAATTCTCAATTATATATTCTATATTAAATACTATTATATGTTTTACAATATATATATATATAATATGATATTATATGTATATATATATGATGGTGTGTATATATATATGTGGTGCAGTGTAAATAATTCATTAATGTTCGCATACTAAGAGAGAGAGAGAGAGGCATAAAGGAAAACGTGAAGAAATAAGAATAACACATGGATTAGATGGATGATAAATACATATAAATTAATTAGCTGATTTACATACATAAACATGCTGTTGGTTTTTGTTTGTCTGACGTTTTGTCTTGGCCATTTTGCTGTCGAAACAAATTGTCACATAATTGATCATGCACTGGCACGGAGACCCGATCCTGCGACATGTCGTGGGAAGGCTTCGTCGCAGGGGATGTGGTGGCAGCACACGGATACGGCCTGACAGGCTTTGTTGGTGGCCCAAGACGACCTCTTTATTTCGGGCTTTTCGGGCTCGTCTGATAAACAGGCTCACGCAGTCCACACCATGGTTTAGAACTAGTTTTCCCGACAAGAACAATTGAAAAAAAAAATTGGGGTAAATCCACATTTTTTGGACAAACCCCTATGGAGGGGGGGTACACACTCAACAAATCTCAAACAATGCGGCCACATCACCCCACCTTGGCTCTGGAGGCTCTGCATAGAATTTGAAATCTGCCGGGCCCAGCAGCAGATTTGCCAGGCCTTTCCCAGGTCACTGATGGTCAGTGGATTGAAGGGATTGGAGGTGAAGGGAAACTCTCGACCGGAACCCCCGGTTTTACCATCCAAATGCGAAGGTGTCACTCACACATAAAATGCCAATTCGAGCTCATGGGACAAACCCAAGCCTCAAAGCGGCTTTCAGCGGCGGCACCCATCTTCGAACTAGTCACTAGTCCATTGGCTGGGGGGACATTCATGGGCTTGAAAAGACTAAGATGATATAAGATGGATTTGGCCCCAGTCAACAAGTGGCCACAGCAGTCTTGAAAAGGAGAATTCCTAGACCCAAGAATTGGGCAAGAGCCCATGATTTTAAGCAGCCCGTCCCAGTCTCCTGCAGGGGGTGCTAGCCAGCTATTCTGGACGACACCTGGGAACTTGCTGATGCCCGACGTCGGTGAAGGATCTCACAAGTTCATCGACCTCACTAGCCTTCTTAGAAACAAACTTGCAACAGTTGCCTTTCAAGAATCCTGCTATGAAATATGGATTTCTGTAGAACCAAAAAATGGAATCAAACACAGCCCATCCCGACCTCCCACAGGCGGCAACCAGCTGCGCTGGGCTGAGTTGAATCCACCTGACAGTGAAGGGTACATAATTGGACACGCAAAGGTTCTGCTGGTCCAAATACTATCTGTGTGTAATGGTATGTATAAATAGATCATGATAAATCTATAAATATTCGCATTATGGAAATGCACATACCATTGCTATCTGTTTGACACATGCACAAAAAGAGAAACTATTAACATGGAACTTGGGATAGGATGTAATCATGGACAAATGGATAGTTCAAGGTTAAGTGAGTGACTGCATCACCGAATTCACGGTCAAAAAACCTCCCAGCGAACTGCTTCCTGCAGGTGGGCCTGGCTTCGCGATTCCAATGCAGGAACCTCTACAGGTCAAAACTAGTCAAAACATCAAAGAAAATATAAAAATTCACCCCAGTCTGCTGGCAAGGATTCTTCTACAATTCTTTAGATCCTACTTGAGATGTCCGCATGGCATCGCAAGTCCAAAACTTTGAAGCAAATACGCACATACGTGCATAACCTATATTAAGGCCCTATATGTATACGAAATGTAGACTCATATAGACATATACTTTTATTACTAATGAGTTTGGTCTCGACTGAGCTCCGAAGTCCTGCCTTGGTGGCAAGTGGTCATCATTTGGTTGCTCACCTGGCCAAAATCGATTGATAGCATCACTACCACTTTCCAATAGCTGGGTCCACGTCAGGCAAACAGACCGAAAGACAGGAAAAAATAAACTTGCTGATACACGTAGATAAGAATGTTGGTATTTTCTGCTTGTCTGCCGTTTTTTTCTTGACTATTTTACTGTCGTAACTCGTAACTGATCATGCACTGGCACGGAGACCCGATCCTGCGACATGTCGTGGGAAGGCTTCGTCGCAGGGGATGTGGTGGCAGCACACGGATACGGCCTGACAGGCTTTGTTGGTGGCCCAAGACGACCTCTTTATTTCGGGCTTTTCGGGCTCGTCTGATAAACAGGCTCACGCAGTCCACACCATGGTTTAGAACTAGTTTTCCCGACAAGAACAATTGAAAAAAAAAATTGGGGTAAATCCACATTTTTTGGACAAACCCCTATGGAGGGGGGGTACACACTCAACAAATCTCAAACAATGCGGCCACATCACCCCACCTTGGCTCTGGAGGCTCTGCATAGAATTTGAAATCTGCCGGGCCCAGCAGCAGATTTGCCAGGCCTTTCCCAGGTCACTGATGGTCAGTGGATTGAAGGGATTGGAGGTGAAGGGAAACTCTCGACCGGAACCCCCGGTTTTACCATCCAAATGCGAAGGTGTCACTCACACATAAAATGCCAATTCGAGCTCATGGGACAAACCCAAGCCTCAAAGCGGCTTTCAGCGGCGGCACCCATCTTCGAACTAGTCACTAGTCCATTGGCTGGGGGGACATTCATGGGCTTGAAAAGACTAAGATGATATAAGATGGATTTGGCCCCAGTCAACAAGTGGCCACAGCAGTCTTGAAAAGGAGAATTCCTAGACCCAAGAATTGGGCAAGAGCCCATGATTTTAAGCAGCCCGTCCCAGTCTCCTGCAGGGGGTGCTAGCCAGCTATTCTGGACGACACCTGGGAACTTGCTGATGCCCGACGTCGGTGAAGGATCTCACAAGTTCATCGACCTCACTAGCCTTCTTAGAAACAAACTTGCAACAGTTGCCTTTCAAGAATCCTGCTATGAAATATGGATTTCTGTAGAACCAAAAAAATGGAATCAAACACAGCCCATCCCGACCTCCCACAGGCGGCAACCAGCTGCGCTGGGCTGAGTTGAATCCACCTGACAGTGAAGGGTACATAATTGGACACGCAAAGGTTCTGCTGGTCCAAATACTATCTGTGTGTAATGGTATGTATAAATAGATCATGATAAATCTATAAATATTCGCATTATGGAAATGCACATACCATTGCTATCTGTTTGACACATGCACAAAAAGAGAAACTATTAACATGGAACTTGGGATAGGATGTAAGGACGGACAAATGGATAGTTCAAGGTTAAGTGAGTGACTGCATCACGGAATTCACGGTCAAAAAACCTCCCAGCGAACTGCTTCCTGCAGGTGGGCCTGGCTTCGCAATTCCAATGCAGGAACCTCTACAGGTCAAAACTAGTCAAAACATCAAAGAAAATATAAAAATTCACCCCAGTCTGCTGGCAAGGATTCTTCTACAATTCTTTAGATCCTACTTGAGATCTCCGCATGGCATCGCAAGTCCAAAACTTTGAAGCAAATATGCACATACGTGCATACCCTATATATTAAGGCCCTATATGTATACAAAATATAGACTCATATAGACATATACGTTTATTACTTTATTACTATTGAGTTTGGTCTCTCGACTGAGCTCCGAAGTCTTGCCTTGGTGGCAAGTGGTCATCATTTGGTTGCTCACCTGGCCAAAATCGATTGATAGCATCACTACCACTTTCCAATAGCTGGGTCCACGTTCAACTACAACCTAGAATTCAAATGTTGCGTTTCTTGTCTCTAAGAGCATTCACTGGAGATTTGAGACTTTCGTAAACAAAAATCCAAACACAGTAACATTCATATTTGTTTTGTTTTCCTTTTGGTTCGCCTTTATTTAATGTCATCCCTTGCAATTCCTTTTCATCGCGCTTTACTGAACTGAGTCCACTTGGACGTCCAGAACCTGCTCACTTAGACTGAAGCAGCAAATCATTGGTTTCTGGCTTATCTTTCTGTACAGTACATAAGTGGGATATGTATCTATACAGTATACATACTGTGTATATATATATATATATGTATATGAGAGGTTGTAGAGTATAGTACGTATTCAGGGAAAAAAAATAGCATGCTGGCAAGAAACCACAAAAGCAAAAAAAACAAAAAGCCAAACGAAAAAAATAAGGAGCCAAGAAGACAAAAGCCACAAAAACCAGAAAAAAAACACGCACAACTGTCTTATAAAACATTGTTGTTGTCCTTTTATTCTTTATAATTGATGTTATAGTTATACTGTATAAGTTATACTCATATTATCTCATATTATACTCTTTGTCTGCACACTAATTGCAGCATAGTGCCAAGAACCGAAAAGCCAAGAAGCAAAAGCAACAAAAGCCAACGAGAAGCACAACTCACAAAAGCCAGGAATCCCAAAGCCACAGAAGCCACAAAAGTCAGCCGTCTGCGCCTGCTTGGCCACCTGGGCCACCTGGGCCACCTGGGCCACCTGGGCCACCTGGGCCACCTGGGCCGCCTGGGCCGCCTTGGCCGGATGGGTCGGCTTGGGCGCCCGGGCCGCCTGGGCCGCCTGAAGTGCCTGGAGGGCCATGGAATTCCACCCATTTTGGATCGGATCAACTTGCCATGTGTAACACCTTGGATTAAACACCTTGGAAGCGCATGGGTCATATTCTTCGATGTGAAACGTCGGGTGGTGCTGGATCTTTTGCGAAAAAACATTGACACTTTGACTTTCAAGGCAGAACTTTGACATGCTCTTCTGGAGAGTTCCAATCTTGCGATGACATCTGCTGGCCAACAGTAAGGTATCCGGTATCAATCAAAAGATTGTTTTCTTACTCCACTGGTAGACTTGAATCATCGGGCGTGCCCTATTGGCGTAAATCCCATTTGGCGTTTGCGACCTGCCAAAAGTGCCCCATTGTTTTGCCTTCACATAGCAAGGGTTGCAGATCAAGTATCTGCAATGTTCACCTCAGCTGTGATACAGCGTGTGTCATGACCGATCCCCTGTCCGACTCTGTCCGATGGAAATTTTGATGCATATGCTGACTGCGGTGGAATACAAATCTAAAGGGACCCAGCAACTTGGCAAACGGTAACGGCCAGCAGCTCACGGGAATCTACAGAAACACAAATTATCTCGACCAAAAAGATATCGTATACGTCGTTGCAGAATCTCTGCCAGTCGCACTTGTTTGCTCTCATATATATATATATATATGTATATATATATGCATATTTATATATATATATATTTATTTATACATATATATATATATATTTATTTATGGATTTGGGATGCGTCTGGGGGGTTCCGAAATGTTGAAACATCTCTATACTATATCATCGAATGTATCTGTTACATGGCAATGAAAGAATCTCTCGCCCATTTCATGATTCAAGCTGATTGCAGAATTTACCCCAACCCACAGCCCTGCGCTGTACACACTACAGCTTGCGCACCCTCCTTGCAAGGAACTGCCCCTAATTTCCAAACCCGCAGCCCGGAAACAAATGTGGAGTTAGCGCTTTTGGAAAGGGAATGAAACAGACTCAAATGAATTGACGATATGACTATGCCTTATCCAAAACCATTAGAAACCTTCCCTGGATCTCTTCAGAGCGTTTGTTTTCTTGTAAATCGTCCGATGCAGCGGATCTTCGAGGTCCCTGCATGAGTTCATGAGGCTTCCCGCGCCATATGGCCTGAAACAGGCTTTGCACTGGCTGACCTGGCCGCGCCACAGGAGTTCTCCATGATTTGGGGTTTGTCCAAAGTGGGTATACTCGTTACCCCAAAAGCTATCCAAACATTTCATTTACTTCAGAAAAATGTTTTTATAATCTTTTATAAGCCTCTGGAATCGAGGGGGCGAAACCAAGTGCCAATGGTTGGGGTCCGCCTCGCTGAGACAATGCTTGGAGAAGGTGATGACGTTGTGCGGACGAAATCAAACTGAAAAACACCCCCAAAACTTGGCGGTTCATGAATGAAACTTAATGACCAGCTGGGCCAAAATCTCCGAATCTTCACACCTGTGATCTGCTTTGGGGTACAACATTTCACGCCTATGCTTTGGATCTGGCAAGCAAATAGACTTGGAAAATTAGAAGCCGATTCCAGTCTTGCGAGATGTGTGAATCCAAAATGATTGAAAACTATATGCACGAGTTGCAAAACGAAAAGGAATTGGGGCGTGCGCTTTGATGCACTTTTGGGAGTTTGTCATGCTTTCAAGCCGCACTATGGTACGATACCGTTCAAGTCTAAAGGATTTTGGTCGGTTCCGTGCCTCAATCGCCCACTGCAACGTAAATTTGTGTCCTGGCGATTGTGACCATGGTCACCATGGAAGTGTTTTTCTGCCCAAGGAGATGTGTGAGGCATTGCAATCTGATGAACATCCATTTGCATCCTTTTACTACCTTTTTCCATCCATTGACTAGTTTTCGCTCGCTAGCTTGGTGTTTTCACATTCCTACCAGGGTCTTGGCCCACCTGCAGTCACAACCACGGCACATGTGGATGGGTCAGACATATTATGTGGGATGAACATCTATTGACCAAAGCCATGGATTTAACCCCGACTCTTTCGACCGCGTTGTGCCTTGGCCTGTGCATGGTTGTCCGCGCATCCCCATGATGGTCATGATGATGATGAATGATCGGTACCCTGATCGGTAATTAGTGATGATGGGTAGTGATGATCGGTAGTGATCTGTGGTGATCCATGGTGATTCGTGGTAATTAGTGCTCGTTATGATTCGTGATCGTGAGAGAGTCTTTAAGCCGCAAGACGGGCTGCAATGCGAAACATCATGTCCAATGTGGACCCCCAGACTCATAATCTTATTAGTCTTAGTCTTCTGTGGTCCAAATTTAAACCTCCAGACAAATATGTCGTAAGCAACATCATGACACTGCTCTCACAATAACTGTCAAAGTCATCCTCGTCATCGTTGTTCTCATCATATCCTCATGAGCGTCGTCCTTCTCATCCTCCTCCTTCTCATCATCATCGACATCATCGTCATATTCCACTTTGGGTCCATTTTTTAATACAAGGCGAAAAGCGTGGAAATCGATCGAGGTGTTCTGGCTTCATTGGCCAACCAAATTCGCAAGATGGGATGCTACCGTTCACGCGCACACTTCAAAGACATGGCCCTGGCCAAAGGGTTGCTAGGAAACTGCCCCTATACTCTGGTAGCGGCTCGATGAAGCTAGTG